>JARJHM010000323.1:15000-341967 GCA_033356055.1 Carex pumila | reverse complement strand
GGGGGGGGGGGGGGGTTAGAGTGGAACAAACATGCCGTGACCAAGTGAATAGTGATCCGTGTCATGACCAAATGTCAAGTGGTGGTCACGGCAGGCGATTCACGCCGCGACTCGCGTACCGTGTTGAGACGTAACTGGTCATATTTCTCACGTTTAACTATTTGTTCATAATTTAAGTTAGTTTTTTCAAGATTCACCATTTGATTAAGACCTAACGGTTCTAATTATACGTGACTCGTGTAATTACGTGCTGTGACCAAAATGTCAAGAGGTGATCATTGCATGAAATAGTAACACGTGTTGTGCTGTGCTATAACAGTGGCATTTGTCCCACTCTAATGGTGGTGGTGGTGTGTGTGTGTGTGGGTGGGGGTGGGGTGGGGTGGGGTTGGGGGGGTTGGGGGGGGGGGGGGGGGGGGGGGGGGGAATTTCATCTACATATTTGAAAATAGGAAAAAAAAAAATGACTCAATTGCCTGTAAAAGATTTGTTATCTGCAGGCTTCTCTAATGTATTGAAGAAACTTTTTGTGTCTAAATTATCATTCACATCAAGTGGTTCTGTTGAAGGGTCATGACCTGAAACCGTACAATAATTAAGTAATTAAATTAATATTTTTCTAGGCTAGTAATACTCACATATTTAATTGGGAGTTTTAAAGTGATATTACTTGGTACTTGACATTTAATTAAAATATAGCACATTGAATGCTATAGCTGGATACCTCTAGATTGGCGTCGTACTTAATAAATAGAGTTCATTAATTGTATGGTTGACTTGAGAAAAGGTTGAAAAGATGAAACCAATCTGATGGAAGTCTCTTGGAAATCAAATATTTTTGTTTCCCCCTTCTTAACAAATCAAACAAAGAAAAATATTATATTTCTCAAGGACTTTGATGTAATTCAGTTACCTGCAGATTCAATGACACTTTCGTTCTCCTTAATTTCTAACAATGCTTCTTTGCCTAAATTAAAGAATTTAGCTGATGGTGTTACAGTTTTTCATAACTAAAATGAAAGCAATTGATAATAAATTACCTGAATTCATGGCATTGAAGTTTTGCCTCTCTTCAATTGGAGAGGCCCATGAACTTGTTGTTCTATCTGCAAAGGAGATTTAGGTTTGAAATTATAACACATATCAGATCTTGTTTGCAAACATCCCTAAATATGTAGAAACAATATTGTTTTGAATGAAATCGACAACGGCAACGAGGAACATGTATCGCTATATCAGTCTCTCAAATTTAACTATGACAGCAACACAAGATTTTTCTTCTTATCATTTTTCAAAACACAAGCCAAACATCTTTTGTGCAAAGGAAAAAAATGAAAATTGGCATTTGTCACTGCAGGAGAGTAGCATCATTGATAGTAGATTAGAACCTAGCTATACAATTCCTCCCCCTGTCTTGACTGCTTAATTTCCCGAGCATACGTAAAGCTTGAACGTACCACGCATACGTACCATTTTCAAATCCAAAAGGAGGTAGCATAGCCGGATTGAGCACCAAAAGAACAGCGAGCATGAGCAGGAGGCATTTTACTGCAGCTGCACAACTGAGCTTTTGTGTCTCGACTGCTTTCCCAAGCATACAACAAGCTTCCTTCATTTTCTTCTTTTCAAGTGGCTCCTCCTCACCTAATTAATGCTCTCAGTCTAAGCCTGATCTGCAATACTTGGTTAATTTTGAAGTCATCATGCATGGGCTATGTACACATTTTTAATTACGTGGTTATTATAAGAAGCAAGGTTTATATATTATTTTTAGAGCAAAGCTAGGGTGTGATGTGCTCACTAAAAGGATTTAGTGAGCACAACTTCAAAAATATATCAGATCGACTTCAAACGCCAAATCGAAACTGTTGAAATCCTTGTACTTCATGAGTGATGCATGTACATGCAAATTTTAAATTTTTTTGAGTTTATTGTTATAAGGTCAAGCGGTCAAAGAAATAAACTTTTTATAACTTAATTTATAAATTATTTTACATATTTATTTTTTATCATTTCTTTGACTGCTTAACCATGTAGCAAATAAACTCAAAACTTTCAAAATTTTGTATATACATATATCACTCATGAATACATGAGTTTCAATGGTTTAGATTCAGAGTTTAAAATTGATTCAATATACTTTTGGAGTTGTGCTCATCAAACTCTCTTGGTGAGCACATCACACCCTAGCTTTACTCTTATTTTTAATTTGCTGCATCACATTTCAACTGTAGGATGTTAAATTAATTTTCAATTTCTTTAATTCTATAGATTGTCAAAATCATTATATTGATCAGTTGCTATATATAATATATATATCATCCTAATTAATTAATTAGTACGTTTTCATGTTTTAATGAAAAAAAAAAATCTTTTCTTTTGGGACCTCATATTTATGTGTGGAAAATACCAAACGTTAATTAATTCTTTAGATTATAATTCTGATAAAAAAAAATGTTATAAAATATGACTAGATCAACTGAGTAATCTGATCAACCGTTGCTTAGTAAAGACATATTACGTACGAAACCTTAATAGGATTTTATATTTTGTCCATATTTAAGAATTAAGATATATAGAAAGGTGCGCAACGTATCGGAACAGTTGATTTCTAGTTTCAAAGTTATCCATGTTATTTTTAATAGGCAACCTAGAAGGATGGTGGAGGTTTAATATATATATAGGCACAATATCCAACCTGCCCTTCTTCGGTTCTTCCCATGCCTAAGGTAGGGGTGTTAATGACACCTGTTTATTATGCTAAACGTTTTATTTTTTTATTTGAATGTTTTATTATTTAGTTAAGAAATTAAATTTGTTATAAGAGATATTATTTGTGATTTTGATTTTCTTACTTAATAAAAAAAATACTTAGAATTAATTACATATTTATATTTTAATTTTATATTAATAATTGTGATTGCATATGTATGACATGATAAGTTTTAGTGGATTATTTGAAAAATTCATAAAATTATTATATTTGTATTATTTGTGAAGCCCGCCTTTAACTGGGCTATGATATAATGTGATACGGGCTTGATCGATTCGAGTTGGGCCGTGGCCCAATTTGGGTTTCGAACTTTTTCTCTACACGGTTTAGATGGATCCTTATAACCCCAGGTACCTGACTCAACACAGTTAAAATAGACGGCCTAGATTTAGTTTGAGCTGGTGGGTGCTCTGGATGGCGGGGGGGGGGGGGGGGTCTTATTTATGCTTTGAGATTCGTTTCAAGTTAGAATTTCCAATTTTAGACCGTCCGATTCAATTGTATTCAGTCAGGTAACCTGAGGGCATGTGAATTCCGGTTTAGATTTAGAGAGAACTTCCGCTTTCCTCAAAAACCCCTTCTCTTACTTCCTAAACCCTCGTCACTCCGCCTCTCCTCCGTCGCCACCGCCTCTCCTCCATCACGCCGCCTCTTCTCAGTCGCCACCGCCTCTTCCCCTCAAGGTACAAACTTTTCTTTGAGTTCGGACATAGTAGACTAGTAGCGATAGTTTTGGTTTGCCTGCTGAGAATACGATGAAATTGATTCTGAATTGATACTTGGGTATTGAGAATACTAATTCATAATATCAGAAATCAATAAATTTAGATCTTTTTATTTGAAATTCCAAATATAGTATGTTAATAGCATTTGTTTTACGAATAATTTTTTGGGCCAATAAAGTTTTATTTTTTTTAGATCTGAAACAATTTACCTTGACCTGTACTGTTCCGCGTTATCTTTTGCTGATGCATATTTGGTCCACTTGTTTTTAGAAATAAAAAGTTTGAACTTTTCTTTTGTGATTCTGAATGATTTGATAGGTCATGTAGTTTTGTTGAATGAAATGTCAGAATTGCTAATTTTGCACCTCTTTTTGCTGATGGTGTGTTATACAGGTGCCTCCTATTTTTGGGAAGAGGACCATCTTCATTGTACGTGCTTTAGGGTAAGAATTTGAAATTGGTTCTTTCTTTTCTTTTAACTTATATTTTTGATAGTTCCAAGTTTTATTATTTTTAAGCCCACAGGCTATTGGCTATACTTAAATTGGCTGGCTTATATCTTTAAATATATCTAACTTTTTCTTCTATCTAAATTATCCATATATGTTGTCCACACAAAGTCCGTTGGTTGTCCATATATTTTTGTCCAAACAGGGCCAATTTGAACTGGGGTTTGTAATAATCTGAGTTGGACGGACCGAACATGGTCAAAAACTCCTCAAGTTCGGGCCGGTTATGGACTGGACATTTATCATTCAAATTTTGATACGGGCTGGTTATGGACTGAAACCCGCTCATTAGCAGGCCTACTCGTTAGTCGTTACCTCTTTCTCTCTCTCTGTTTCGGCCATGGATGTCGACACGACGAGCACCACCACGACAAGCCTAGTCGATAGAATAGTGGTAAATGCAATTATACTTGTCTCCTCTTTGATTTCTTCTCAGCTCATCTGTATCACTGCTTCTTTGCTGTAATACGTAACATAATTCTTTTTTGTCAGGTCCCTGGAGATGTTGTTCTAGACCTCACAAAGATGGAAAATCAGACAATCAGGCTCGGTGCTGGATTGCGCCAGGTCAAACATCTTATTTTTCAATTTTACTGTCTAGGTTTGAAATCGAGCAACAATTCTCAATTCCCAACCTTATTCTACTGTCTTTTTATTATTTATAACTTGGTTTATTAGCAGCACAACTAGTAATTAGGTGTTAATTTTGTTAGTCTTGCACATGTAATGATATAATGTGGAGAAGGAAGAGGGTGTGAGTGTTCTCCTTTTTGTGGTGTGAGGGACTCTTACTCCTATTGGAGCATTGATTTGTGGTCTTGGTAATTGGGTATTCTTGCAATTTCAAAAGGACCATACTACAGTGACCCACTACATAGGTTTACACAATATTAGATGACCGCAAAACCTAAGTGCAAATGTATGTTTTATTATATGTAACACCTCATAAGTGGTATTCTTTCTGCATTTGTACAGTACCTTTTTTCTCAACAAATTTATGCAAAAAGTTAATCATTCGTTTATTTTTAATCTGATTATGCAGGATTGTGACAGTATATCAGTAATGCAAGCTGGGAAGTTGAGACTGTCCAAACCAAATAAGTACTGGGTCGAGAGCTCCCAAAAAAGAGTAAGTGCGAATGTTTTTACTGTAGTATTTAATTTGGGTAAGATTATTTTAGCATAATAGTCTATGCAAATTTGCTATTGAATATTCATGTATAGCATGGGTATTTTTCCAAAGGATAATCTATGCAATGTTTTCTTTCGGTATGAAACAAAAGCAATGATTATGTTTACATGTCAGGATGAATACGACACTAAGTCAACTCTGGTTATTTCTTCCGGAGTAATTTGCCTATGCTTGCTTCAAGTATGATAATTGAACTATGAACGAGCATTCTGGCAAATAATTTGAAAGATTCGTACAAATATGATAATTCTATGTAGATGTCCTTGCAACTTAATAATTTATGCAGTTTTTCTAAAAACTATTCCTCAATAATGATCGATTCAATTTTTTTTATTTCCTTCATATTTACTCTTTATAATATGATATCGTCGTTTGTTGCAGTACATACCTAGTTTGGAGGATGCAGTTCTTGGTATTGTTGTCGATAGCAGATCAGATGTGAGTATTTATCCCAAGGATAGAAAATTTAATTTAAGGTCGATATAGAATTGTGAAACTGTTTTATTTTATCTTATATAGTTCCATTAGATAATTCAAGGTTCTCCTTGCTTTATTGAGATTAAGAACTTGATGTTGTTGATGCCAAGAAACATGAAATACCTCTATACTCAAACTGGAAGAAATGCAAAATAGAAATAATTTGAATTGTGTTTTTGGTTCTTGGCATTGAAAATGAGATGTTTTTTTCTTTTGATGTGCCTTTTCAGAATTTCTTGGTGGATATTAAAGCCCCAAATCTGGCATATCTACCTGTGCTTGCATTTGAAGGTGGTACAAGGAGAAATATACCAAAATTTGAGGTAAAATTCTTTCAATTCTTAATCACATGCTTTGTTAGCCAAGTATTGTACTCAACTAAAGGATGCCATAAGTGAGCCAGCTTAATGGTAATACCAATATATTGATCCCTTGTTCCTGTTTGAACTAACAAAATTGACCCCCCACCCCCACCCACGCACACATACATGCACATCACAGAACTAATAAAATAAAAAGGAAAAAAGATTAAATAATTAAATAATTAAAGAACAAAACGAAATTAGAGAACATGAAACAGAAAGATGAAGGAGAAAAAGAGGAGAGATTGTAAACTGGTATAATAGGTACAATTCGACCTGTACTGTACCTGATCTGTGTAGAATTGAGTTCAATTAATTCCATCTGCTGACATTATTTTTGGTGCAGACAGGCACGTTGATTTATGCTCGTGTGGTAAAAGCTAACAGCATCATGAATCCTGAGCTTTCATGCACAGATGGTATGGTTTCCTAATCAATCATTTTCTTCTTTCATGTGATTATATGACGCTTGATCCTATTATACAAGCCCCAATTAATCCGAATCCTAAATAAGTACCAAATTGGCATTGAATTTTATGTTAGTGTATGTACTTTGGTATGGTTGATTTCATGCTGGTTTTTTGCTTGTTAATGAGTGAATAATTTAATGTTTATATATAGAGAGCTCAATTTATGACCCAAGAGAATCAAAGTTATCATATTAAAACACCACAATGTACCCTTGTGGTATGAAAATGTGGTGCCATATTACAATGTGCCTTAAAAAAAATTAAATATATAATATGTTATTTGTTGTATGAGAAGCTCCTTTTTTTACTGCATAGCTAGCGGAAAAGCTGCTGAGTTCGGGCAATTAAAGAACGGTTACATGTTTGAGACATCAACTGGTCTTGCACGAACGTGAGTTATCATATTTGTATTGTATTCTATAGAAGAAGCTTTTTAAAAAACTTCCACAAAGGGAACATAAAATCATTGCCTGGTATGTTGTGCAATTTATATGTTTGGGTATACAATACACTATATGCCAAGGCTGGCTTTATGAATTGTAGACATAATGGTTGTTGTTGTCATTGTCAAATAACTATTGACTATGGTAGATTGTTGTAAAAGTGGTGGCTATGGCAAAAAATATCAATCACAACATGCATGCATGTCGAATCACAATAGTCCTTTGTTTAAGGTTTTTTATGCCAAATCACCAACTATAGTTTACTATTTTCAGGCTGTTGAGCTCTCCAACATGTCCAGTTCTAGAAGCACTAGGGAAGAAGATATCATTTGAGACTGCCATTGGATTAAATGGCCGTGTCTGGGTAATTCCTCTCTCTCAACCCCGTCCCCCTCCAAAGAAAGAAAACGGATCATACACAATATTTGAACCAGACTGGTAAAGATTCTGTACTGGTACTGCTATAATGGGAACAATGCTGGTTGGATTATTGCACTCGAGATTTCGCTTTTATCATCTAGAATTTTTGAAGCCTTCACTGCATAATTTAGGCATAGTCAAGGCTTGTTCTTTTGCATTTGGAAAAAGAAAAAGAAAAGGCCTAACATGAAAAAATGCCATCTCTTTTGCTATTGCTGGTACGATGCACTGGTCAAGCTGTGAGTCTGAACCTACTGGGTTTCTCCTAGTTTCAAAGCATAATAGATAGCTTTTGTCACTTCCCTTTTGTTTATAGTGTTATACCATCTGTCATAGGAAGAAATTACTAATACATGGGTGTTTATTCATAGCGACATTTGTTCTTTCATTGTACAGGTAAATGGTTCCTCTCCTGATGATGTAATTCTCGTGTCAAATGCAATAATGAGGTCTGAGTTTCTGAGTGGTACACAACAGAGAACTATGGTAGAGAAGCTCCTGGAGAGGCTCCAGGGTAATTAAGAGGTTGTATGAGGTATAAAGCACCAGCGTTAGCATGTGGAAATTCAGAAGAAATATTTAAATTAATATTTTTTGAGGTAAAAAATTGATATTTTTGTGTTTTGTTTTCTGATGCTTTCTCTTAACTGAGTCTGAAATATACCATTTATTTTGTTCATGTTTTGGATACCACAATGGTGAAACAGTGTGGATCCACCTGACCCGTTTGGATGGGCAAAATATCTATCTCAAAATCACGGAGGGAAACAAATATAAAAATTAAACTTATTTAGTAAACTGCAACTGATTAACATACAAATTTCTTCAAAGTTTGTACTTACACCAGAACACCAATTAAACAATTACAGCAATAATAGATGACATAAAGTACACAATACAAAAACCCAGTGTTAACTCTAAGAAGTGAACACACTGATCTTTCTCTTAATCTGAGGTACACTGTTAAGCCTCCCATACAGTGATTCCGCAATCAACAAAATCATAGTGGCTGCCTATTAGCTTCACACTGTTCTTCTCTAAGGCTTCTTTGACAAATGGATACGTCTTTAAGTTGTCGAGGGACAGGTTTACCGCTTCCTGAAAAATGTTTATCAATTTTAAAATAAGTTATACTGGTACCAGTAGTGTTGTACCTGATTATTCTGTTCTCCATTATTCTACTTCTCTCTAGTACTTTCTTCTCTTAATAAATGTTATCTTAAACATATAGCCTCGTTTATTCTTTGGGTTCCACAAACTGAATTTTTCTTCTTATTTTAGTTGGTATTTCTTTGAAGGGAGAATGAACAGCTATTTTCTCCCATTTTTTAGGAGAGGAATCAGTGGAGTGGGTTGTTGTCATGTATTATTACTCTTTATAAAAGAGATACCAACTAGCAAGCGCCTTTTCCTTCTTTAGTCATTTTATTCACCTTTATAAAAGCACAATCTGATTCTCAAGGGGTACAAATACCTCTAGGTACCAGTAAGTAAACATTCTTTACTTTTTTTAGAATTAATAGGGACAAGGAGAAGGGAATATGAGATTTGAAAATGGTGAGAAAATGATTGGTGGAAGGAATAAGAAACCTTTTCACAATAGCTGCATTGGTCAGAAAGTGGCAACGTGCCATGCTCGTCTTTCACTCGTTCCCTTGCCGACCAACCGAGCTTCACCCAATCTTCAATGAAATCACTGTTTCCAAATCCCAAAAGTATAATTTATTACTCAAGTTCTGCACATGCTTTAATGATGTTTAGAAATCAAATAACGAATTACTTGCTGTTTCCTTGCTTAATTTTACTGATTCCTTCTCCTTTTCTATTTAGCTTCTCTTTTCTGGTATCCTGAGATAGCTATAATAATGTTTCTTAGACACATTCAAATTAAGGAGAATAAATGCATACTCGCAGTTGTGACTGTCTTCTGGTATTGACATGAGTCCCCTGACTCCACCACAACGGCTATGTCCGACAACTACTATGTTCTCTACCTGCTCAATTTTAATCTTAAATCAATTTATATTTTTAAGATAAAGTGAAAAATATAGAACTTTGATTAGAAAAAAAAAAATATAGAAGCTTTATAATGTAATTGATTTTAGCCCCTTTTTTTTTTCTCAATTATCATTGTCTGGGGATCCTGGAAAATTAATTCCTTGGCAGGTTATATCTTTACTATTGTCAGATGTTTTAATTTTCCTTGGGATATTTTGTGTCAGATTCAGAGAAAAACAAACAATTAGATAATTCTCTTGAAAGCAATTAAAGAAAAACAAAGAGCACCTTGAGAATTTCAATAGCATACTCTAGAGCTGCCCCTACCCCTGAGTTCCTCTTTTTCTGCAATTATAATTCAATTAAACATTAAACAAATATCATAATGTTAAATTTTAATTACAGAATTATGCTGCATTTGGAATAAAATGACAGTTCCCTGTGTGTACATATCAGATTGTCAGATTTTTCAAGATTTTACAGGAGCAAATTAGATGCAAACACAAAAGGAATGCAACAACAAAAGAAAAATTATGATGTACATTATATTTGATAGCAGTACCTCACAGAAAGGTGGTACCAAAGCAGCGATGTTGCGAACAGTGAACGCTTCTCCCAGCTGAAAACTGAAGATAGTCGATGGACAGACACGCGAATCTGCGCATGCAATCACCAAGAACTGCAACATGTGTTACAAATACAACATCAGAATTAACCATTTTTTTTAAATAATTATGAGAATTTTTATGTATGTGTGAATAAATTTTAACCAATTGGTTGCTGAAATTTTTGGTAGATAAAATTGATGATGGTGCATGAAAGAGACTTAAGTCTTTGAATATCGTTGTGGGACCCGGTAATACGTTGTAACCTTCTTTTTTTGTTTGAAAATAATTAATTGAATTTGGAATATGTGTAATATTTCTAATTTTTTTCCTGGTGGAAAGTGGAAGCAGGTAACCCATGCGCTATAATTTTATACAAAAAAAAAGAAAAAAAAAAAAGCAACGTGAATAGTTCCATGTGCAGTCACCAACTCTTACCCTAATTCTATATTGTAATGATATATCATCCTTTGGAAGGAATCTAACTTTTATAAGAAAGAAATCAATAATCAATTCCTACTTGGTAATTTAGATAAAGATAAGATGGAACAAAATTTTCAACTTAGATTAAATATTTTAAAAAACTTTTTTCAGTTGGGTTTCTACCTTTTTACATGAAGAATATTGTCTTAATTAGTCACTAAATTAAACACATGTTTAAAAAAAAAAAATCATACAATTTTTTTTCCTGTCAAACATGAATTTAATAAAGAATTTTAAACATGCTTTTGGGTTTCAAAATAATTACTATGTCTGAATTTGAACATATATTATCATAAATATTGTTTATATGCATAAGTTTAGTTAATAATTTTCAAAAAATTGAACACCTGGGTCTAAATTTTCGAACGCATTTGTTCGATTTTTTTTTAATAAAAATAAAGATTTATCCATTCAAATTTAAATGTTTGCAAGTAATTTTCTAAGTAGATTCTGAACATACAATCTTTTAGGTAGAGACCATTGCCTTAATCATAAAATCAAAGGCCAATTCTCTGTTCAAAAGCTTCTAATGCATGCATGCATTCAGATTTTTTGCATGAATACTCCTAATTTTTAAAATTTTGATGGTGCTCTTGATACTCCAACCAAAACTAACAAGAGTTTTTTTTTTTTTTTGGAAAATATGAGAATTAATAGAAGTGATCAGTGAATCAACTGGAAATATTAGATGTAATTAATATGAGCAAATAAATGGTCATAAATCTAACACTTGACTGCTCATGTCAAAGAACGTGTGCATGTTTTTTACATCTGATCCAAATAAGCTAAAACAACATAATTATATCTCTTGTACTATGATTTTTTCTAAATATTTATAAGTATGTTATATTCTAGAATTTTATCCTACCTTATAATATATGCTGGTTTTGTGAGCTAACAAAAAAAGAATAACAACAATTGATTAAGATATTGATTTCTATGTAAGTGATTGTAGGTTTAAAACTCAGTGTATATTATTTGAATTGATTTCAAGACCGTTTCTTATCTTATGCTAAAAAAAACATGATAAGAAAAAAAAAACATTCATAATATAGATATGCTCTTTTGATAATTGTCATATTCTATATAGTTTTGATGTGCATTTTTTATTTTTTTGAAGAAATTGATGTGCATCATTATTTTCAGCAAAGTACAATATATTAACTATAAAATAGTAATGGAAATAGTCAAAGAGAGGGAGAAAAAGTACCCCTTTGACTAAATAACAATGAAAGAAAAGAAAAAAGAAAAAGAAAAAATGAGGCAGATACTTGAATAAAAATTACCTTTGGTTTTTGCTCCTCAGCAAGTTGTTCAAATCTCTTGATATCCTTCCTGAAAGAAAAATATATATATATATTTAACTAATTTGAATTAAGAAAACAGAAGGAATATGTACTTCATATATAAGTTAAATTAATCTATCAAGTCAAATAATTAAGGTCATATTTTTTCCTATAAATAGCAACTTTGAAAATGCATGGGAATGTTCCAAATCAGGAGAAACAAATTAAACACACTACAAATTTTGATATATTTGGGGACGCCTTTTGAGTTTGAAACCACTAAAGTAACTCAAATTTTAAGTTTGGATCCGGTCCGTCCGATCAGTTTTGGCTCAAATATTGAAGGGCTTCCTAGAATTTCCAAATTGGGATGGATTAACTTGAATTTTGATCTGACGGTCCAGATTGAAACTAAAATTACTTTAGAGACCCGGATCCTTGAGAAAAATCAAGAAAGTACAATAAGTTGGTACAACATTTTTTTTAATTTTTTATTATTTATTAAGTACAAAACTAATTTTTTAGACAATTCTAGACCACTGAAAAAATTATAAAATATTAATAAATACTAAAAAAAAGAATCCAAAAAATATAAAATTTGATCTCCAAATATATTTTAATACAGAAATTTTTTAACCGTTTGGATCGATTGTTTAGACTTTGAAAATCACAAAATCAAATTGTTATAAGATGTTATAACTTTCAAATATTGTAATTGGATCCTCTCCTTCTTCTAAAAATGTAGTGAAAAAATAGGAAACAAAAAAACCCTCCAAGCTGTAACTAAAGTCTAGTAACTGAATGAGAACAAAAAAAAAAAAAAAAAAAATGAAAGGAGAAAGCAGAGACTCATAATACTTACTCATAGACTTCCTTCTTGAAATGATCAAAACCATATTTCAGTTGCTCAAGAGCACTCAATTCCTGCATTATTTTTCAAAATATAATTGAATATCCTCCAAATACTCGATCTCACATTTCTTGAAGGCTGAGAGAGAGAAACAAAAAGGTTTGATCAGCTTTACCTTCTCCTTCGTCATTCCGAATTTCTCTGCTTGGCAGGGTTTAAAAAGGCAATGTGAAGTTGAGAGCGTTAGAGATTTTGGTTGGTTCTTCTGTTTCCATTGGAGGGACTAACATACATCCTTATATAACACAACAGACCTGCCGACGTCATCTATGGCTTCCCCATTTGCATCGTATCCTCTGCATCAACTCAAAAGAGAATCTTTTGAGTTAATAAATCTAGACCATCCGATCTGTGTAAAGATTCGTGCTGACTAGATCTGCACTAATATTAAAGTCTCCCTTTAAAATCAAACGGTCCAGATTCATTAACTCAAAAGATTCCTTTTTGAGTTCATGCAGAGGATACGCCTTCCCATTTTGTGTGTTTGCTGTCCAATTGAATTTGGTCAACGCGCTTTCTATTTTTTTTTGGTTTTCTAATGGCGGTCAAGTATAGCGCGCTTGCTCTCTTTCCACACATATTTGACGTCTATGTTGTAGGGGTGGAAACTTATCCGATTTCATGCGGATCCGCATCCGAAAAATTATAAGTTATCCGATTTATATATGTATTTAAAATTATATGTATGTGTATTCGTATCTAAAAATTATAACGGATAATGATAATGTGAGAATTTTAACTATCTGTAATTAACTAATTATCTGTATTTAACTATTTATATCCCTAAATCACAATAAATGGGTCTATGTTTTTAAATTTATTTATTAAATTGCATATACATACTAATGATTTATTAAAATATATATACATATATTTTGAACAATATAACACTATGACATAACTAGTGACTAATGTTTTAATAATATAATATATATTTTGTAACCAACAAACTTATTATGAAAAATACTATATCTAATTTATGAATAAAAAAAATTATGTTTGGATGTTATTTTTTATTATAATGTACATTAGTAATCCATTTTTAATTATCTGAATTATATCATATCCGTATTCGTATCCGTTCGATATTCGATCTGTATCCATATCCATTTAATCTCGGATCTGTATCCGTATCCGAGACTATCCGTATTTATATCCGTATCCGAAAAATTATAACTGATAAAAATACGATTTTACCACTATTAATCCGTATCCGACCGTTTACACTCCTACTATGTTGTGTTGGAGTATATTTTATAGCTCCAACTTTTTTTTTTTGAGTGAAGATTGTAGCACAAAATTATTTTATATTTATAATATATTTATAAGAAATTCATTCATCTGAATTTTGAAACTATATAATCATTTACAAGGAAGACATTGTCTTTATTACCCACTTGTTTTAATGCAATTGGGCTTCCTCTTCTAATAAAAAATTCTAAGGGAATTCCTAGATTAATTAAAGGCTGATATTTGTATAGCTCTAATCTTTTGTTTGTACTTGGTCAGAATTAAGGGACTTGAAAGCACTTGTTTGCAACAAGACAAATAATTTCGAATTTTTGGAGTAATCTGTTTTTTGTCTATTAATTTTCATTAAGTTAAATAAAAAAGTAAAAATATCGAAACTGAAGAAAAATGCAAGAAGAAAAACAAAATGGCTCGCTGAGCATAATACACAGACTCAAGAGACTTGAGTCCGCAAAAAATCTGGCACAAATTAAGTGATCCACCACACAAGTGTCTGGTAGAGAGAGAGGGAGAGAATGAAAAAAAGAGAGATTTTTAATGATTCAGAAATTTTTCACTGTTTATTAAAATCAGTGATTTTAAAACTGATTTAATAAATGATAAAAAAAGTTCAAAAAAAATGTAAAATTTAGTCTCCAAGTACATTTTAATATAGATATCATATCTAACTGTTTGGATCAACCATTTGAGCTTTAAAAATTAAAAAACCAATTAGTTGCACCACAATTTTAGAACAAACATTTTGATGTTAACCAACTCTTCTCTATATATATGGAGAGATAATATATGATAAAAAAAGAGTACGTCACATGCATGTTTGTTTCCCTTGAAAGTGATATTCTTTGGTCCTATATATATATATAGTTTGTCGAAACTTGATAAACATTTCGAGAAGGTCTTCATGCATATCTCTTATTGGTTCTCTTATGCTATCACGTCTAATATATGATAGTGATGTCTACAATAATATCGACAATAATTAAACTAGGTCCACTATGAACGATAGAGAAAACCTAGATAAAGTAGATCAAGAATTTCATCATTTAATTTACCTTTTTTTTTTCTTTGTATACAAACGACACGCCACGCTTCCACTTCAATAGTGGAATTCCTCATAGATGGCCCTTCAATAACTTAAAATAAGGGACATTTGTGGTGTTATACACTTGCTCCACTTCGCTTATATAATATATATATATATATATATATATATATATATATATAGGCTGTGGCTAAATTACTGCTGGCAGCAGTTCTACCTAGGTGCTGCCGGGACTATTTTTAGCCGTGTGATGTCCAAACAACAAATTAAAACCGTTAGATGTTTAATCTATATTATAATCTACTTGGAGACCAAATTTTACATTTTTTGAAATTTTTTTACTATTTATTAAGCTGGTTTGAAAATCGCTGATTTCAATGCTACAGAAAATTATTGAAATCAGCGGTTTTCAAACCAGCTTAATAAATAGTAAAAAAATTCCAAAAAATGTAAAATTTGGTCTCCAAGTAGATTATAATATAGATTAAACATCTAACGGTTTGGATTTGTTGTTTGGATATCACACGGCTAAAAATAACCCCGGCAGCACCTGGACAGAATTGCTGCCAGCAGCAATTTAGACATACCCTATATATATATATAGAGAGAGAGAGAGAAAATTGTGAGATTGCCACTACAAAACCTTCAAAATGTGAGAATGCCACTACAAACTTTAAAATTGTAGAAATGCCACTCTAAATTTGATTAATTGTGAAAATGCCATTCTTATACAATTTTTATACAATTTTTATTAAAAATAATCTGAAAAATTCTGTTTTAGAATACGTATTTCCGTATTTCTGATTATACCCTTGAAATAAAATTAAGAATAAGAAATGGCCCTCCTGTCTATCCCTGCCTCCCTCTCTCACCGATCCCTTACGATCGCCGTTGTTCTCCGCCAACTGTCTGTGCCACGAGAGGTATCCTCCGCCGTTGTTCTCTCCTATGTTGGTCTCTGCCATCCCATCCTTTCCTCTTCGTCCACATCAGCTGCCACGTCGGCAGCGGCGTCTATACCTTTTGTGTCGCTGTCTACGGAAGAGGTACCGACTGATACACCACCGCCATATCAGAAAGAATCGCCAGATAAGCTCATAGTACTATCTTATCTCCTTCTTCTATAGTTAATCTATGAATTTGATTCTTTTTTTTTTATATACTTTTCATTCTTAATTGGGTTGTGAGAAGCTGCACGAGATTGTAGTAATTACTTTAGAATATTGGGCATACAGTAGTAATTCCTAAATTTCTGGTTTGGATGGCTTGATTAGATTGAGTGGGGCGAGATTTCTTTAGAATGTAATTGAAACTATAGGAGGTTGATGTAATTTGTCTGTGCTGCTATATGATGAAAACAGTATTACTGCATTTCGGCCTCCCCTTTTTTCTTCAATTTATTTGTTTAAGCACTTGTCAGGATTCCAAAATTTCTTGGTTGAATTTTGGATACTTTATTTAATAGGAGGGAAGCTGTCAAAAAAAAAAAAAGACTGCCTCCACAAAGATTGGCTGAGAGAATTGATCTAGATGCTAAACTTTGGGAGAATTTTTGCTAACTTATTTAAAAAGATGCAAATTAACAGGTGGTAGAAGTAGGCTTAGCTGTGTGGTATTTTGTGGTTTTACTTTTAGATGGAAGGCTTTCAAGGTGTTGTATACGTTTGTTTTAGAATTATGGAAATGCTGAGGCAGATTTTTTGGCAATTCATTGATATAGGTTAGTATGTTGACAATTTAGTTGTATGCTTTCTTGTTAATTTTAATGGTACAAGTCATGCACTTTTACAAAATTTTCTTGTTAATTTTCATGTTATTAGTTGCTTGTTTTGTTAAAAAAATTGGTAATGTTTTGTTATAATGTTAATTTATGTGAATAGCTTGTTCTTTCAATCTTTAATGCATCTGAAAACTTATTCTTTTATCTTGAGATGTTTAACCTTGACTCTTTTGGATTTTGATCATATTTTCTTTATTAATAATACCATAACAGTGGCTTAAATCAACTAAAAATGTGTTATGATGACAACCAGTCAATATATTACATGGCATCAGCATTAAAATCAAGCAAAAGTGTCACTGGTACTGGATTGGTGCTCAAAATGTCCCAAAATAACCCTTTTGTGACAAATCAGTTAGTGCAGACTAGTCAGGAACCCAAATGAAAAATGCATATACATAGGAATATAGAGGATTTAAAAAACAAATCAAATGGACACAAATTTCACATTTATTGGATTTTATTTCGATTTTATATCTAGTTTTGGAGTTGGCATTTCAAAAATCCTGAAAATTGGAGAAATAAGGACTAAAATGCCCCTCTGATTGTCTGCGTTCTTTAAAAATAGAAATAAAATCCTAAAAATTATAAAACTTGACAAGGACATAGTTTACAAACTCCTTAACAAGTCCATGAAAAGAAATAGGAGGATTGTTTGACAAAATCAATCAAATAATCATGTTTTAAATATTATGAAATAAACAAAATAAGCGATGGAATGAACATATAACTCAAAACCAAATTGACCTTGAGCATACCCAAACTTGTGTAGATATACCACTTCCAAAGCCAAATTACAACAGAAATAAGTTAAATTGCAAAGAAAACCATACATCCTTCATAAGCATATCAGAAAAAATTCTTACAAGCATACAACATACATCATTTCTAAACATAAATCGATAAGAGTAAAGCATACAACAACATTCTTTATTGTTCCGACAAACTCAATTATGTTTTAACTCCTTTTGCCAATGTCCTCATGAAAAGTCACACAGCCAGAGGTGGTGGTCTCTTAGCCTCATAAAAAAAAATCAGCTCTCATACAGGCCAGTGCTCACATTCTTCCCTATCACCAGTCTGAGGTTTCGACTGTGCTGGTCTCTGTACAAACAAGAATAGAAAATAAAAAATTAAGTTTATTACAACAATTCTGGTACCATAACCATCTCACTTTCTCCTAGAAGTTCATGTATAAAGAAAGCAAACTACGTGCTTAAAACCGTCCGAAGGGCTTTGAGACAAGGCTTTGCCTTATCCAAAGCCGGGTCTAGACCACCCGATCCACATCAAAATTCATACCTGTAACTATTCTGGAGCTATAATAGCATGTAACCATTAAGGAGTAACAAAATGACTCACTAATATTAACTTGAAAGTTTAATAGTTCCAATGTTCTATTCTTAGACTGTACCAGTTTGGTATTAGGAATCCAAAGACTAGAACATAGGTACAAGATCTATAAGCAATCAAAAAGGAATAGAACAAAATAAAGAATTCAAGAAACAACATCGACCATCATAGACACCTAATCGAAGCAAAATTGTTCAAGCCTAGTATTGAATAATCAAAATCTAGATTTTATGATTTTAACAAACCGTACGAGAAGTTGGTACGGTTTATTAAAATCTTAAAATCAACAAATTATGTAATTTCTCAATATTTAATTTGTCTCCAAACATTCAGATTTTCACCACATCTCACAAATACACAACAAGTAATTTGGTAAGATTGATCATACCAATTCGATCACAAGCAACACAGATTCTGAAATTGGTATCGTACCAATAGCAATTTATGAAATTGGTACTAAAACTTGGTACTAAAAATAGATGACCTGTACATCTTGTTATCATTACCAATTTGATTTTTACAGTGATTGGAGCACAAAGCAACCAAACTCTATAAAATTTAAAGGAAATTAACACATGGCACTGACGAGAATAAGCTTTATTCAATCTTATACGGATGATAGAAAAATAGGAAATTTCATAAAATTGGGTTGTAATTGATCCGACAAAGAGAGAGAGAAACAAAATTGAGGTTACTCACAGGGAATCGCGAGCAAAGTGCACAAAAGAAAATCTTGACGAGCCACGATGCAATATAACCAGAGGCTTCAATCAGAGAGAGCGGCCGATAGATTCGACGAGGGCGGCGGAGCGCGCACGTGCCTTCAACCTCCTTCTTTGGTTCTTCTACGGTGGATCTGCCATCGAACACAAATGAGAAGGGTATTTTAGTCCGAAATTTTTTTTTCTTTTTAACAAGATTAATACAGTATAAATGGAAAATTTAGGATTTAAGCAAATTTAGAGTAGCATTTCTACCATTTTAAAGTTTGTAGTGACATTTTCACATTTTGAAGGTTTTGTAGTGGCAATCTCACAATTTTTCTATATATATATAGAGAGAGAGAGAGAGAGAGGAGAGAGAGAGACTAATGTGCATTTGAATGCATATGGGTCGAAAAATATACGGTTCAAATTTGACTTTTAAAAATTCAAATGGTCGATCCGAACCGTTCATCTTGTTCTCCATATTAATATGTGATTGGAGACCAAATTTTATATTTTTCTGAATTGTTTTACTATTTATTAAGTATTTTACAAAATTGTTGATCCAACGGTGGCTGCTGATTTTACTGTTTTGTTAAACTATTGTTAGATCAACAATTTTATAAAATATTTTATAAATAGTAAAAAAGTTTAGAAAAAATGTAAAATTTGATCTCCAAACACATATTAATATGGAGAACAAGATGAACGGTTTGGATCAACCGTTTGGATTTTGAAAAGTTAAATTTGAACCGTATGTATTTCGGTCCATATACATTCGAATGCACATTAGTGTCTATATATATATATATATATATATATATAAATGAAACTTATCTTTCAAAAGAACAAGTAACATAAGGCAAGTTTATATATATGTTGTTTAGAAGCCTAAGGGGGCGTTTATGAGACCCCCCAAAAAAAAAAAATGTTGTTTAGAGCTTTATTCTTTTTGGATAAGTCTATAACTTGCCACTGGGCAGATACTAATAACTAAGAGAGGAGGCTGGCCCGCTTCAAAGAGTCGAGTTACACAAATAGTAATAGGAGATGAGCACAGGAGATCCGACCAAGAAGAAGTACACTGGAGAAATGCGGCGCGGCAGTCGGCTCCATCGTTTTCGAATGCCACGTCGGAGAGTGCTCTTCGACATGACACTTCTCTTCTCCTCTTCTCAATCCGCTTTCACACTTTCCCCATCTCCCGCCGAAAGCTACCACTCTTTATCTATACGTCTCTCTTTTTCTCTTTTTCTCTCCATCATTCCATGTGCCATGCATCTCCTCTTGCAATAATTGATCTCTTCCTTCTCATCTCTGATCTCAAATCAACCATCTGAAAGGTAAGTTTAGTTCTCTAATCTATTGAGCGCGTTCTTCTCAGCATTTGTCACATATATATGTATGATTTTAGGTAGATGTATAGACATGAGATTGCTGGCTTTATTTCTTGATTTATTTATTGATTGATGGTATGAAAATCGTTTGCTTGTTTATTATACTTGTACAAGGCTACAAGCATAAATTGGGACTTACTTTATTTGTGTAATATTATGGAGGGAACCTTAAATTGATTCTGATTTGTGATTGTAATTTTGAGACCAAATTCATTCTGATCAAATGTTATTTAGGTTCAGAGTGGGAAACACTGTGATTCCCAAACACCATCACAGCCCAATTAGTCAAAAAGGGAAAGCTAATAGCCTAATATTGTTTTGGCACATTGTGCATATACAATTTGAAGGTGTCAATAAGTTGATGTTACCTCAAATTTAGTTTTTATTGCTTATCTGTTAAATCTCAGTGAAGGATGATGGCACCAGATTAATTTGGTCTTGTGTCCCTTTGTGCACTGGTTGATATACTTGTCAATTCAAATTTGATGTATCACTCTCCCTTTATTGTTTTTCCTTTGTTTATTGGCTTGGTAGAAGCCTTTTTTGTGCTAAATGGGGCTAGTTAGAATCTCAATGTATGAAGTATAGCTGACAACAAAGTATTCATTAAATTCATCTACCATGCAAGTCATGTACTATACTGTGATGTCATTCCTTGCCTGATAGTTTTGAAATAGCTAAAATTAACCTTGCATTATAGGCCAGTTGTAAATTAGGCTTGATACATGTAATGTGCAAAATGGCACCCAATAGGTAATGAATGTCCTTAAACCCCGTATCTTGTAAATATGATGTAGGTTGGGTATTATTGGAAAATTTGAGAAATCAGGGGCATCTTTTGAAAGTATAAAGTTGGGTGATGTATGTGCAAATGATTCTTAATTAGAAATTTTACAGTTCTTTCATTTTATTTAAAAAAGATGCTTCATTAATGTTTTAGTCACGAGACCGAGCACCCATGAAATCTTTTCTAAAGATGAAGCCTTCACTGCACCCAGTGAAGCACCAGTTTTCGTCATCAATAGTTTCATGGATTGAGGATGAGGACAGTATGGTTGATATTTCTCATTTTACCGACTCTACAGTGAGTGAGGATGGCTATTCACATAGCAACTCCTATTTATCAAGAAATTTGCATGACATGCACATTGTGAGTATTTCCATTCTCTGATTATGTTTCTCTACATGAGATGACAGTAAGATATTGGTACTGTTTTGGCTTTTGGTTTGTTACATGCTAGCTGGTCTCCATGTTTATTTTTATTTTCTCTTTTTACTCTTTTATTGTGGCTTAACCCTAGCCTTAAATGAACCTAACTAATGCTATTTGAGGGTCCAGTTAATGCTTGCAGATGCACACGTGACCAAATAAAAAACTATTATTTTGTTTATGGAAATTTTAAGAAAACTGCAACTATTGCCATAGGTTTATGGTTTTCAATGCTGATGCAGCTTTTGTTAGCCACCAATAAGCTGCTTGAGCCTTTAAAGTTAATAAAAGTCATACCTAATTCAATATATATAAACACGTTGCTCTATCATTTTTTTTTTTTCCATTTTTATGTAGTCAGTCCGATTAATAGAAGAATTCATGGAACTTGCTAAGGAGAACACAAGTAGCAATCTGGAGACATGCGGAATTCTTGGTGCATCTCTTGTAAGATCAATTTTGTATACTATCCATTTGAAATCGCAATATCGTTTGCCATACTACCTGGTTGTTGATTTTGTTTTTCTTGTTTGGATTTTTGGTCGGTATGTTTTTCTTGTTTGGGTTTTCGGTCGGTATGTTTTTCATTCCTATCACACTTGAGGTCAATTGAGGATTAATTCCTTAATTGAGTTCGAGATTCCACAACTGAATGGTGGTTTTATTGCAAAATTGAGACTTGATTGTGTTTTATTTTTTGAAAAGCATGGGGAGTTTAGTGAACTAGGAGCTTGTTTTTGGGGCATTACTTTCAGTGAGTGTTGTATCAAAATATTAGTCACTACTGCAGTTGTCACTCGATCATATTTGGAATTTTTGTGGACAACATATTATTAATTCATTTTTTATTTACAGAAGGACGGGATTTACTATGTAACGACATTGGTAATTCCAAAGCAGGAAACAACAGCCCATTCAGTATGTCCGTGAGAAAAAACAATTTTGGCTTCATTTACTTTTAAATATCATTTCTAAAAGTAAATAACGAAGTGTTATGTATGTCCCTAAATGCTAAATGATATGAAAGAAACCCTTCTAAAAACATGGTGAATTAAAGCTTACACTGATTCTTCGTGCAATATTGCTACAAGATACCAGCGTCACCCCTCATTGTTTCTGATTTTGTTCAGATAAACTGTGAGGGGAAGCGTACTTTGGTCAATTTCATGCATGTCATATCTCCTTCATAAAATTCGTCACATTTCATGGATGTCATATCTCCTTCATAAAATTCGTTACTTGTTGGCTTTCTAAAACTTATTTCCTTTGGGTACTGACAGTGTCAAGCATCAAATGAAGAAGAGATACACGCAACTCTAGCAGAGCTGTCTCTTATTCCTGTTGGATGGATACATGTACCTTTCTAAATTTGCATAAACTTGTTCTGTACAAAGTAGGCACTTCTAATTTGCAAATACACCCAACTTTTTCCTCATTCCAATTTGCCTTCACATATGTGGTTTGGGCTTAGGGGAGCAAACAGTTATTCGCATATTAATTGCAAATTATTTTCACTGTTAGGTCTTGGGTGCAAACTTGAGGAGTTCTGTGTATTTGCAAGTACAATAGAATAGAAGTGTGTTATTTAAATTAAATTTACTTCAAAGTTTGGCTACTTGTACTTAGGCAGCAACTTTTACTATTATAGAATTGTGCTATTCACTGTGGTTTGAATTTAATTTCCTTTTTTTTTTTTTAATAACTAGACCCATCCTTCTCAAACATGCTTCTTGTCGTCAATTGATTTGCACACACATTTTTCTTATCAGGTACAAAGGCTATTTTATAATGAAAGTCTTCTACTTTTTGCTCAGAATTTAGAACAGTTAATTTGTACCTCAATTCCATTTCACTAAGGGCAAGTTTTAAAAGATGTTACCATGTACATACTGTCACAGCAGTATCACTTCTTCTGTTTTCTTATTTTTCTTTTCAGGTCATGCTACCAGAAGCGGTGGCAATTGTTATTGCTCCAACTGATCAAACAAGGCAAGTTATCTATAGAGATTTTCTTTGTATTTTGTTTCTTGTGAAATTTGTTAAAATTGCTTTAGAAGTGTTGCAAATTTATCATTTATTGGTATCATATGATGTAGATTTCTGTCTGGTGGTTGTATTGGTGCATCCTAGTACATGGTTTTGTTAATTATTGTTTTAAGTCCCGACATGCACCATAAACAAACTTACAGCGTAAGTCAATATCAACAGCATTTTCTCTAGTGTTGGACTTCTTCAAACTCTATCCATCTTCACCAAATTTGAAGAAACCAACACACTGTTCTCATACTCGTTAACTGGCATTAAAGTTCCATGGATTCTGTGAATTTGCTTATCAACTATTAGTTGCTTGGGGAATAAAGAATGACTAAACTGCCACTGAACTTTTCATAAGACATGACCAGATTCCCTGCTTATCTGTTCATTATTATATTGGACCTATGTTGTAAATTAATTTTCTATCAAACTATCTAAAGGTTCATTAATTGTCGCTCACTTTTAATCAGAAAGGTCCAGAATTAACTGCAAAATGTAAGAAAGGTCAGATATTACATGCAACACACAGAAAATCATGGGGTGTGATCAGCGGCAGAACTAGAAAATTTAGACTGGGCGGGGGGTGGGGGGGTGTGTTGTAGTGGTTGGGGGGGAGAGTCTGAAACGTAAAATGCATAATATGTTGTCATTGGGATTTGAACCCAAATCTCCACAACCACAAAATGGAATTCTAACCACTAACTAGGCTACAAGCACACATTTAACATTTCACAAGGGGTGCTGAACTATATAAGAACTTCAAAAAGCTGAATTTCAATTAAATTTGTATACACGTGATGAAAATTTTTTAAATCATGGAGTGACTAAGCGTCCCTGCACTACCTTAAGATCCGCCTCTGGGTGTAATTTGCAAAGAGAATCCTAAAATATTTTTATATTTTCTTTCTGCTAGGCTCTATGGAATATTCCGATTAACTGATCCTGGAGGCATGGCTGTTTTGAGAGAGTGCAAAGAGCAAGGATTCCATCAACACTCAGAAACTTTAGATGGCAGCTCGATTTATGAGAGTTGCGGCCATGTGTACTTCAAACCTAACTTGAGATTTGAAATAGTTGATCTACGCTCCTCTTAGTCGTAATAAAAATAGTGTGTGTATATATTACAATGAAGAGAGAACTCTTTCTCACCCTCTCTTTCAAATATATTTTTCCAGTATTGTACATATGGAAAATTATAGGTGACATATTGTAAAATAAGTATCCTGTTATTATGTGGGTGCTGGCTTATTTAGAAAGAAATGGGTGCCACTTGGAAAGTACGCTGTATCTGATGTTTACCAGTGTATACGGCGCTGTATTGATCAATGTATGATGTATCAACTTTTATTAATATATCACCTAGGCAGCATCTGTCTAGTTTTTCCAAAAAAAGAAAAGAGAAGAAAGGGATATCCTGTGATTATGTATAATATGTGAATAAGATCTTTTACACTGTAGTCTATCTGTTAGCAAGTGTTAAATTTCAGACATAATTTCGTGCATTGTATTTGGTTGCAAATCAAGCGAGAATTGTCTGAATTGGATGGAGGCAAGTATGTTTTTAAATAGTTGCTTTCATGTCGAGCAAATATTAGTATAAAGATGTCATCAGTCTGAAATAATTTGTCTTGGAAGCCAAATGATTTATCGAATATATATAATTATTTTGAATATTAAGTATATTTGTGTACTCTTGTATAAAAAAAACAAAGAAATATAACATATTTTGAGAAAAAAAATTAGGATAAGACATATTTCATAATTTTTTGGAATCTCAAGTATATTTTTCTTTAATACAAGGTATTTGACTCTACAAAGCTTGTGATCATATCATCGTCCTTCATCTAGATTTGAGTTTTGTAGAAGCCTCTTGACAGCCTTTTGCACCTTGATCATATCATCGTCCTTTATCTAAAATGTGAAGCACAAAAAGTTATACCAGTTCAGAGATGATGCACCTATTAAATCTGATTGACTGTTACTACCATATGGGATTCTGGTAAGGGACCCATTGAGTTCTGCTAGAGTAACAGTACAACCTAGCAATAATGATGACATAAGAACACCGTGCTAAAATGTACCAGGTGATGCTACACCAGTTAGATTTGAATGGCTGAATAAGGGGACAAACTTTTACAAACAAATGATCGAATATTTACCACTAAATGAATGGGAGGAATCATGATCCGTACCTTTTCGATGATGCGCAAGAAAAATTCTTTTGATAAGATCGACAAATTCATCAAGTGCTGTGGCTGTTACAAAGCATAGGTACATAGTAGGATAAATTTTAGATAATGTCAGTAACTTTACCTTTAACAGCAAGTTCAGTAGCTTAAAAAGACATTTAAGTATAATCAAATCAGAGGTTTTTTTTCGTTCAAAACGCATAAAGATGCATCCTTTGACAGCTGAATACTGTAGTTCTTTATGGCCCAGTAAATGGTAAAATGTCGGAGTTAGGGATGCTATCATATGCATTTTTAGGCTGTTAACAAAGCAGCAGAAAAACAAAAGTGTTAGCAAACAGAATGGCGGATACAATCAATGTTACCTAAGCTATTGAGTAGTGAAGAAGTCTGATCTCTGAAACCACATACAAAAATTAGACGAATGTCAGAAGGGAACAAAAGATTGGATACAAGCAACATGCAAGCTCATCAAAAAATTTAAGGGAAATAGAGACATGCTAAACTCAGGATTTTGTTTATAAAGAAGAATATTTTCCAGTAAAGAATTTGGATGGGCGTTTTATGCAAGTCCCAGTTGAAATAATTTTGTTATTGTCACTTCCGGAAGTTATTCCATTAGGATAAATTTTTGTTGTCATTCCGGAAGTTATCCCCATAAACTATTACAATGTAAGAAGTAACATCAATTTGTTTAATCAGATTCCAACGTAATGTTGTAATCATAGATCTATGATATATCCAGAGAACAGCCATCTCTAGATTGATATTTCGCAGGAGTACCCCTGACGAATCAAATATACAATGTTCTCAGTGAAAAAATCAATTTAAAAAAGGGCATCATATGACTTACTGACTCGCACTAAAATATACTGCAGCAAAAGCACGATCAATTGATTCCCCTTGCTGTACGGAATGTTAAAGACAAAAAAAAAATGAAAATGCAAGCAACATACTGATACATGACAAAATAAAGAAAAACAAATATCAGTACAATACAAATCTAACTGTGAGAAAGAAAAATTCTCAAAAATATATGCCTAACCTCAATGCAATCTCTCAAAAAAGTGGCATCAGAGTTCAAGCACAACATAATTTTATCAATTCTTTCTCTGTGACTCATCAATGGCAGAATAGTTGTTCCATCTGGTAAAATATGAAACCATAGAACAAATTTAGTTAATTTGGGAAAAAAGAATTTCTACGTATGGGAGTTATTTTCTTCTCTTCTTGCCTTTTTTCCTTTCTGTTAATCGATATTTGTACTTTTAGGTCCATAACACTGCTAAAAAAAAAAAAAACAGAAAAAGACAGTTCTGGTAATAAACTTACCAGAGTTAGCAGCCCAAGGGTTGGGAAGCGGGTCACTATTGGGTGCAGATTCTGACCGATTTGCATTTGAACTCTCCGGTCCACTAAATGGGTCGCTATTGAGTGCCAACTCTGACTGGTTTGAATTTGAACTCTCTGGTCTACTTTCTGAGGTTGAAACCAGATTCAAACCTGACAAGCGAAGTGACAACTGATCCTCTTCTGTCCCTAGTGAGATATCATGGTGACAATTATACAAAGCGCTCATGAGCTTGCGAGTGATAATTCCTCTTATAATAGGTTCGAAACTTGCTATGCGTCTTTGAATCCGTCTTTGAATCTCAACATGATACAGGTACTGTGAAATGCGACAGTTTTGGTTTTCGGGCTGGCGCAAGCTAGGTATTCGCTCTATTATGGTTACAACCCAAATTGGATATTTATCTAGGAGCCGGGTTTGGGGCTTTTCAAAAGGTATCGTAGAAACAGAAACATCCAGTTTACAAGCCTCCCTTGGTGATCTTGGAGTAATTGGACTTGACATAGAGACAATGGATGTGTTGCGTGGTGGTGTTGCACTGCCACGGCGAGCCAAGCGTATAACCTTATCTGGATCTGGTACTGAAGAGGAGATTAATGAAGATTTAAGAGTAAAAGAGTGTGCAAAATTACATGTTTAAAAAGACAAGTCTGTATGAATAGTAAGAAAAGAAAGATATTTGCAGAGCTGCATATCTATCGTGTGAAAACGAATCGTGGCTTTGTTCAACAATTATAAAGCGCAGTTCCAATGCAAACTTTTTATCAATATCTGATAGTAGCCGACTAGAGTATCTTAAACTGTGTCAGAATGCAATTAGAGTTTGCCAAGGCAACTAGCAGAATTTTTTTTTTAGTTGCAAATCTTCACACTTGTAGGCTTCTATTACCACAACTCAACAATTAGCAGAATTAAGGCTACCAATTATAGTACGTTTGGAAATATGAAGTTTTGGAATGACGATAAATCTCGTGCAATTAATCACAAGAATATGAAGGATACTTTCTTCAATGCCATGTGTTCTACACAATTTATAATACTTTGCAGCTTTAAGGAGCATAAAAGCAAACACTTGTCTTGCATAAAGAAACAAGGCATCAAGATTTTCACAAGATGCCAAAAAGAAAAAAGAAAAAAAAGAAAAACATCAAGAAAACATGTCAATAAGTTAAATCCATAATGAAACAAGAAGAGAAACAGAACCACAGTTCCGGATCGTTTCAGGATTATTGAGGGGCCTCTCATTGTAAATCAAGCGTTGTACATCGGCCGGTATCCCGGTCTGGCTTTCCAACACCAGCTTCAACTCCTCCACTGTTCTATCAAGCTCTGTTTCTAGGGAAATTTCGCTTCCATCCGGCAACAGAATTCGTAGACTGACCTGTTCGTCATCAGTGCTTTCACCATCGGAGCTCATTGAAATTTTGCTTTGATCCGCTGTTGCTAGTCACTGTAGAGACAAGGGAGGAGGGAGCAAAGAAATGACTCAAGGGAACAGAGCGGAGAAGAAATGTGAATGGAACTTGTTTTTAAATAGGAAGTAGATAGATATTAAATAGACCAATCACTTTACAATTTTTATTTTGATAATTTTAATAAGAGGAAGGTTTAAATATCTCTGTCTCCATTATGCTTTCATTTTTAAAAATTTTAATAACTCAAAATTTAAATCTTAAAATAAAAAAAAAACTGTTGGGTTTTTACCTATGAATATGTAAAAAATTATGGCATTTCAACTTTATTTTGATTGTCATCTTGAGCTTGTAAAAATATATATAAATGTGGATAATTTTGATTTTTTTAACTTATTGATTCATATAAAAGTAAAATTAAAATATGATAATTTTTTATGGGCACATAGAAAAAATAACATAGATCACATCTAACGGCTTTATTTTGACGTTTAAGTTGTAAACTTAGAGTTATTTAAGTTTTTAAAAATAGAGGCATGATGGAGACAAAAAATGAAGACATTTGAACCCTCCTCTTTTAATAATATTAAAAATATTAAAAAATAAAACTTTAAAAGTTCATATTATAATCATGTTCAATATTATTGGTATAAATCTAGCATTTTGACTTTTGAGAGATAACAAGAGAATAATTTGGTGTAATTTTGTGTGTATTCTCCTTCTACAAAGTTTGAGTATATAAGGAAACTTATAAATATAACTTTTTAAAAATAGGTAATAACAAATGGTGAGATAAGAGACATTTACAACAATCTTCATTTTCAATTGAAATCTCACCTAAAAGAGAAAATCAAATAAATAACAAAACTAACAACCAAAAGAAATTAAATTTGAACCATAGTTGAACTTTATGGTCAAAATAGGCTTGGTGAGCATATCGATTGGATTGTCCGCAGTGCCAATCTTCTTTATCTCTACTATACCCTCGAGATAACCTGTCGAACAAAAATGATACTTAACATCAATATTTTTACTTCTTTCCTAATGCACATGATTTTTTGCCAAATAAATGACACTTTGACTGTCACAAAAGATGGTAGTAGGACCATCATGTGTTGATTCAAGCAAGCCCTTAACGCTTTTAGTAACCGCCATGTACTCAGTTTCTATGGTTGATAATGCAATGGTAGATTGCAAATTAACCTTCTAGCTAATTATACATCCATCTAAAGTAAAACAATATAACCGGTCAAAGACCATCTCTTATCAAGATCTCCATAAAGTATATATGAATCTACATAACCCATTAGCCTTTAATCGCTTCTCTTGAACTCCAAACATGCATTTGCGGTATAGAATTTGTAATTGCCGCCAACAGATATGTTAATAAAAAAAAGTTAGATTCAAAATTGTAAAAAATATTTACACGCTTCTCCCTTCTATACTATATAACGGATTCTACATTTGTCTTATTTCCCCCCTACCCACCTTACTCAGTGTTTTTTCTGAATTTTTTATTTAATGAAAAACAATGATTTTAAAAAATTTCTAAAAATATAGTAAATTTAAAAATATATATATAAAATTTGGTCTCGAAACACATTTCTATATGAAGAATATATTGAGAAGTTGGAATTAACTATTTGAACTTTAAAACTAGAGATATAAGTAAAAATTAAAACACCTACTTTAATTTGTAAAACATAGTAGCCTTACTCCATATATATACACACGCACGTACCCCCGCACGCGCACACACACCTTCTCTCATCCCAGGTTCCACTTGCTTATCCTATGTCTTGTGCAGTGATATATAATTCATCTCCTTATTTTTTTTAAACCCTACAGGTCTCCCTCGTCTTTTCATCCTGTCGCCATCTGTAGTCCATTTAGGGGTGTTCATCGGTTCGGTTCGGTTAAAACCAAACAAAAATAGTCCAACCAAAGTTTTGTTCGGTTTTCAAAAACATAACCGAACCAACCAAATTAAATTAATAAACCGAAAAAAACCGAACCAGAATAATTTTCGGTTTATTCGGTTAAACCGAAATAACAAAAAATTCTAAGATCAGTAAAGAGGAAAAAACTCCCGAATCAATTTTACAAGATCACCATCTAAAGCTTTACAATAGATCACCACTAGAGTTACAATAGATTAATCAAATACAAAATTAATTAATCAAAGTCTGAGTTTCATGAGATCTAGTTGGGCTTTGAAATTTATTTTAATAAAATACACTCAAGTATGGGAGAATTTGAGAAAACAGAAAGAAAAAAGAAAAAAAGAAAAAAGATCGAGATTGAGAGAAAAAAAATAAAAGAGATGGACAGAGTGAGAGAGGGAGCGAAAAGAAAAAAGATCGAGATTGAGAGAAAAAAAATAAAAGAGATGGACAGAGTGAGAGAGGGAGCGAAGAGAAATAGAGAGAGAGAGAGCGGGGGAGATTAAGAGAAGCACGCAAATTGATTTTTTAAAAAACATAAAAAGTGTGCACGCAGATCGAGAGAGATCAATACAGATCTAAGAGGAAAATAAACCGGACCAATTAAAAAAAAAAAACCAATTGAAGAAACTAAGTAGTTCGGTCGGTTCGGTTCAGTTGGTTTTGAAAATTTATAAACCAAACCAATTAAAGAAACTCGAACTATATCAAAAATTGAACCAAACCAATCCATTTAGACCGAAAAACCGAACCAATTAGTCCAAAGTTTTTTGGTTCGGTTAAAAAACAAATAAACCGGACCCAATGAACACCCCTAAGTCCATTATAACTTGATGTTTATTGAACAAGAGTCATGCAGTTTATGGATTCCTTGATGTTTATTGAAAAAGAGATGCCTAATATCCTAATAAAAAAGTACACAAATAATTCAAACCTTGAAACAACGTTCACATTTTCCATCCACGTGTAGTGCATGAGATCTAACCTCGGAAATTTTAGAGCAATTGAAGCTTTTAATTTGGTCGGCAAAGTAGCCTTGTTCACCATCTATTTGTTTTAGTTCTATAACTCAGTATGAGGAATGCGAGTTATTTTCCGAAATTTAAATTTTGAGTTCATTATAATTAGAAGATCGAATCGAATTAATTATAAGAGTGCATAGCATATTTGTCTGACAATAAGATCAGTATATGAGTAGAACTAGGTTGTTTTTACGTTCACTAAGCTCTTTAGTGAACTCAACTCTAGAACCTATCAAATTGGATTAAAATGATTAATTTAAACTGTTGAAAATTTTCTAAGTTACGAGTGATATGCGTCTACATGGAAATTTTTGAAGTTTTGAATTAATTAATTTAGTATAAAATCAAGTTGTCAAAATTATAAGGTTTATAATTAATTTTAATGCATTCATTTTTTGGACGTCTTTTGACCACTTGACTCTATACAAAATTAATTTTAAATTAAAATTTTTTTCCATGTAGACGCATCACTCGTAAGGTATAATCATTTTAATGGTTTGAATTCGTCATTTGAAGCCAATTAGATAAATTTTAGAGTTGAGTTCACAAAAAAAAATTTGATGAATTTTGAAACATTCTAATTGTACTCTCAATATATCCTTTTATATTTTAAAAGCAATCAAACATGCTATAACAGATTATCTTTTTTTGGCGTTAGCACGAAAAATCCTTATCACACCTTGTTTAAATGGAGAGTAGAGGAAGGGAGGGAATGGAAAGAAAAGAAAATTTTCTATCAAATCGTGTTTGGTTTATAAAATTATATCGGAGGTGAATGATATAGGAGGTGAAAGGTTTAACCTTGTATCATTTTAATTAATATGATCATTTTCCCTCTCAATTTGAGGTGTAACGGATGAAAATAAATTTTGTTGCAAATATTTTTAATAAATATAACACAAATGTTCAACTTTATATCTTACAAATATAATTCTTATACAAGTTTTTTTTATCATAAACCTACAACAGCCACCAAATTTCTCATTCATCTTCTAAATTTTAATAAATCAAACAAGAAATAAGACGAAAATAAAAGTTAAATTTATTTTCTCTCATTAATTATCTAAATACAGAGAAGTTAAATATGTTAATCTTTCTTTCAACTCCATTCAATTCCATTCTCTTCTATTCTTCACCTCCCATTCCTTCCTCTACTCTCCAGAGTGTCAAGGAAACAATATAAGCCCATTGGTCTCATGCAAAAAACTGTAAACTTCGTTCACATTGAAAGTAATGATCATCTCTTGAATGGACCTTGATTTTCTTTATTAAACTAAGCCCATAATTAAAGCCCAACCACTAGTTCTTACTTTCTAGCGCTTTTCATTTCCATGTCCTATTTACCCCTTCCAATCCAGTAGCCACAATATTTTGTAGGTCTTACAATAAAATTTTAATAAAGAAATTATATATATTTTTATCTGAATGGATGACCAATTTTTGTTACATTTATTACGGGTCAATTTAAATTGAATAACATTATTACATATTAAATTATTTCATGTTGATATCTGGCTGAGTCATTTCATATTATTTCGAGGTTAAACTAGTTCTAAAATTATAATTAATTAAATGGATCAACCTCAACTTAAATTAATTAATCGAACTCAAAATAAGTCACAAAGTAAGAGCTAAATTTGCACTTTTGCAACTGAAATAAGTTATGATCCAACGTTTCATAAAACAGAAAAAGCACAAGGAAATCGTACATTATTCTTTATCTTATATTAAAGCATGTAGGAATTTTCCAACTTACAGCTGGAAATCCTACATTGTTTATTATATAAGAGAAGCATATAGCCATATAGAATACATTAAAACCACTCCAGACTATTGGCAGGTTTGTCAAAACAGCACAGATACTCCCTTATCTACACCCTCACCTATTCTGCAGCCTATCCAACACCCAGCCTAACCCAAACAAAACAAAAAAATAGACAATAAGGATGCACACCAACGGAATTTTACTATCAACCCGATTTATAAGCTCAGATACTCCAGCACCGGTTTCCTTCATCCAACTTGGCAGCCAGTCTGGTCCATTGTTAAGCGCAACAAGGGCTCGCAGATAAAACCATAGACATGTTACAGCTGAAAAAGCCGCCCAAAAATCAATGATCCTATCATACCATATAAAATTATCAAAGTTCTTCTCAGTGTGAAACAGTACACGCAAGGCACTGAGGAATGCTAAGACCATAAATGTGACCGATAACCACAGTACGAATACCATAAACTTCCTGTGGAACTTATTCTGAACTACCCCGCAGAGGCAAAGTAGAATGACACAAATTGATAATGATAATGCGAGTGAGTCGAACATGTAAAAGCGTCTCAGCTTCCACAAATAAACAGGACTTCCTGCAGGATATATGGATGGCGCATCTGCTTTCCAGTTTTTGATCCATGTAGGATTCCCACGATCATCATCACTAAATGGCATTTGTATGGAACCACCAGGAGGGTTTAATGCTGCTGAAAAAGTGATAGTTGTGACCAGTGTGGCAACCACTATCAAAAGTGATAGAAATTCTTGGCTGCGAAGTCCCAGGGTTGTCTGAAGTAGAGTTGGTAAGATCAGTTTCATACGCTTGTAGTTCTTTTGCGGTCTTTCCACCAGCAGCTCTTAACTTTTCTCCAAGGTAAAGATCTCCCATCTCGTGATTTGTGACTAGAAGTACATCAAGTGGAGTGAAACCAGCCGAGTTTTTTTGGGTTGACATCAATGCCGGCTTGGCCTAGTAGATGCTCAATCACCTGTAGATTGTGAAGCTAGCATATTAATTAGAGTGTATTACATTTTATTTTGTTGGATATCAAGCTAGATAGCTCTCTCAAAAATAAAATTAAAAAGGAAAAAAAGAAAAAAAAATAGAAGAAAAGAAGAAGAAGAGGGAGATCGTTTATAGTTAGAAGGGTCATCAATCCAAGCAAAATAAAAATAAAAATAAAAATAAAAATAGAATCAGGATAATAGAAATAGTTTCCAAACTAAGTCATGCCCTAGTTGACTCAGCCGATTCGGCAAGAGGCGAACCAATTTTGTAACTATATATTGTTGTATCTAATTATGTATTTAATTAGTTTATAAAACCAATTTCTACATTGGCATATTTCTTAGTTAATAAATTTGATCTAATCATATTTCCTGAAATTTCAACAATTATAGCAACAATTTCTTAGTTTGATATCATCTTCAACAATTTTAGTTTATTATTTTTCTTAATGATTTAGTTTTCAATAAATATGTATGATGGGCAATCTAAATCTTTATGTAATATTTATTTCTCAAATCTTTGAAGTATACAATTTTTCAGCATATATAGAATTTTATGCATAATTTGTCTTCAAACCGTGATCAGTGTGCAAACTAAATTTTTTATTTGGGACTTTCCCAGAGAAAACAGTATCTTATGAGATGTGCTTCCCCCCCCAAAAAAAAAAAAATTCTCTAACATAACCAAATTTGCATTTTGCAAATTAATTTCTACCATTTTTTAGGACACAAAAGCATGCAAGCTATTTTGGAATATTTTAATTTTCATCCCTCGTCCAGTGATTATTACCGCCAAGTAATCCAATTTTGATTGTATGGACAACGTGCATGCATGCCTAATCTAATTCCAATTCTGAATTTCAGAACTCAAAACTAACAATTGGAACGAGCAATTAATATGGTGCTAGCTTAATTACCTTCTGTTGCCTTCCTGCAAAAGCGAGATGCAAGCAGGTATTTCCATTTGTATCTGTATTATTGAGTAAAAGTTGCGTGACACCTAGTTTGGTCAAATGTTCAACGGTTTCTAGGCAATTTGCTTTTACTCCTAGATGAAGAAGAGTCTCGGACCTATGAGTACACTCGGTCTTAGAGGCCTCCCATTTCTCAATTAGCAGAGTAGTGATATCGTGTCTTCGTTTAATCACTGCTATGTGAACCGGCAGATACCCGTCTTTGTTCTGTTTTAGACGGCACAAGTGCCCTAACCCGTCAACCTAATAAGATTTACGTGTAAACAATATGTTGTAAGTCATAACCATATATAGGGAAAGAAAATTTGTAACACAAATATTTTAAATGGATTTCGGGAATGCAAAAACGCACTTTGGAAATATTTAGATTTAGATAATTCTAGCACTGTAGAACAGTGACACGAGTTCTCATCTTGTTGAAGTGTAACAGAACTTTTAATAAGTAAAATTAGATAATTGTAACGTACATCTATTTTTTTTTATATATATAACAGATTCAACTTTTGTTGTACTTATATTTAAAAACATTATTCAAATTAAAAATAATAAAATAGTAAATGTATTATTAATTATTTACATTGACGAGTATTAAATCTGGATTGATTGAGTATTACACATCTAAAATTGTGTATACACACAATCAAAATAATTAAAAATACATCTGAATTTTGTCATGCAGTTATATATATACCATAATAATTGACGAATTCTAGAATTACATTAGATTTTAAACGTACAAAGCATAAAATAAATTAAGCCAAATGTGCTAAAGACATACTGCATGTCACCAAATCACGGTATTATGCCCTTTTAATTAAAAAAAAAATGAGAAAAACCTGGACCGTACCAGCTCCTTTGCCACCTCGATATGACCATGTACTGCAGCCAGATGGAGTGGAGTCAGTCCCTGCCCGTTGACCTCACTAGCGAGGTTTATATTCAGCTGAACGATCTCCTTTGCAAAACCAGCATAACCATGAATAGCTGCTATATGGAGAGGGTTGTCGCTCAGCACAGTTTGGCTCACCGCCCGTTGCAGGATCACCTCGTCCTCCTGAAGTAACTCTGTGAGTTCATTGATATCTCCGTCATGTGCTGCTTTGTATAGACGTTTAAGTCTAGTACTAGTATCCATGTGATCCTCCCTATATATGGTTTTGCTCTATTATTGTGTGTTTTCTGTTTCAATTATATGGGAGTAGCTTTGGATAATTAGTTGAGAGATTTATAGCAGGTCTAGGCAGGGGCAGAGTCAGAATTTTCGTGGGAAAAAAAATATCGAATCGGATTTAAATAGCTTATCGGATTTAAAATATTTCCATGCTGGGTCCACCCCTGGGTCTAGGGGTGTTAATGGTATGATACGGGTAGGGTGGAACCATTTTCATATCTATACTCACTAATAATTAATCTTATTTATATCCTATCCATACCTATTAAGAATTTTCCTTATCATTCTCTACTCATATCCGTTAAAATTAGCAGGTAAGGAAATAGTAGTAGATGAATAACAAATAATACAAATATAATAGTTTTATTACTTTTACAAATAAACCATCAAAACTTATCATGTCATATATATGCAATCACAATTACTAATAATTATGCAATTAATTATGAGTAATAGTTTTTTATTAAGCAAAAAAAATAAATTCACAAACATCTCTTCTAACAAATTCAATTTCTTAACTAAATAATAAATTAACATTAAAATAAAAAAATATAATATTTAGTATAATATTTTTCTTATGATATAATTTATTTTATATAATTATCCGTTATTCAATAGGTACGAAATAACATTTACTTGTATTTATATTTGTTTATCTAACGAAAAAAAATCTTTACCCATACTCGTACCAAATAAGTTAACGAAAAAAAAAAATCTTGTCCATACCCATTTTATTGAATATAATACGGATATAATAAACGGATAAACGGGTATCATTGACATCCCTAAGCAGGTCTACTCGGCGTAAATTGCTGAAATTATGTTGAAGTTCAACGGTTCAAAATCCATTTGAACCAATCATGAATCTTCATTGGGCCCGGCAAAATATCTGTTTTTTGAATCCGTCAAAGTATTGTGGGCCCAGCAAGTTGTGAAAAAAAAGATATGGTTGAAATGTTGACCAGAGGATTTCCCGACATTTTTATTTTTATTTATTTTTAAAAATATTTTATAAAAAATAATCCGAATTCAGCCAAAATTTTAAAAATACTCTGAAAAAAATACACGTACGGTTATTCGGAACCGGGAAAAAAATTAACAGTCCAAAATTTTAATTCGGAACTGTGAAAAAAATTCATAGTCCGGAGTATAAATAGGTCACAGCAGCATTTTTAAAATTTTTTATTTCTTGTATTGAAATATTAGAAATATTGAATATATTTCTTTGAAAATAGATGGAATAAATATAATTTGATTTATTAGAAAGACTGCAACAAATAACTCGGATCAGCATTTTTCAAGCCAAATTTTTTGTGGCTGTAAGAAAAATTAATATATTTCTTTATGTGTTATTGTAAAAAAAATAAATATGCTTAGATCATAGAACACGACAAGCAGTTTTGACATCAAAGAACACGACTGCAAAGTTTCGTATAAAATCTCCAAACAGATGGTGAGATATCAGGTCTCAAAAATTGCCCGAACTAATAAAATAGGCTATGTTCTTGAAAAAAAAAAAACATATTGTTCATGGATAGTGCAAAAAATGGTATAGTTCGGCTAGAGTTGAAACAAGTTGTTCCTGGCCAAAATAGGAACCGAAATCAATGTGTAGAAAAGCCTATAGTTCAGTCAGAGCCAAAACATGCTGTTCCTAGCTAAAACAGAGGCATGAAGCATTTATTTTTGTTATTTTTGAACCATATTAATTGCAATGCATTTAGTTTTGTTATTCTATTTAATTTTCTTATTTTTGTTATTTTTTAAAGCATGTTGTATTGTTGTTTTTAATTTTATTTTGTTATTTAACTTTGTGAACTTAACAATTTTTTTTTTTTGTATTTTTGTTATTTTTATTTTTGATTGTTATTGTTTTTGTTGTTGTATAATTTAGTGTTTTTTTTGTTGTATAAATACTACCATAAAACGATAAAAATATATAACATAGCTCAACTCAAAATATAATAAAACATAACGAAACTAAACTACATTAAAACTAAAACTATAAAACTGAACTAAAACATAATAACAACATAACATAGCTAAACTGAACTAAAACTATAAAAAAAAATCCCTATCAATGGAAATCTAAGGGGTATTTCGATTAGCTGCTCTACCCCTATTCTCTTTGCTGAATTGGCGACGCCAGTCATTTCACTATAGTTCTCCCTTCTGCGCGACGTGAGCTGGTGTATTTTGATCCCCAGGCTCGGACCGTGAATTTTTACCCCCGGACTATGAATTTTTACCCACGGACCATGAATTTTTTCCGGCCATTTTTATTAATATCCCTAAAAAAATGAAAATTTTAAAAATGTCCCTGTCTCCCATTTTTTTTTAAACATGCCCTGACCGCCAAAATTACGGGCGGCCCATTCCTCTAGTGAGGCGCCAGCCCCTGGGGCGCCCCACTAGGCCTGTGAGGCGCCACCCCCCCAGGCGCCCCATGGTATTGAATTTTTTTTTTAAAGAGATCTTAGTATTTTGATTTGAATAATTTTATGAATTTTTTTTCTTATTTAGAGTGTATGCCAAAAAATAAAATATTTGATATATTTACGAAGTGATGTCGTAAATTTTTATAACTTTAATTTTTTTTTTTTTAGTAAACTTTGATTTTATTTGTCATTTGGATATCACAAGTCTAAATATAACACTAATTAAGGACTTGGGCTTTATTATGGTTTTTATAATATATGTATAATATACACATATACACATACACATACATATACATATACATATGCTAGTATTTTGATTTAAATAATTTTGTGAAGAAAAAGTTTTCTTGTTTAAAGTGTATGCCAAAAAATAAAACATTTGATATATTTATGAAGTGATGTCGTAACTCTTTATAACTATGATTTTTTATTTTTTCAGTGAACTTTGATTTTATTTGTCAGTTGGATATCACAAGTCTAAATATAACACTAATTAAGATTTTTATAATATATGTATAATACACACACATACACATACACATACACATACACATATATACATATACATATACATATACAAAGCTACATATATACACATACTATTTTAGTAGCTCTAAACTACTATTTTGAATAAAGGCCAAGTCCTTAATTAGTGTTATATTTAGACTTGTGATATCCAACTAACAAATAATATTAGTATACACATACACATACACTTTTGCTTTGGTCCATAATACAATTATAATTTAATATTAGTTAGTAACAAAAAAAGGTAGAAGATTACAATTCATGCAACATATATACATATTGTTTTTTGTACACATGCAATCCCATGTGATAAAACATAACATATACTTCTCTGGATCCAATACAATGTTTGTATAAAAGTTATGTCCTTACCACTTAGTAACCATGTGATTAGGGTTTGGTCCAAAATTCAGCAAGTTAGACTCAAATTGCCAAAATGCTTGGTTATGATCTAGTTTGGACCGAAATTTCATACAAACTAAGGCATATTAAATCCAACATATCAAAAAAGAGTATGCATGTGATCTATGACATAATGTCTCTTGGTTAAAGATCTCCAACATATTGCATCTCCAAATGACATTCATCAAAATATATGTGCATACATAATAGAGAATAAAAATTCTCAGCTAAAATTTTCGCCCAAAATTATAAGAAAATATTTATACATAAAATTAATTGAATCTGTATAGCCTTTATGTGAACCACTGAAAATCAATTTTGTGCCAAAAAAATTATTGCATATTATATGAATTTACAACATCACTTCATAAATATATCCAAATGTTTTATTTTTTGGCATACACTCTAATCTTGTTTAGATCAAAATTATTTAAATCAAAATACTAGCATATATATATGTGTATATGTGTGTGTGTGTGTGTGTGTGTGTGTATGTGTATGTGTATGTGTATGTGTATATTATACATATATTATAAAAACCATAATAAAGCCCAAGTCCTTAATTAGTGTTATATTTAGAGTTGTGATATCCAAATGACAAATAAAATCAAAGTTCACTAAAAAATTTAAAGTAAAAAAAATTTAAAGTTATAAAAATTTACGACATCACTTTGTAAATATATATTCAATATTTTATTTTTTTGGCATACACTCTAAATAAGAAAACTTTTTTTTACAAAATTATTCAAATAAAAAAACTAAGATCTCTAAAAAAAAAAAAAAAAATTCAATACCATGGGGTGCCTGGGGGGGGGGGGGGGGGTGCCTCACTAGAGGAATGGGCCACCCGTAATTCTGGCGGTCAGGGCATGTTTAAAAAAAAATGGGAGACAGGGGCATTTTTAAAATTTTCATTTTTTTAGGGATATTAATAAAAATGGCCAAATTTTTTCCATAGTTCCAAATTAAAATTCCAAACGGTGAATTTTTTTCACTGTTTGGGTATTTTAAAATTTTGGCTGAACCCTGGTTATTTTTAATAAAATATTTATAAAAATGGATAAAAATAAAAATGTCGGGAGGATTTCAATTATGATCCAAATTGAAATCCATTGGAGAGCATTTAATGTTGAATCATTAATGTAATGTTGGACAAATATGTAAAATAATAATGTACTGTGTATTGTTAATTTTATGCTCAATTAAAAGTGATTATTTGTAGTTTATAATTTATTGAGTATTAATGTGTCGTATAGAGTGTAAACCTTTAATACGAAGAACTGAAAGAATAATATTCATTTTAATTATAGGTTGAGTTAAATAATTACCAAAATTAGACAGCCAAGAGGTTTATTGGGTTGTATATATAATTTGGTCCTCCAGAATACAAGACATATTGAATTTACTTCTTCTTATCCCATTACACCTTGTTTGGATGGAGAGTATGTTAGATATGTGTTCTAAAAGTTATCTTATGTTGATTACTTTTATATGTTGTGTTTATGAATTGGATGTTATATGCATTTTGTTCCATGAAATTTATGTTTATCTTTAGAAGTGTTCAAGAAGATGCTCTTGGTCTTGAACCATAGAACTCTATATGATGACAAACATAAATCTCTAAAATATTCACAAACTTGGTTATTAGCATGGAACACTAATATACCATGATAAGTTTGTCATGTTGATTAAAGTACATTGTAGTTCTATAAATGTTGATAAAGGCTTATCGTTTAATAACATGAGTATATGAAAGGTTTTATATATTGAACAGACCTAATGAATGAAAATATTATATGGGTTATGTTAGTGTCATTAATATTTTCATTGTGTCTCAGAATTCTAAGATATGAGATGTATTTCTTTTTCACATGAGAAGTATATAATGTAATTAGTATTAAAAGTTGCTTATCATAAGTGGTGATAAAAATATTAGTTCCTTGTATATAACTTGTGCGGGAGAAAGTTATATGTCAATAGTATCATTGCCCCTCATTTATAATGAGTGATGATATTGCCTTGCCGTATCATGAAATCCTTCAGAGTAGAGGAAGAAAATGGAAAAAAAAAAAAAAAAAATTCTCTTGAATTGTGTTTGGTTAACATAATTTTTTCGCTCTAATTTTGTTTGGTTGACAAATTTATGTCAAAGGTGAATGGTATAGAAGGTGAAATGTTTAACCTTGCATTATTATATTTGGCAGAATTAATTTCTCTCACAATTTGCAGTGTAACAGATGAAATAAATTTTGTTGTAAATATTTTCAAAAAATAATGATATAAATGCTCAACCCTATATCTTACCTAAGGTTATAAATGAGCCGAGTTTGAATGAGTTACCCCAACTCGTGCTCAGCTCATTTAGTTAATAAGTGAGTTAACTCGAGTTATGATGACAATAACGAACTGTAAAGCCAACTTGAGTGAAGCTCATTACCAACTTGAGTTAGATCACAACTCGTTTATAACTCATTTGACCAATCAATTTCTTAGTTATAGTTATACACTCATAAGAGTTTGTCTAAACACAAACAATCCAAATAGCTTAGTAAGAGTTTATATAAATAGTTAAATATATTAATATATATTTTGAAAATTTAGTCAAACAGACAAATGGACTGTGGTCCAATCCAACAGTTTTGCCGCTAGAACACTCAATATTTCAGAACTGAATGGATCTCACTGTTTTTATTTGTTCATTTTCATTTTATTCAAATGGAAACTTGGATCCTTAAGAGTTCGCCAATGTTTAAGAAGCTTACATTACTTCAACATCGAAACTATGTAAGTTTTTTTTCTTCCATAAAGTACTAATTTTCTCACCCTAGTATTTTTTAATTGCATTGTCAACGAAAGATCTCCTTAGTTTTTTATTAATTATTGGTTGCATGAATGTTATGCCCTAGTGATTATCCGAACCAACGAATCTCGCTAGTTGCATCATCTCTAAAAAGAAATGTCTAGATAGTTGAAATCAAGTAATGGCAATTTGATACCTTGGTAAGTATTTTGGTACAAACACTTACGCTTACTACAAGTGAAGAGTGGAATTTTAGAACATGTACAGTGATCTTGTTCAATATTTTTAATCGACATATTGAGCATGGGCATAAGTTTGTGTCATCGAGCTTTATCGAATTGGATTGGGCAATTATATAATTGTATGTTGGCAATTACATTAACACTCCTTTGATGGGGCCTTGCATTATACAATTATACTAGTTTAATTGGATACAACATTTTTGTACATGTATATTGAATTTGAAATATTATTTTTTGTTTGTTGCATGTTAAATATGGAATTAATGTATATGATTGTTTATTGTTTGTTATGAATGTTGAATATTTATTGAAAGCCAATATGGATGTCTAATATTTTATGTTTAATGGCTAGTAAATATGGGTGCTAGCCAGTTATAAATCATTACATAAAAAAATTTATAACATACACGATGCTAAACAATAAACTGTGTATCGTTTCAAAAGATACACGGATACCTTGTAGAAATCGTATATATAATGCTTGTTATTTGTACACGGTTAGTTAGACCGTATAGAAATCACCATTTCCAGTGCTTTTTTAAAAAAAAAAAAAAATCTGACACAGCCCGTTTATATTAACCATATATGTCATTCCTATACAGACACGGTTCGTAAACTATATACAAAGTACCTCTTATTCATACATGACGCTCGCTGATATGGTCGTGTAACCGTGTGTTATTAGCTTTTCAAACTATGTATGGTCGCGTTTTTCTGTACTAGTGATATCTCTGCACGTATGGCACATCAGAAATGAATGAATATGAATAATTGCTAGTGTGGCTATCACATGTATGGCACATCAGAAATGAATGAATATGAATAATTATTGGTGTGGCTATCACATATACGAGGAGGGATCTAATTACATCTTTTTTTGGTGACACTGAATTATACTCTCAATTTTTAAAGTTTTCAAAGTTCAAATAGTCGATCCAAACCGTTCAACATAATAAATATATTAAAATGTGCTTGTAGATCAAATTTAATATTTTTTGAAATTGCTTTACTATTTATTAAGTATTTGATAAATTTGAGATATTTAGACCATTGAATTTTTGTAAGTATAAAATTTGATTTGCAAGTATATTTTAACATATCCATCATGTTGAACGACTAAAATTGACTGTTTGAATTTTGAAAATATAAAATATGATTTGGTGTCATAAAAAAGAATGTAATTGAATACCTCTTCCACATATATATAATTGCATTAATTATACACTCATTGACCTGGTATCTCGCGTCAACGTATATTCATTGCAACAGGACCGGCTGATCACCACCATGAAATATGCAGAAGAGAAAATTCCAATTGGGAGTACATTGTAGACCACAATTTATTCAGACGTCTCCCTTTCGTAAATTTACATATAGATTAATCTATATATAAAGACATGTTCAAAACCATCTCATTTTTATTTAATTTGTCTTTTGCAATTTTGCACAGAAGATGACAAAGTTACAATTATGTCCGGATATGGAATATGTACTTGTCAATGCCTGGAGCCGAGTGACTAGACGGAGAGTTTTTTGTCTATCGAAATTATTAAAATAAAAATAAGAAATAGAAATAGAAAAAGTACTCCACTTGTAACATTCATAAAAAAAATCAGAGACCCCCCCCCCCCCCCCCCCCCCCCTCCTTTACTATACTCTATCTCTCCACTGGAAATTTATGAATAAAGATGGTGGCCTCCATGTTAACTTTTCTCTCTATCTTTCTACATTGCTTATAAAATAATAAGGCAGGACCCGTATTAACTGGAGATGAAGAATAAAGGCGTAATCACTGGAGCATGGGACCCATATATTTTCAGCATGTAATGAAATGTACTATATTAGAAATTGAAACCAATGAAAGAAAACAAAATTATATTATTGTGAGAATATTGTAACATGCATATTACAGATGGATGTGTGCTATAAACTTTTTTTATTTTTTATTTTCAAAGTTTAAACTTTAAACAATCAATGGAAAGTGTTATGAAAATGTATATAGATCAAATGTTACAAATTTTTTGAATTTGTATAATTTTTTAGATAGACAATTATTATTTTTGGATGGTCTAGAAATTTTGGAAGCACATAGCTATCTCCCGTAACATTCTCTCATTTCTTCCTCTAGTTATTAACTACTTAGATAACTACTAACTATCTAGGAGTACCACTTACTATTTAGGAATCACCTAATATTTGAAAGATTTTACAACTGGAGCGCAAGTATATTTATATATAATGAATCAAGTATTCATATACAATATATCAAGTATTTTAAAAAAAAAATAGACAAGTTTTTAGAGGTGATTTTTTTTTCTCAATTCAATCTAATAAATATTTCTGACAATTTATAAGAAATTTTGCAAATTTAAAATCACGAACGTCTTTTACAAAATTTGGAAATTAATGGAAATTAACTGCCACTGAACTTTTCGTAAGACATGACCAGATTATCTGCTTATCTGTTCATTATGATATTGAACCCAAGTTAGAAATTAACTTTTCTATCAAACTATCTAAAGGTTCATTAATTCCCTGCCTATCTGTCGCTCACATTCAACGATATTACATGCAACACACAGCAAATCATGGTGGTGGTTTTGGGGGGGGTGGTTAGGGGGGGAGACTGAAAAATGAATGCATAACATTTGTAAAAGCATAATACGTTGTCATTGGGATTTGAATCCAAATCTCCACAACCACAAAATGAAATTCTAACCACTAACTAGGCTACAAGCACACATTTGACATTTCACGAGGGGTGCTGAACTATTTAAAAATTTGTATACACGTGATAAAAATAGTGTGTGTATATATTACAATGAAGAGAGAACTCTTTCTCACCCTCTCTTTCAAGTATATATTTCCAGTCCTGTGTATATGGAAAATTATAGGTGACACATTGTAAAATAAGTATCCTGTTATTATGTGGGTTATGGCTTATTTAGAAAGAAATGGGTGCCGCCTGGAAAGTACGCTGTATCTGATGTTTACCAGTGTATACGGCGTTATATTGATCAATGTGCGATGTATCAACTTTTATTAATACATCACCTAGGCAGCCTCTGTCTAGTTTTTCCTGTGATTATGTATAATATGTGTATAGGATCTTTTACACTGCAATCTGATCTGTTAGCAAGTGTTAAATTTCAGACATAATTTCGTGCACTGCGTTTGGTTGCAAATCAAGCAAGAATTGTCTGAATTGGATGGTGGCAAGCATGTTTTTAAATAGTTGCTTTCATGTCGAGTAAATATTAGTATAAAGATGTCATCCGTCAGAAATAATTTGTCTTGGAAGCCAAATGATTTGTCGAATACATATAATTATTTTAAATATTAAGTATATTTGTGTACTTTTGTATAAAAAAAACAGAGAAATAGAACATAGTTTGAGAAAAAAAATTAGGATGAGACAGATATTTCATAATTGTTTGGAATCTTTACGGACCAGTAAACTGCCACTGAACACACACAGACACACACACACACACACATATGTTATTCCTTTGAAGCTTTTGGTCGGCAAAGTAGCCTTGTTCACCATATTATACACATCTATTTGTTTTAGTTCTATAACTCAGTACGAGGAATGAGAGTTATTTTCCGAAATTTAAATTTTGAGTTCATTGTAATTAGAAGATCAAATCGAATTAATTATAAGAGTGAATAACATATTTGTCTGACAATAAGATCAATATATGAGTAGAACTAGACTGTTTCTACTTTCACTAAGTTCTTTCGTGAACTCAACTCTAGAACCTATCAAATTGGATTCAAACAATTAATCTAAACCGTTGAAAGTTTTCTAATTTACGAGTGATATGCGTCTACAATTGAAAATTTTACAGTTTTGAATTAATTAATTTAGTGTAAAATCAAGTTGTCAAAATTATAAGGTTTATAAATTAATTTTAATGCATTCACTTTTTAGACGCTTTTTGACCACTTAACTCTATACAAAATTAAATTTAAATTTTAAATTTTTTGCATGTAGATGCACCACTTTAAGAGATAATGATTTCAATGGTTTGAATTCGTCATTTGAAGCCAATCAGATAAGTTTTAGAGTTGAGTTCACAAAAAAGTTTGATGAATTTTGAAACATTATAGTTGTACTCCCAATATATCCATTTATATTTTAAAAGCAATCAAACATGCTATAACAGATTATCTTTTTTTTTCTTTTTTTTTAAATCTGACACAGCCCATTTATATTAACCATATATGTTATTCCTATACAGACACGGTTCATAAACTATATACAAAGTACCTCTTATTCATACATGACGCTCGTTGACATGGTCGTGTAACCGTGTGTTATTGGCTTTTCAAACTGTGTATGGTCGCATTTTTTTGTACTAGTGATATCTCTGCACGTATGGCACATCAAAAATGAATGAATATGAATAATTGTTGGTGTGGCTATCACATATATGAGGAGGGATCTAATTACATCTTTTTTTTATGACACCGAATTATACTCTCGATTTTTAAAGTTTTCAAAGTTCAAATAGTCGATTCAAACCGTTCAACATAATAAATATATTAAAATGTGCTTGGAGATCAAATTTAACATTTAAAAAAAAAAATTATTATTTATTAAGTATTTGACAAAATCGCTATATTTAAATATTGAATTTTTGTATTTATCTTAATAAATAATAAAAAAAAAATTTAAAAATATAATGTAATTCGGTATCATTAAAAAGATGTAATTAGATACCTCTTCCACATATATATAATTGCATTAATTATACATTCATTGACCTGGCATCTCGCGTCAACGTATTCATTGCAACAGGACCAGCTGGTCACTACCATGAAATATGCAGAAGAGAAAGTTCCATTTGGGAGTACATTACGACCACAATTTATTCAGATGGCTCCCTTTCGTAAATTACGTATAGATTATTCAAACCATCTCTCATTTTCATTTAGGGCCTGTTTGGCACACTGCTAGAAATGAGTATAGGCACAGAATTGATCAGATTTTGAACTAACTTTTATTGTTCATATGGAAAAAAAAAAAATTCAGTGTTTTCTTTTTTCCACATGAATAGTAAAAGTTGGTATTACTGCCAAATATGTCCTTAATTTGATTTTTGCAATTATGCACAGAAGATGACAAAGTGACAAAGTTAAAAATATGTCCGGATATGTGGAATGTGTACTTGTCAATGCCAGGAGCCGTGTGACGGAGAATTTTTTGTCTATCGAAATTATTAAAAAAAACAAAAAAAAAAGAAGAAATAGAAATAGAAAACGTACTCCACTTGTAGCATTCATAGAAAAATCAGAGACATTAGTTCCGATCCAAAATATGGATCAGAAATAATGATAACAATCCAAAACTTCGTTCCTCTCTTTTCTCCTTTTTTTTTTTTCTCTATTTGTCCAATAAAAGAAATGAGATGCCCCCCACCTCTTTACTATACTTTATAAAGCCATTGAAAATTTATTAATAAAGATGGTGACCGTCTTATAAATAAAACTAGTTAGAATTAGTAGTTATAGTTAAAATAAAAATGTAGTTAGTTGGAAGAAGAAATTGGAGAATGATAGGTGGACAAAAATATAATTACACAGAAATTTTAGGGCAAATAATTTTATGTATATTTAAATAAAAAAAAATTATTTGTTCTCCGAGCCTCAATTCCCTAAATAATCCCCCAAGTACAGTAAGTGATTTTCTGTACACTCCACTTGTAAAATTCATTAAAAAATCAGTGATATAATGATAACGATCCAAAACTTTGTTTATCTCCTTTCTCGTGTTTTTTTCTTTATTAGTCCAATAAAAGAAATGAGATGGGCCCCGCCTCTTTACTATGCTCTTTCTCTCCATTGGAAATTTATGAAATAAAGATGGTGGCCTTCTTATTTTCTCTCTATCTTTCTACATTGCTAACTTAAAAAATAATAAGACGGGCCCCGTATTAATTGGAGATGAAGAATAAAGACGTACTCACTGGAGGTGGGCCCCATATATTTGCAGCATGCTCTTGATTCTATGGTGTAACAAGTAGGATACTCTTTCTATTTCTCTCTCTTATTTTTTTCATAATTTTTATGATTAAAAAATTCTCCCTGTCATGACATCATAGAAATAGAAAATAAAACCAATGAAAGAAAACAAAATTATATTACTGTGAGAATATAGTAACATGCATATTAATTACAGATGGATGGGTCTTGTAAACTCATATTTTTTTTATTTTCAATTAAAGTTTAAACAATCAATGTGAAGTGTTATGAAAATGTATATAAATATAAAATTTTCTATGTATAGCGATAAACATAAAAGTAAATATGTAAACATAGAATTACATTTAATCTAATTTATGAATAATTTATTATTTTCTTAATGAAAGATCACAATTGTGAAATCCAATAATTTTTGCAACAGAAATGAGGTAGACAGGAAATCTGTTGATGTTTGATTATATATTTTTACGTTTTCTTAATCTAAACCCTGGACACACTTGTAATATGAGGATATATAATAGTGCAAAAGGAAATATATATATATATATTATGATTTATATTGGCCAATGTTAACAAATATTACCTATATATGTCGGTGCCATTGAACAATGATGAAAAGTATATATAACATTTCCTTGTGACCTTATATTAAATATGGTCACAAATCACTTGAAGTTAACAAAAGTATATTATTTTCTCTTATCATTTCGCGCTTGTTTTTTCTTAATTGCATGCTGCCTCTCTATCCGGATAGGAAATGTAAGGTCAATGATTGAACCTTGATCATGCTTGTCCGTTAATTAGTTACCTGCTGCATATGAATATATATAGCGTGGAATTTAAATCTGTGGAATAAAAGATTTATATATTGAGTCATAAGTCATAATAAGCATTTCGATTTTACGCAAAATGTGGAATCCAGTGGGACTACATACATATATGGGACGCCGTCTCCAGGTTCTGTAATTGCTTATCCTATGTCTTGTGCTGCTGATCGACGCTTAATATTTATTGGAGGAGAGAGGTGAATACCACTCAAATTACACAAATTTTGAATCAACACTCAAGGTTTCGTTCCGTGCAGTGATATATAATTCATATCCTTTCTCTTAAACCCAACGGGTCTCCCTCGTCTTTTCATCCTGTCGCCATTAATTTGTAGTCAATTATTTGTCTGACATTAAGATAAATTTATCCTTTTATATTTTAATACCAATCAAACATGATCTTACGGATGACCTTTGGTGCAAGCAGGAAAAATATCATCCTTTCTAGAAGCCTCTTGACAGCCTTTTGCACATCGCTTGTGATCTATCATCGTCCTTTACCTAAAATGTGAAGCACAAAAAGTTATACCAGTTCAGAGATGATGCACCAATTAAATCTGATTGACTGTTACTACCATACGGGATTCTGGTAAGGGATCCATTGAGTTCTGCTAGAGTAATAGTACAATCTAGCAATAATGATGGCATAAGAACACCATGCTAACACTACTACAGAATAAGTGATTATACACAAACATAAACAGAAGAGCTATATGGATTTCCTGCCGTGTAGAATGTGAGGGTGTAGAAATTCCTGAATATTTACATATGGATATTTATCCGTGTGAGATTAGAAGAGAGCTACACGGATTATTACATAAACAACCGTGTACAAACACTTGCCAGAGTCGCTCTCAAAATAACCGAGCTACACAGGCTTTAGTTAAATGTCCGTGTATAATTGTCTTATTTTTTATTTTATTTTTGTGGCTAGCCCCCAATTTTACTAGCCATTTAAAATCAGAATTTCAAAATAAAAAAATATTAAACATAAGCTTTTTAAACTCATAATTCCAAAACTATACAACAGTATAAATAATTTATGTACACTACATTATACAAAATTATACAAATTCATATTTAGCATTACAAAATTCTTCTTGAAACACCATACCTAGATACATCTGCTTCTTGGAGTAACACTTTTGCTTTGGTCCTACAATTATAATTTGGCATTAGTTAGTAAGAAGAAAGGGTAGATGCAGCAAATATCGAATTGTTATTAATAAAATGAAAACTGTAAGGAAGATAATATGAAAATCATAAAAAATTGTTATCCGTGATAACCGAAAACTCTACCCGGTTATATTTTTTATAACCGAACAAAATTTTGGTTACCAAATATGTAACCGAACAAAATTTTTGGCTACCAAAATTTTTAGTTTTATTTGTAACCGAACAAAATTTTTGGTTACCAAAACTTTTAGTTTTATTTTTAACCGAACAAAATTTTTGGTTACCAAAATTTTTAGTTTTATTTGTAACCGAACAAAATTTTTGGTTACCAAAATTAGAGGAAGAAAATAGCAAAGTTATTTAAAATACAAAAGAAAATTACATTTTTTTTGCAATTAAAATACACAAGCAATCCAAAATCCATAAATCCAAAATAAAATAGCAAAGTAATTTAAATCTTATAGGTCCGAAGTGAAGACATCTTTAGGCGAAAGCGTTAGTATTTACATAATTAAGCAATAATAAGCTAGTAATAGAAAATTAGAGAAAGAAAAGATAAATATATATATACATAACTAAGCTTAGCAAGATAGAGAGGAGAAATACAAATTAACTTTAAAGATCGCAAATCCTAGCTCCTTGTGCACAGAAATCAGAACGGCGCTGCTTGAAGGAGAGAGAGAGAGAAAGAGTATTAATTGATCAAAACAACGCTGCTGGAAGGAAAAAATATTTTATATATATAATCAAAATACTAGAATAACCTTTCTACATGGATTTTTAAGTAAAAATCAATGTAGCTCTCTCAAGGCTTTTTACATTGTTATTTAAACAAAAAAATCGTGTACAATTTTCACCTTTCTACATGACTCTTTATTAAATGTCCATGTTGCTCTCTCAAGCTTTCTACACTGATATTTAAACAAACATCGGTGTATAATTTTTACCTTTCTACATAGTTCTTTAATAAATATCCGTGTAGCCCTCTCAAGATTTTCTACACTGATATTTAAACAATAATCCGTGTACAATTCATAATAAATATCTGTGTAGCACTCTCAAGACTTTCTACACTGATTCTTTAATAAATATCCATGTAAAGATCTCACAAATATTCCGAGCATCCAAAAAATTACAATTTATCCACGGTTTTTATATAAAATTGTCAAATCCGTATACAATCTGCAGTGTATAATGACCATTTTTGTAGTAGTGTAAAATGTACCAGGTGATTCTCGACCAGTTAGATTTGAATGGCTGAATAAGGGGACAAAAGTTTTACAAACAAATGATAGAATATTTACCACTAAATTATGTGGGAGGAATCATGATCCGTACTTTTTTGATGCGCAAGAAAATTTCTTTTGATAATATCGAAAAATTCATCAAGTGCTGTGGCTGTTACAAAGCATAGGTACATAGTAGGATAAATTTTAGATAATGTCAGTAACTTCACCTTTAACAGCAAGTTCAGTAGCTTAAAAAGACATTTAAGTATAATCAATCAGAGGTTTTTCTCGTTCAAAACGCATAAAGATTCATCCTTTGACAGCTGAATACTGTAGTTCTTTACGGACCAGTAAACTGCCACTGAACACACACACACACACATCCCAGGTTCTGTTTGCTTATCCTATGTCTGGTGCAGTGATATATAATTCATCTCCCTAATTTTTTTTAAAACCCTACAGGCCAGTCTCCTTTATCTTTTCATCCTGTCATCGTTTGTAATCCATTATAACTTGATGTTTATTGAAAAAGAGATGGCTAATATCCTAATAAAATTAAAGTATACAAATAATTAAAACTTTGAAACAAAGTTCACATTTTCCATCCACGTGTAGTGCATGAGATCTATCCTCGGAAATTTTAGAGCAATTGAAGCTTTTGGTCGGCAAGTAGCCTTGTTCACCATATATTATACACACATCTATTTGTTTTAGTCCTATAACTTAGTACGAGGAATGAATGTTATTTTCCGAAATTTAAGTTTTGAGTTCGTTAGAAGATCGAATCGAATTAATTCTAAGAGTGCATAATATATTTGTCTGACAATAAGATCAATATATGAGTAGAACTAGGTTGTTTCTGCGTTCACTAAGCTCTTAAGTGAACTCAACTCTAGAACCTATCAAATTAGCTTCAAACGATTAATCTAAACTGTTGAAAATTTTCTTACTTACGAGTGATATGCTTCTACATGTGAAAATTTTAAAGTTTTCAATTAATTTAGTATAAAATTAAGTTGTCAAACTTATAAGGTTTATAAATTAATTTTAATGCATTTATTTTTGAGTGAGTCTATGGTACTATGCATATCACAGGTTGTTACCGTGCTACGGCTCTATATTCGATTTTTCAAATCCTAATGGTCGATCCGAACCGTTCATCTTGTTCTCCATATTAATGTGTTTGGAGACCAAATTTTACATTTTTTTTGAAATTTTTTACTATTTTTTTAGATATTTAGAAAATCACTTGATCTGAAAATTCTGGACCATCCAAAACCAGTGATTTTCAATAAATCTAAAACAATAGTAAAAAAATTTCAAAAAATGTAAAATTTGGTCTCCAAACATATAGTAATATGGAGAACAAGATGAACAGTTCGGATCGACCGTTAGGATTTGAAAACTCAAATATAGAGCCATAGCATGGTGCCAAATTGTAATATGCATAGTACCATAGACTCACTCTTTATTTTTTGAACACCTTTTGACCACTTGAAGGTATAATGATTTCAACTGTAGAACAATTTTTTGCTTGTAGAAGAACCACTTGAAGGTATAAATAAATTTTAAATTTTTTGCATGTAGAATAATCACTCGTAAGGTATAATGATTTCAACTATTTAGATTCGTTGTTTGAAGCCAATCAGATAAGTTTTAGAATTGAGTTCACAAAAAAATTTAATAAATTTTGGAAAATTCTAATTGTACTCTCAATATATCCCTCTATATTTTAAAAGCAATCAAACATGCTATAACAGATTATCTTTTTTTGGCGTTAGCATGAAAAATCCTTATCACATCTTGTTTAAATGGAGAGTACAGGAAGGGAGGGAATGGAAAGAAAAGAAAATTTTCTATCAAATCGTGTTTGGTTTATAAAAGTATATCGAAGGTGAAAGATATAGGAGGTAAAAAGTTTAACCTTGTATCATTATAATTAATAGGATTATTTTCCCTCTCAATTTGAGATGTAACATATGAAAATAAATTTTGTTGCAAATATTTTTAATAAACATAACACAAATGTTCAACCCTATATCTTACAAATATAATTCTTATACAAAAATTTTTTTATCATAAACCTACAACAGCCACCAAATTTCTCATTCACCTTCTAAATCTTAATAAACCAAACAAAAAATAAGACGAAAATAAAAGTTAAATTTATTTTCTCTCATTAATTATCTAAATACAAAGAAGTTAAATATATTAATCATCCTTTCAATTCCATTCTATTTCATTTTCTTCTATTCTTCACCTCTCATTCCTTCCTTCCTCTACTCTCCAGAGTGTCAAAGAAACAATATAAGCCATTGGTCTCATGCAAAAACTGTAAACTTCGTTCACATTGAAAGTAATCATCATCTCTTGAATGGACCTTGATTTTCTTTATTAAAATAAGCCCATAATTAAAGCCCAACCACTAGTTCTTACTTTCTAGCTAGTGCTTTTCATTTCAATGTCCTACTTACCCCTTCCAATCCAGTAGCCACAATATTTTGTAGGTCTTACAATAAAATTTTAATAAATAAATTATATTTTTATCTGAACGGATGACCAATTTTTGTTACATTTATTACGGGTCAATTTAAATTGAATAACGTTTCATAAAACAGAAAAAGCACAAGGAAATCCTACATTCTTAATTTATCTTATATTAAAGCATGTAGGAATTTTCCAACTTACAGCTGGAAATCCTACATTCTTTATTATATAAGAGAAGCATATAGCCATATACAATACATTAACACCACTCCAGACTATTGGCAGGTTTGTCAATTGTCAAAGCAGCACAGATACTCCCTTATCTACACCCATACCTAGCCTATCCCCCAGCCTATCCCAAAGCAAACCAAAAAATAGATAATAGAGATGCATGCCAACGGAATTTTACTATCAAACCATTTTATAAATTTGTTTGAATTGGATGGAGCCAAGCATGTTTTAAATAGTTGCTTTCATGTCGAGCAAATATTAGTATAAAGATGTCATCCGTTAGAAATTGTCTTGGAAGCCAAATGATTTGTTTAATACATATAATTATTTTGAATATTAAGTATATTTGTGTACTTCTGTATAAAAAAACATAGAAATATAACATATTTTGAGAAAAAAATAAAGAGTGAGTCTATGGTACTATGCATATCACGGGTTGTTACTGTGCTACGGCTCTATATTCAAATTTTCAAATCCTAACGGTCCATCTGAAACGTTCGTCTTCTTCTCCATATTAATATGTGTTTGGAGACCAAATTTTACATTTTTTGAATATTTTTTACTATTTTTTTAGATATTTAGAAAATCACTTGATCTGAAAATCTGGACCATCCAAAAACAATGATTTTCAATAAATCTAAAAAAAAGTAAAAAAATTTCAAAAAATGTAAAATTTGGTCTCCAAACACATATTAATATGGAGAACAAGATAAACGGTTCGGATCGACTGTTAGGATTTGAAAAATTCAAATATAGAGCCGTAACACAGTAACAAATCGTAATATGTATAGTACCATAGACTCTCTCAAAAATAAATTAGGATGAGACATATATTTCATAATTTTTTGGAATCTTAAGTATATTTTTCCTTAATACAAGGTATTTAACTCTACAAAGCCTGTGATAATATCATCCTTTCTAGAAGCCTCTTGACAGCCTTTTGCACATTGCTTGTGATCATATCATCGTCCTTTATCTAAAATGTGAAGCACAAAATGTTATACCAGTTCAGAGATGATGCACCTATTAAATCTAATTGACTGTTACTACCATATGGGATTCTGGTAAGGGACCCATTGAGTTCTGCTAGAGTAACAGTACAACCTAGCAATAATGATGGCATAAGAACACCATGCTAAAATGTACCAGGTGATGCTCCACTAAATGACTGAATAAGGGGACAAACTTTTACAAACAAATGATAGAATATTTACCACTAAATGACTGGGAGGAATCATGACCGTACCTTTTTGATGATGCACAAGAAAAATTCTTCTGATAAGATCGAAAAATTCATCAAGTGCTGTAGCTGTTACAAAGAATAGGTACATAGTAGGATAAATTTTAGATAATGTCAGTAACTTTACCTTTAACAGAAAGTTCAGTAGCTTAAAAAGACATTTAAGTATAATCAAATCAGAGGTTTTTTTTCGTTCAAACCACATAAAGATGCATCCTTTGACAGCTGAATACTGTAGTTCTTGATGGACCAGTAAATGGTAAAATGTTGGAGTTAGGGATGCTATCATATGCAATTTTAGGCTGTTAATAAAGCAGCAGAAAAACAAAAGTGTTAGCAAACGGAATGACGGATACAATCAATGTTACCTAAGCTACTGAGTAGTGAAGAAGCGTGATCTCTGAAGCCACATACAAAATTAGACGAATGTCAGAAGGGAACAAGAGATTGGATACAAGCAACATGCAAGCTCATGAAACAATTTAAGGGAAATAGAGACAAGCTAAACTCAGGATTTTGTTTATAAAGAAAGGCACCCCAAATGAACTATCCATTGTACATTTGGATGGGTGTTTTATGCAAGTCGCAGTTGAAATAATTTTATTATCGTCACTTCCGGAAGTTTATTCCATTTGGATAAATTTTTGTTGTCATTCCGGAAGTTATCTCCATAAACCATTACAATGTAAGAAGTAACATCACTTTGTTTAATCAGATTCCAACGTAATGTTGTAATCATAGATCTATGATATATCCAGAGAACAGCCATCTATAGATTGATAATTCGCAGGAGTACGCCTGACAAATCAAATATACAATGTTCTCAGTGAAAAAATCAATTTCAAAAAGGGCATCATATGACTTACCGACTCGTATTAAAATATACTGAAGCAAAAGCACGATCAATTGATTCCCCATGCTGTACAGAATGTTAAAGACAAAAAAAAAAAAAAATGAAAATGCAAGCAACATACTGATACATGACACAATAAAGAAAAAGAAAAATATCAGTACAATACAAATCTTACTGTTAGAAATAAAAATTCTCAAAAATATATGCCTAACCTCAATGCAATCTCTCAAAAAAGTGGCATCAGAGAACAACCACAACATAATTTTATCAATTCTTTCTCTGTGATCAATCAATGGCGGAATAGTTGCTCCATCTGGTAAAATATGAAACCATAGAACAAATGTAGTTAATTTGGGAAAAAAGAATTTCTACGTACGGGAGCTATTTTTCTTCTCTTCTTGCCTTTTTTTTCGATATTGTACTTTTAGGTACATAACACTGCTTAAAAAAAAAAACAGAAAAAGACAGTTCTGGTAATAAACTTACAAGAGTTAGCAGCCCAAGGGTTGGGAAGCGGGTCACTATTGGGTGCAGATTCTGACCGTTTTGCATTTGAACTCTCTGGTCCACTAAATGGGTCGCTATTGGGTGCCAACTCTGACTGGTTTGAATTTGAACTCTCTGGTCTACTTCCTGAGGTTGCAACCAGATTCAACAAGCAAAGTGACAACTGATCCTCTTCTGTCCCTAGTGAGATGGCATGGTGACGATTATACACTCTCATGAGCTTGCGAGTGATAATTCCTGTTATAATAGCCTTGAAACTTTCTATGCGTCTTTGAATCTGTCTTTGAACCTCAACATGATACAGGTACTGTGAAATGCGATGCTTTTCCCGCTGGTTCATGCTAGGTATTCGCTCAATGACATGTGGATTTATTAGGAGCCGGGTTTTGGGCTTTTCAAAAGGTATCTTAGAAACAAAAACATCCAGTTTACAAGCATCCCTTGGTGATCTTGGAGTAATTGGACTTGACATAGAGCCAATGGATGTGTTGGGTGGTGGTGTTGCACTGCCACGGCGAGCCAAGAGTATAACATTATCTGGATCTGGTACTGAAGAGGAGAATAATGAAGATTTAAGAGTAAAAGAGTGCAAAATTACATGTTTAAAAAGACAAGCCTGTATGAATAGTAAGAAAAGAAAGATATTTGCAGAGCTGCTAATCTATCGTGTGAAAACGAATCATGGCTTTGTTCAACAATTATGAAGTGTAGTTGCAATGCAAACTTTTTATCAATATCTGATAGTAGCCGACTAGAATATCTTAAACCGTGTCAGAATGCAATTAGAGTTTGCCAAGGCAACTAGCAGAATTTTTTTTTTTAGTTGCAAATCTTCACGCCTGTAGGCTTCTATTACCACAACTCAGCAATTAGCAGAATTAAGGCTACCAATTGTAGTACGTTTCGAAATATGAAATTTTGGAATGATGATAAATCTCGTGCAATTAATCACAAGAATATGAAGGATATTTTCTTCAATGCCATGTGTTCTACACAATTCATAATAATTTGCAGCTTTAAGGAGCATAAAAGCAAACACTTGTCTTGCATAAAGAAACAAGGCATCAAGATTTTCACAAGATGACAAAAAGAAAGAGAAAAAAAAAGAAGAAAAACAGCAAGAAAACATGTCAATAAGCTAAATCCATAATGAAACAAGAAGAGAAACAGAACCACAGTTCCGGATCGTTTCAGCATTATTGAGGGGCCTCCCATTGTAAATCAAGCGTTGTACATCAGCCGGTATCCCGGTCTGGCTTTCCAACACCAGCTTCAACTCCTCCACTGTTCTATCAAGCTCTGTTTCTAGGGAAATTTCGCTTCCATCCGGCAACAGAATTCGTAGACTGACCTGTTCGTCATCAGTGCTTTCACCATCGGAGCTCATTGAAATTTTGCTTTGATCCGCTGTTGCTAGTCACTGTAGAGACAAGGGAGGAGGGAGCAAAGAAATGACTCAAGGGAACAGAGCGGAGAAGAAATGTGAATGGAACTTGTTTTTAAATAGGAAGTAGATAGATATTAAATAGACCAATCACTTTACAATTTTTATTTTGATAATTTTAATGAGAGGAGGGTTCAAATATCTCTGTCTTCATTATGCTTTTATTTTTAAAAATTTTAATAACTCAAAATTTAAATCTTAAAATAAAAAAAAAACTGTTGGGTTTTTATCTATGGATATGTAAAAAATTATGGCATTTCAACTTTATTTTAATTGTCATTTTGAACTTGTAAAAATATATATAAATGTGGATAATTTTGATTTTTTAACTTATTGATTCATATAAAAGAAAAATTAAAATATGATAATTTTTTATGGGCACATAGAAAAAATAACATAGATCACATCTAACGGTTTTATTTTGATGTTTAAGTTGTAAACTTAGAGTTATTTAAGTTTTTAAAAATAGAGGCATGATGGAGACAAAAAATGAAGACATTTGAACCCTCCTCTTTTAATAATATTTAAAATATTAAAAAATAAAACTTTAAAAGTTCATATTATAATCATGTTCAATATTATTGGTATAAATCTAGCATTTTGACTTTTGAGAGATAACAAGAGAATAATTTGGTGTAATTTTGTGTGTATTCTCCTTCTACAAAGTTTGAGTATATAAGGAAACTTATAAATATAACTTTTTAAAAATAGGTAATAACAAATGGTGAGATAAGAGACATTTACAACAATCTTTATTTTCAATTGAAATCTCACCTAAAAGAGAAAATCAAATAAATAACAAAACTAACAACCAAAAGAAATTAAATTTGAACCATAGTTGAACTTTATGGTCAAAATAGGCTTGGTGAGCATATCGATTGGATTGTCCGCAGTGCCAATCTTCTTTATCTGTACTATACCCTCGAGATAACCTGTCGAATAAAAATGATACTTAACATCAATATATTTACTTCTTTCCTAATGCACATGATTTTTTGCCAAATAAATGACACTTTGACTGTCACAAAAGATGGTAGTAGGACCATCATGTGTTGATTCAAGCAAGCCCTTAACGCTTTTAGTAACCGCCATGTACTCAGCTTCTATGGTTGATAATGCAATGGTAGATTGCAAATTAACCTTCTAGCTAATTGTACATCCATCTAAAGTAAAACAATATAACCGGTCAAAGACCATCTCTTATCAAGATCTCCATAAAGTATATATGAATCTACATAACCCATTAGCTTTTAATCGCTTCTCCTGAACTCCAAACATGCATTTGCGGTATAGAATTTGTAATTGCCGCCAACAGATATGTTAATAAAAAAAAGTTAGATTCAAAATTGTAAAAAATATTTACACGCTTCTCCCTTCTATACTATATAACGGATTCTACATTTGTCTTATTTCCCCCCTACCCACCTTACTCAGTGTTTTTTCTGAATTTTTTATTTAATGAAAAACAATGATTTTAAAAAATTTCTAAAAATATAGTAAATTTAAAAATATATATATAAAATTTGGTCTCCAAACACATTTCTATATGAAGAATATATTGAGAAGTTGGAATTAACTATTTGAACTTTAAAACTAGAGATATAAGTAAAAATTAAAACACCTACTTTAATTTGTAAAGCATAGTAGCCTTACTCCAGATATATACACACGCACGTACCCCCGCGCGCGCACACACACCTTCTCTCATCCCAGGTTCCGCTTGCTTATCCTATGTCTTGTGCAGTGATATATAATTCATCTCCTTATTTTTTTTAAACCCTACAGGTCTCCCTCGTCTTTTCATCCTGTCGCCATCTGTAGTCCATTTAGGGGTGTTCATCAGTTCGGTTCGGTTAAAACCAAACAAAAATAGTCCAACCAAAGTTTTGTTCGGTTTTCAAAAACATAACCGAACCAACCAAATTAAATTAATAAACCGAAAAAAACCGAACCGGAATAATTTTCGGTTTATTCGGTTAAACCGAAATAAAAAAAAATTCTAAGATCAGTAAAGAGGAAAAAACTCCCGAATCAATTTTACAAGATCACCATCTAAAGCTTTACAATAGATCACCACTAGAGTTACAATAGATTAATCAAATACAAAATTAATTAATCAAAGTCTGAGTTTCATGAGATCTAGTTGGGCTTTGAAATTTATTTTAATAAAATACACTCAAGTATGGGAGAATTTGAGAAAACAGAAAGAAAAAAGAAAAAAAGAAAAAAGATCGAGATTGAGAGAAAAAAAATAAAAGAGATGGACAGAGTGAGAGAGGGAGCGAAGAGAAATAGAGAGAGAGAGAGCGGGGGAGATTAAGAGAAGCACGCAAATTGATTTTTTAAAAAACATAAAAAGTGTGCACGCAGATCAAGAGAGATCAATACAGATCTAAGAGGAAAATAAACCGGACCAATTAAAAAAAAACAAACCAATTGAAGAAACTAAGTAGTTCGGTCGGTTCGGTTCAGTTGGTTTTGAAAATTTATAAACCAAACCAATTAAAGAAACCCGAACTATATCAAAAATTGAACCAAACCAATCCATTTAGACCGAAAAACCGAACCAATTAGTCCAAAGTTTTTTGGTTCGGTTAAAAAACAAATAAACCGGACCCAATGAACACCCCTAAGTCCATTATAACTTGATGTTTATTGAACAAGAGTCATGCAGTTTATGGATTCCTTGATGTTTATTGAAAAAGAGATGCCTAATATCCTAATAAAAAAGTACACAAATAATTCAAACCTTGAAACAACGTTCACATTTTCCATCCACGTGTAGTGCATGAGATCTAACCTCGGAAATTTTAGAGCAATTGAAGCTTTTAATTTGGTCGGCAAAGTAGCCTTGTTCACCATCTATTTGTTTTAGTTCTATAACTCAGTATGAGGAATGCGAGTTATTTTCCGAAATTTAAATTTTGAGTTCATTATAATTAGAAGATCGAATCGAATTAATTATAAGAGTGCATAGCATATTTGTCTGACAATAAGATCAGTATATGAGTAGAACTAGGTTGTTTTTACGTTCACTAAGCTCTTTAGTGAACTCAACTCTAGAATCTATCAAATTGGCTTCAAACAATTAATCTAAACTGTTGAAAATTTTCTAACTTACGAGTGATATGCGTCTACATGTAAAAATTTTGAAGTTATGAATTAATTAATTTAGTATAAAATCAAGTTGTCAAAATTATAAGGTTTATAAATTAATTTTAATGCATTCATTTTTTGGACACCTTTTGACCACTTAACTCTATACAAAGTTAATTTTAAATTTTAAATTTTTTGCATGTAGACGCATCACTCGTAAGGTATAATGATTTCAATTGTTTGAATTCGTCGTTTGAAGCCAATGAGATAAATTTTAGAATTGAGTTCACAAAAAAAATTGATGAATTTTGGAACATTCTAGTTGTACTCTCAATATATCCTTTTATATTTTAAAAGAAATCAAACATGCTATAACAGATTATCTTTTTTTGGCGTTAGCATGAAAAATCCTTATCACACCTTGTTTGGATGGAGAGTAGAGGAAAGGAGGGAATGGAAAGAAATTTTTTTTTCCATCAAATTGTGTTTGATTGACACAGAGGTAAATAGTACAGGAGATGAAAGATTTAATTTTGTATAATTATAATTCTTACACAACTTTTTTATCACAAATCTACAATAGCCACCAATTCTCATTAACCTTCTAAATGTTAATCAACCAAACAAGAAATATATAAGACAGAAATGAAAGTTAAATTTATTTTCTCTCATTAATCATCCAAATACAAAGAAGTTAAATATGTTAATCTTTTTTTCTTCTATCACGCCGCCGCCCCCCCCCCCCCCCCCCCCCCCCCCCCCCTCCCCCCCCCTCTCTCCATCCAAACAGGGTGTGATGCAAAAACTGTAAACTTCGTTCACATTGAAAGTAATCATCATCTCTTGAATGGACCTTGATTTTCTTTATTAAAAGGAAGCCCATAATTAAAGCCCAAGCACTAGTTCTTACTTTCTAGCGCTTTTCATTTCAATGTCCTATTTACCCCTTCCAATCCAGTAGCCACAATATTTTGTAGGTATTACAATAAAATTTTAATAAATAAAATATATATATTTTTATCTGAACGGATGACCAATTTTTGTTACATTTATTACGGGTCAATTTAAATTGAATAACATTATTACATATTAAATTATTTCATATTGATATCTGGCTTAGTCATTTCATGTTGATAACTCAAATATAGAGCCATAGCACGGTAATAAATCGTAATATGCATAGTACCATAGACTCACTCAAAATAAGGATGAGACATATATTTCATAATTTTTTGGAATCTTAAGTATATTTTTCCTTAATACAAGGTATTTAACTCTACAAAGCTTGTGATAATATCATCCTTTCTAGAAGCCTCTTGACAGCCTTTTGCACATTGTTTGTGATCATATCATCGTCCTTTATCTAAAATGTGGAGCACAAAATGTTATACCAGTTCAGAGATGATGCACCTATTAAATCTGATTGACTGTTACTACCATACGGGATTCTGGTAAGGAACCCATTGAGTTCTGCTAGAGTAACAGTACAACCTAGCAATAATGATGGCATAAGAACACCATGCTAAAATGTACCAGGTGATGCTCGATCAGTTAGATTCAAATGGCTGAATAAGGGGACAAACTTTTACAAACAAATGATAGAATACCACTAAATGACTGGGAGGAATCATGACCGTACCTTTTTGATGATGCGCAAGAAAAAATCTTCTGATAAGATCGAAAAATTCATCAAGTGCTGTAGCTGTTACAAAGCATAGGTACATAGTAGGATAAATTTTAGATAATGTCAGTAACTTTACCTTTAACAGAAAGTTCAGTAGCTTAAAAAGACATTTAAGTATAATCAAATCAGAGGTTTTTTTTCGTTCAAACTGCATAAAGATGCATCCTTTGACAGCTGAATACTGTAGTTCTTGATGGACCAGTAAATGGTAAAATGGAGTTAGGGATGTTATCATATGCAATTTTAGGCTGTTAACAAAGCAGCAGAAAAACAAAAGTGTTAGCAAACGGAATGACGGATACAATCAATGTTACCTAAGCTACTGAGTAGTGAAGAAGCGTGATCTCTGAAGCCACATACAAAATTAGACGAATCTCAGAAGGGAACAAGAGATTGGATACAAGCAACATGCAAGCTCATGAAACAATTTAAGGGAAATAGAGACAAGCTAAACTCAGGATTTTGTTTATAAAGAAAGGCACCCCAAATGAACTATCCATTGTAAATTTGGATGGGTGTTTTATGCAAGTCGCAGTTGAAATAATTTTATTATCGTCACTTCCAGAAGTTATTCCATTTGGATAAATTTTTGTTGTAATTCCGGAAGTTATCTCCATAAACTATTACAATGTAAGAAGTAACATCACTTTGTTTAATCAGATTCCAACGTAATGTTGTAATCATAGATCTATGATATATCCAGAGAACAGCCATCTATAGATTGATAATTCGCAGGAGTACGCCTGACGAATCAAATATACAATGTTCTCAGTGAAAAAATCAATTTCAAAATGGGCATCATATGACTTACCGACTTGTATTAAAATATACTGCAGCAAAAGCACGATCAATTGATTCCCCATGCTGTACAGAATGTTAAAGACAAAAAAAAAAAAAATGAAAATGCAACCAACATACTGTGAGAAATAAAAATTCTCAAAAATATATGCCTAACCTCAATGCAATCTCTCAAAAAAGTGGCATCAGAGAACAACCACAACATAATTTTATCAATTCTTTCTCTGTGATCAATCAATGGCGGAATAGTTGCTCCATCTGGTAAAATATGAAACCATAGAACAAATTTAGTTAATTTGGGAAAAAAGAATTTCTACGTACGGGAGCTATTTTTCTTCTCTTCTTGCCTTTTTTTTCGATATTGTACTTTTAGGTACATAACACTGCTAAAAAAAAACACAGAAAAAGACAGTTCTGGTAATAAACTTACAAGAGTTAGCAGCCCAAGGGTTGGGAAGCGGGTCACTATTGGGTGCAGATTCTGACCATTTTGCATTTGAACTCTCTGGTCCACTAAATGGGTCACTATTCGGTGCGAACTCTGACTGGTTTGAATTTGAACTCTCTGGTCTACTTCCTGAGGTTGCAACCAGATTCAACAAGCAAAGTGACAACTGATCATCTTCTGTCCCTAGTGAGATGTCATGGTGACGATTATACACTCTCATGTCATGGTGACGATTATACACTCTCATGAGCTTGCGAGTGATAATTCCTGTTATAATAGCTTTGAAACTTTCTATGCGTCTTTGAATCTGTCTTTGAACCTCAACATGATACAGGTACTGTGAAATGCGATGCTTTTCCCGCTGGTTCATGCTGGGTATTCGCTCAATGACATGTGGATTTATTAGGAGCCGGGTTTTGGGCTTTTCAAAAGGTATCTTAGAAACAAAAACATCCAGTTTACAAGCATCCCTTGGTGATCTTGGAGTAATTGGACTTGACATAGAGCCAATGGATGTGTTGGGTGGTGGTGTTGCACTGCCACGGCGAGCCAAGAGTATAACATTATCTGGATCTGGTACTGAAGAGGAGATTAATGAAGATTTAAGAGTAAAAGAGTGCAAAATTACATGTTTAAAAAGACAACCCTGTATGAATAGTAAGAAAAGAAAGATATTTGCAGAGCTGCTAATCTATCGTGTGAAAACGAATTGTGGCTTTGTTCGACAATTATGAAGTGCAGTTGCAATGCAAACTTTTTATCAATATCTGATAGTAGCCGACTAGAATATCTTAAACCGTGTCAGAATGCAATTAGAGTTTGCCAAGGCAACTAGCAGAATTTTTTTTTTTAGTTGCAAATCTTCACGCCTGTGGGCTTCTATTACCACAACTCAGCAATTAGCAGAATTAAGGCTACCAATTGTAGTACGTTTGGAAATATGAAGTTTTGGAATGACGATAAATCTCGTGCAATTAATCACAAGAATATGAAGGATACTTTCTTCAATGCCATGTGTTCTACAAAATTCATAATACTTTGCAGCTTTAAGGAGCATAAAAGCAAACACTTGTCTTGCATAAAGAAACAAGGTATCAAGATTTTCACAAGATGCCAAAAAGAAAGAGAAAAAAAAGAAGAAAAACAGCAAGAAAACATGTCAATAAGCTAAATCCATAATGAAACAAGAAGAGAAACAAAACCACAGTTCCGGATCATTTCAGCATTATTGAGGGGCCTCCCATTGTAAATCAAGCGTTGTACATCGGCCGGTATCCCGGTCTGGCTTTCCAACACCAGCTTCAACTCCTCCACTGTTCTATCAAGCTCTGTTTCTAGGGAAATTTCGCTTCCATCCGGCAACAGAATTCGTAGACTGACCTGTTCGTCATCAGTGCTTTCACCATCGGAGCTCATTGAAATTTTGCTTTGATCCGCTGTTGCTACTCACTGTAGGGACAAGGGAGGGAGCAAAGAAGTGACTCAAGGGAACAGAGCGGAGAAGAAATGTGAATGGAACTTGTTTTTAGAGTAGAACTATGGTGTTCCTGTTTAAGTTTACCATAGTTCTTTGTGAACTCAACTCTAAAATCTATTCAATTGATTTCAAACGATAAATCTAAACCATTAAAATCATTCTATCTTATAAGTGATCATTTTACAAGTGAAAACTTTAAAGTGTTGAATTAATTTAGTGTAAAGTCAAGTGGTTAAAATTAGAAGATTTATAAATTAATTTTAATGCATTCATTTTTTGAACGTCTTTTGACCAATTAACTCTATACAAAATTATTTTAAAATTTTAAAAGGTAGAAGAATTCAAAAAGTTTGAATTCATTGTTTAAAGCTAATCCAATAAATTCTATAATTGAGTTCACAAAAAAATTTGGTAATCTTAAGAACACCCTAGTTCTAGTCCTTGTTTTTAAATAAGAAGTAGAAATTAAATAGACCAATCACTTTATAATTTTTATTTTGATAATTTTAAAAATATTAAAAATAAATAAAATTTTAAAAGTTTATATTATAACCATGTTCAATATTATTGTTATAAATCTTGGTTTTCGACTTTTGAGAGATAACAAGAGACAATAATTTGAGGTAATTCCTTCTCCAAAATTTGAGTACAAAATGTGTATAAAAGAAAACTTATAAATATAACCCTATAAAAATAAAAAATAACAAATGATGAGATAAGAGACATTAACAACAATCTTCATTTTTGATGGAAACTTCACCTAAAAGAGAAAAACAAATAAATAACAAAACTAACAACCAACCGAAATTAAATTTGAACCATAGTTGAATTTCATGGTTGAAATAGGCTTGATGAGCGTATCGACTGGATTGTCGACCATGCCAATCTTCTTTATCTCTACTATATCCTTTCGAGATAACATACTGAACAAAATGATACTTTACATTAATGTGCTTATTTCTTTTATAATACACATAGTTTTTTATCAAATGAGTGGCACTTTGACTATCACAAAAAATGGAAGTAGGACCACCATGTGCTGAAATTTCTTCAAGCAAGCCCTTAACGCTTTTAGTAACCACCATGTACTCAACTTTTGTGGTTGTTAATACAATGGTAGATTGCAAATTAGCCTTCCAACTAACTACACATCCACCCAAAGTAAAAAATATAACTGGTCAAAGACCATCTCTTGTCAAGATCTCCATAAAATCTGGATCTACAAAACTCATTAGCCTTTCATCGTTTCTCCCGAACTCCAAACGTACATTTGCGATACAGAATTTGTAATTGTCGCCAACAGATATATTGATAAAAAAAAGTTAGATACAAAATTTGTAAAAAATATTCACACGCTCCTACGGAGCCAAATACTCTCCCTTCTATACTATATAACGGATTCTACATTTGTCTTATTCTCTCCACCCACCTTAGTTAGCAGTAGCTCCAACTTCCACTGTAGATGCTTGCTCTCCATTTCTCAATCTCAAGCGTCGTGTCTCTCATGAGACAATACAACACCTTTTGTTTATTAGAGAACAATCTTTTATTCCTTTCACACCACAGTGCTCATGCCTCTGTCGCTCAAATCACGTTCCACTGAATCCTTAGTGACCGCGTAGGAAACAAGTTAATTTGAGCCCATGCCGATAGGATTTCTTCCGCCCCGCTTGTTGGAATGTTATTTTGTGCTAGCATGCTGATATAGAATGCCATTGCATAGATCTAGTTCCACATTATATGGTCTTTAGATTCAATTATATCGACCCCGCACAAGTAACAGCCCGTCAGGACAATACAACCCTATGAAATATTCCCTGCTGAGTAAGAATCTTGTCATCCAGCATCAGCCAAACAAAGATCTTTACCTTCATGGGAACTTTAATCTTTCATAACTCCTTGTGGAATGATGAAATGAATCCCCTATAATACATTGCTCAGTAAGCTAAAGTACAGGAGAATTCTCCCAATTTTGTCCAGTCCTATTTAGGAACTCCATTCTCCGTCTGTACCGAACACTTAACAAAAAGTAACACTCCTACCAAGTCTTTCACAAAAAGAAGCCTCTAGTCTCAGAGACTCCAACCTAGACGCCAAAGACATCCCCTATAACAAATGGATGGTACGTACGTGGCCACAAGGATTCTGGCTTACTCTCAATTGCCCAGATCCACTTGGCCAATAGTGCGTCATTCTGACACCGCATATCAATAATGTCTAACTCTTCATTAATTTCATCATACACACTATTTTTCAGTTGACGAGGCAATTGATATCTTGCATGCTTCATTTTCTTTCCACAGAAGGTTCCTCTTCATCCTGTCAATGTGTTTTATTACTCCCACCGAGAGCTTGAAAGCCAGATGCATAGCAGATAAGACTGCCTTAAGTAGCGTGATTCTATTACCATACAACAGTAGATTTGAGGTCTACCCTTCCATCCACCGCGCTGCTAATATTGACTAATAGTTAATTTTCCTTGATTTTCTTATCGATAACAGTAACCCTAGATATCTGATCGATAATTGTGATGGTGGGGATGCCATAATAGCCATAATAATTGAGATGAGGCCCTCAGGAATGGCTATGGGTACGAAGTTTTTTTTTTTGTTTTTAACTATTGATGTTGAGGCTCGATAGGTCGGAGTATGTGATGTTATAGTTATTTACAATCGTGAAAACTGACATGACAACTAACATCAAATTCATCGAAATTGAAAACTAAAATGGTAGTTGTGTTTTTCATTAAGGTGAGTAGTCAACAGGGGCGGACCTAGAGTAGAACAGGGGGGCAGCTATTCTCTCTGGATTTTGAGTTTTAGTAGTGATCTATTGGTATCGATTGACTTTGCATTTTTTTAGAATTTTTTTTGCCCCCTCCCCACTCTAGATATTTTATTTGTAATTTGAATTAAATTTAGTATTAAAATCAAAATTAATTTTTTGAATTATAATTGGTAATTAGAATTATAAGTTAAAACACAAGAAATTATAAGTGAAAGCATTGAAAAATATAAGTCAAAACATTATTTTTATTGAGTATCCAATTAGTTAATGGCCCCTGACAAAAATCTTGAGTCTATCCCTGATAGTCAATTTGGTATTTATATGCTGATCAGAAGTTGATAAAACTGAAATATTAAATTTTTCAATGGAGCGACTTGTACATTTCTAAATCAAATCAGGTTTGATATATGACTTATCGGAGGGATGAAATTTTTTTAAATTTCATTTCCTCAAACCGCTAATCTGATTAAAATTGAACTGTACAATGGTATTGATGCGGAATTTACATCCTCTCAGGTTATCAGACTGAGTACAATTAAATCGAAAGGTTCAAAAAAAATTTTAACTTAACACGAATCTCAAAACACAAACAATACTGCCCCTGCGCCATAGTAAGCACCGACTGAGAGTAAATCTCGACTGTCCATTTCAATTGTGTTGAGTCAGGTACCTGAGAATACGGATCCATTGATGTGAGCGTTCACTACAGTAGGAACTCTTCAGACCAGCTAAGATTAAAAGGAGTTCATATCCTCTGAGGTAACAGAATATTTCAGAATCCGAACCAAGTCAAAGTCGAATAGACCGTAGCCTTTATTATTCGTGCGAATTCTGATCGAACGGTCTAGATCTAAACATAAATATTCTGTTACCTTAGGTTATATGAACTCGATTAAAAGATTCTAAAAAATTAAGATCAGATTAAACCCACCAACTACTTCTTGCTTCCAAGTTCCACCCCGCCGCAAAACTCGCCGTGTCCGTGTCCACTACCACCATGGCGAAGCGTGAACTCTTCAATTCCACTCTCTCTACTCCTCTTCCCAAATAATTCCCGTAAACCCTGCACTAATCCAATTCCACCACACTAATGTCTCCACTATTCCTTCCTCTATTCCTCCTCTCCCTCCTACCCTATACCTATTCCATCTCAGAACCCTCCTTCCCGCTCTCCACAAATTCACGATGGATTGTGGATTCCACCGGGCAGCGAGTCAAGCTGGCGTGTGTCAATTGGGTAGCTCACCTTGAGCCGGTAGCGGCTGAGGGTTTGAGCAAGCAACCTGTTGATTTTGTGGCCAAGAAGGTGGCTGATCTAGGGTTTAACTGTGTACGGTACACCTGGGCTGTGCAGATGGTGACTAATGCCTCAGTCGGATTGATCACTCTGCGCGAATCACTGGTGCAGCTTGGGTTGAATGAATCGGTTGCAGGAGTTAGTGTCAATAACCCCAAACTTCTTGATTTGAGCCTTATCCAGGTTTATCAGGTCAGTTTATGATTTGAGCCTTTTATTATAGTTTTGTTCTATGTTGCCATGCTGGTTATTACATTTTGTGCATAGAAGGAAAAATCGGAATCGGAATCAGTCACTTGCCAGTAGAATTGGAATCGGGTGAATCAGTAAGAATCAGCTGAATCGGATCGGAAACTTGGATTTTTTTTTTTTGTTGGAAGCTTGTTTTCTACCAAAAAAAAAGGAAAAAATTAGTAAAAATTAATTTGTCAACAATTTATGTTTATCTGATAACAATTAAATTGTTGTGCTCCTCTGACGGCGGTGATTGGGAGGCAATATCTGAAAATTAATTCACTAGTAGTATTGTAGGAGGCAATATCTGATATTATAATAATTTGTTGTGCTGACTTACTAAAATTTGTATCAGGAAGTGGTCGCTGCTCTGGCAAGAAGTAACCTAATGGTGATACTTGACAACCAATTAAGCAAGCCCAGTTGGTGCTGTAGCCGGTATGATGGAGATGGCTTTTTCGGAGACAAGTATTTTGACACTGATGAATGGCTTAGCGGTCTCAAAATTATAGCTACTATGTTTAACAGTACACCCAATGTGGTTGGAATGAGCCTTAGAAATGAGCTCCGAGGGCCAAACCAAAATCTTACTTTGTGGTACAGGTACTGTAATTGATACTCACCTTTGTAGAATGGCATCTTAGTCATAAATTCTGGGGGCAATTTTTCAAACTAAAATATACATATATGTTTCTTGTTTCTGCATATAAACTGCCAAAATCAATTTCAAGCCAAGCATAAATGGCCAAATGGCCCATCGAGTTTCATATAAACTTGACTATTTGATTCCTAACCAATTTTTGTTTAAGTTGGTACCAAACTGTAAATCACATGGTGATTTTGGTTCCCAGTTGGCACAACAAAAAAGGGAGGTGACATCATTTCTCCTTTTACCTATTAGGTACATGCAGAAGGGTGCAGAGGTGGTGCATTCGGCAAACCTGAACCTCCTTGTGATCCTATCAGGCCTAGACTATGACAAGGACCTAAGTTTTCTTCAATTAAAGCAACCCACCTTATCCTTTACAAATAAATTAGTCTATGAGCTCCATTGGTATGGGTTCTCTGACGGCGGTGATTGGGAGAATGGAAACCCAAACAATGTTTGTGCATCAGTTGTGAAATCTACACTATTAAGAGCTGGCTTCTTGCTTGAACAGGGGTGGCCGTTATTTCTTTCTGAGTTTGGATTTGACCAATCTGGAACTCATTTGACTGACAACCGATACCTCACTTGCTTTATGAGTATCAGTGCTGAGTGGGATCTTGACTGGGCTTTGTGGGCCCTACAAGGGAATTATTATCTCAGAGAAGGGCAGGTTGCTTATGATGAGTCATATGGATTGTTAACTTGGGACTGGTGCAAGGCCAGAAACCCTAGTTTTGTCAAGAGAATTTCTGCTCTGCAATCTCCACTACAAGGTTCTAAAATTTAACCAAGCACTAATTTCTTAGTCTAAATTACAGAAGAAAATCTCATGGGCTTTCCTGAATGCCCGTTATATGCAAATTTCAATCTGTGGGTATAGATAGCTGTAAAACATAGATATAATTACTTTTGCAACTTTTGCTTGATGGTATTTTAACACCTGATTTTTAATTTTTTGGAATTTCTATAACCACAGTAATTGTTTCTGCAGGACCAGGGCTATCCAACAAGAAGCCATATAATTTAATCTTTCACCCCTTAACGGGTCTCTGTGTTGTAATGGATTCTTCATCCAAGTCGCTCCAATTGGGTTCATGCGCTGACTCGAGAGCCTGGAATTATACATTAGATGGTAAATTAGTGGTTAAAGGCACAAGCTACTGCTTACAAGCAGTGAATGTGGGGAAGAATGCAAAAGTTGGTACAGATTGCTCTAAACCTAATTCCAAGTGGGAGCTTCTATCCAACTCCAGCATGCACGTCTCTTCTAAACTCGACAAAGATGGTACCTTACTGTGTTTGGATGTTTGTTCTGATGGTACCATAATTACAAACAGGTGCAAGTGTTTGAGTGAAAATGGGACATGTAATCCTGAGAGCCAATGGTTTAAGATTATTTTGAGTAATAGAAATCTTACAAGTGGTGATTCCAACCTAGAATTACCATTTTTTGGAAGGTGGCTGTCGAAATTACTTTCACTTGGTATTAGGATTTGAAATTTGTATAATTATAATGTTGCATTGCTCAAATTGGTGGTGGTACATATATTTTTTTATTTATTTCTTGAGCATAATTTGTAACACAATGACTTGATTGAGGTTGTATTTATATGTTTTTTTTTTTGTCATTGCAAGTCTCTGGCAAACCCAATTGATCCTGTTACACTTCTATTCCACTATAACATGAAAACATTCGTTCCTACAAAATGTGAAGTAGCAAAACAGCATTGATCTCATTAGCTTTACTTAGAGAAAAAAAAAAAAAAAGCAAATCTTTCCTGGACTTGCAAATTAATCCAGAAAAAGAAGGTTAACATTACTCCATTCCCAGAACTCAAAGGTTAGAAAGCTTTTAAGCTTCAAAGATCTCAAAATGAAGCAAAATGAAAATGACAGAGTTCAGAATTAATCCCCTATCAATTGCTCTTATTCTTCCTGCAGTGCACATCAGAAATTGCAAACATGAAGCCCCCTTTCTTTCCCTTTCTTCCCTTGATGCTCAGCATATACATTTATACGGTGACTGCACAATTATCGACTAATTCGCAGTGGATCGTCGACGGATCAGGCGAACTGGTCGAGTTGGCAAGCATCAATTGGCTGTTGGACCTTTAGCTGACGAGTCAGATAAAATGTTTACACTGCACACTAGTTTAAACACTTTTTCTGTCAATAAAAGACACTTGACATGCATTTTATTTTTTAGAAGACATTAACTTGATTTCTATTAATAAACAAAATTGTTAAATTGTGTAAACATTATATATTCATGACAATTGACATGTTATTTTTTTGTCGATTGAAATCCTTCAAATATTTACATGCTAATGACATACGAAAATTTTATATACAGCAATGAGATATTCGAATTCGCAAAATTCAAAGATGAAAACATTTGTTGCAATTTCCTTGTTGAATTCTCTCTAATTACATGCAGCGGCCCACATAATAGAACTAAATGGACCAAAATTGGGCCTATTTGAAACTAAACCAGTTGAAAAAGCACTGCATATTGACTGGCTGCACAGCTGCCAATGTAAGCTTCTTCATGCTACATTGGTAGAGCTTCATATTTATTATTATTCATTTGGTAAACTTCTTGGCAAATCTGGTGTCATTCAAAACTTATTTAGTTACATATCCTTTTTATTTTTCTTAGCATGGTGACTTAAAATTGACTGACATTTCCAAGCCACAATAATTTTGAAGTAAAATGATTGAAGATAGCATCCATCTGGACTTTTCTTTCATTTTCTATCCTACCTGAGATAAATAATATAACATCAACATATGTCATTTGGGATAAAATGGATCGATCATAAACCTTAAAAATCACAACACACTCCTCTCTCTTACGTGCCTTACCTATTCCTATGAGTCAGAATAGTGAACAGTGGTTTTGAAATCCCTGCAATCCGAAATTAACCGTTGAATTGTTTCGAGATACGTGCACATAAAAACCAATTGTTTTGAGATGCGTTCACGAAAAAAGTTCGACGGCTAGATTTGAGATTACAGGGATTAGGGGCAGAACCAGAATATGAATTTGAGGGACTAAGCCGCCGAAAGATGAAAGAACAACCGCATGAAGGATGCCAATCAATATGCATCTGTAAAAAACCATATGAAAATAACCACTCTAATAAGCGACTTCCAATTTTATGGGGGATGTCTGGCCCCTCTTTGCTTGTATCTAGTTCTGCCCCTGACAGAGATTTTCATAATACTGTTTACTGGATTCAGGATTGCAGCAGATTTATTTTCTATTCCTATTCGCCTCTTTCTCTCTCTAGATCATCCTCGCCATTAGAATCGTTCAAAAATAATAACTCAACAGTGTTTTAGCCCATTAAGCATCCAATTAATTTTTAGGAGACAAAATTTTCGCACTTAATTGTAATTGTTAGCTTTGGTTTTTTGAGGAAAGAGATAAGGGTCATGCCTCTATTTGTCTATTCATTAGTATAATTCTTAGATTTAAATAGCCAACAAGCTGTTATGATGTTTTATTTTTATCTCGTAAAAGTAGGAGAATAAATTGAAAATGCTAACAACATATTTTAATTGAAAATGCTACGACATATGCAGAGAGGTTTCTCTCTTTGCTTTTCCTTTCTCATCTTCGCCAGATTCAGTAGATGCATCGGTATTCAATCTATCCTTCTTTCTTTCCAAAAAAAAAAAAGTAGGAGAACTGGAGTGTTGGATTTTAATTCAACGTTGAGCATATATGTGATATAATTATAAATTGTTTACTGTTATATATGGTTGTCACAATTAAAGTGATCTAATATAGATTTAAGACATTAAACAATCAATGTATTTAATAGGGTGTGGTCCATAAATATGTAGAACAATTTGGGCAAAGACCAAATCATTGATGGATTGATTCTGAAATTTACAATTGAGAAAACTGTCTTTTGGGAGTTCAGTGCGGGAGCCTCACCCGCACTAGATTTGAGTGCGGACGCACTCAGGAGTTAACCAAATTTTGGGGACCTTTTGGGAGTCCAATGTGGGTGGCTCACCCGCACTAGATTTGAGTGCGGACGCACTCAAGAGTTAGCCAATTTTGAGGAGCCTTTTTGTAGCCCAGTGCGGGTGGTTCACCCGCGTTGGATTTGAGTGGGGACGCACTCAGTACTTAGCCAAATTTTAGGAACTTTAGAACAATGCAGGAAAAAAAGTCCAAGCACAGTGTGGACGCACTGATCTTCCAGTGCAGGTGAACCACCCACACTGAGGACTTAGTCAATTTTCTGAAAGTTCTGTTTTACAGTGTGGGTGGCTCACTCGCACTGAATCTGAGTGCTGACGCACTCATGATACAAACTATTTTTTGGGCTAATTTTAAGGCAGTTACTAGATACATTTTGACCCAGTGCGGGTGGACCACCTGCACTCGTGTCACCAAAAATGTATAACTATATATAGATGGGTCCCCAAAGCACAAGATAACCAACTCTTTTCATAAATTACTTTTTATAGAATTGAGTGTCTTTCTCCCTTCTTCTTCCGTCAAAAAATAGATAGGAAAATTCCATTTAGAATATTGGAGAGGAATTCTCAAGAGGCAATCTTGTTGCTTTGGAAGACCTAATATAAGATTCAACCAAAAGGATGAGAAAGGAATAGCTTGCTAGAGTCTTGTCTCGCGTTCACGGAGACGGTTGCTTCTCCAACCTAGGGTTTTGATATTTCATGGCAAATGACATGGAATTAGGTATTGTATTCTGCACTAAAGATTATGTTTTGGGTCTCTTTGGCATATGATGGTCTTATGTTAAGGTGAGGATTGTTTATTCTTCTCTGGAGTGTAAGTGTTTGATCCCTAGATGAGATGTAATTGTTTGATCTCTAGATAAGACGTAATTGTTTGGTCTTTATGATTTCCAACATGGACATCTTATAGTCATCTTATAGTGGCGTTTGAACTGCGTGTTAATCTAGTGTCAATCTAAGATAAGGAAAGTAACCTAAAAAAGTTGAGTTATTTCATATTCATTCCAAAAAAAAGTAGGACATGCGTCTGGACTGCGTGTTTTTGTGTCAATCTAAAAGTGAGATGTGTTTGGATATGCAGTTTCAAGATTCGCGAATTAAGTCCAAATTAAATTCGAATAATTCGTTTTTTCAGTGATGCTGAACCGAACGCTGAATTATTCAGTTGACCGAACTTTGACCGAATTAAACTCGAATAATTCACAAATTTTACAAATTTGGCTCTAATTTTACAATTTTGTCGCAAATTCTTTCTAAATTTTTCATAACATTTTGTTTTTTTCTTGAAGGACTGAGATCTTTAATTTGAATAATTTTAAATTATTTTCAAATTATATCATAATTATTCTCAAATTACAAATTTTTAATCTCGCCAAACTGAATCCGAATAATTTATCTGTGACTACGGTCTGGAGTCTAAACTGCGTGTTCTTTTCTTAGATCGTGTTTTTGCTTAACATCGGATGTAGACAACCAAAGTATACTTCCATGCGGATTTAGCGTGGCTGAGGTTGGCTCGATAAGACAAAAAGTTATTCCCGTGGGACCCACATGGCCACATCTCATTAAAAATATTCCCCTGATTAAAATGTTTTAGTAAAACCAAACTGATAGACTGATAAATCTAGGGGTGAGAACGGAGCGGATTCGGAGCGGATAATGCTGATATTATATTCGTATTCATCTTTTAATGAGTGGATATGAATACAGATACAATCAAATTAACTTTAAACAAATACGAATACGGAGCGGGTAATTTACGGATACAAATTCAAATATGAATATAAAACGAATAATTGTCAGATAATCAAATTATATGAACTTTAAGAAAAGAAATTAAGAAAAAAAAATAGTATTTATGCAAATATAATACCTTCCGTTTGTGTTAAATATACCAAATTATTTTTAAAACAAAATTATACAAATATTAATATTGTTCTTTGTAATTGAAACATAATTAAAAAATATAAATAAATAGAGATGTCAATGATCATTTAAATGGAGAAGAGTAGTCAAATAGTTGTAGAATGATGACGCATGAAATTGACTTGCATGTGTAGCATTGAAACTTTGGAAGTACACTGTCAGCTTTCCAAAAAAGTAAAAAGTTCACGGACCAAGACAAAATTGGATTCAGGTCTCAGAAAAATTCCGGATCGAAGCTTTAACGTTAGTCCCACTACTAAAAGAAAAATAACTTTGAAAGCTCGAGCATTTCCAACCGTTATTGCTTATGTTAATATGTCAATTATTTTTGTAATTATTGGGTTGTATTACTATTGCTTATTTAGCAATTTTTAGAAGAAATTATTCAATAAAGAAATCTTTTTTTAAAAATGAATTGGCTAAATATTTAATTCTTATTGACCAGCTTTCCAAAATAGTACACTGTCAGCTTTCCAAAAAAGTAAAAGGTCCACGGACCAAGCCAAAATTGGATTCAGGTCTCAGAAAAATTCCGAATCGAAGCTTTAACGTTAGTCCCACTACTAAACGAAAAATAACTTTGAAAGCTCGAACATCTCCGACTGTTATTACTTGTGAATTGTTTATGCTGATGTGTTAATTATTTTTGTAATTATTAGGTTGTATGACTATTACTTATTTAGTAATTTTTAGAAAGAATTACTTAATAAATAAATTTTTTTCTAAAGATGAGTTAGTTAAATATTTAATTCTTATTAATTAAGTATTTAATTCTCAATTGTTTGATTGATTGTACTAATATAGAAGTGGATTGCTTAATTTTTAAAATTTTCATAATTATTATTTAGCAATTAATTTTAATTACTGAATTGAATTGAAGATACTCTAAGCAAAAAATTATAATTACAGCTGTGGCGCGTATTCGAGCAGCAGAAAGTTGGAAATTTGAATCCGGATAGCGCGGATATCTGCTCCGTTTTCCCTTGTGCTCGAATCCGTATCCGGGTAACTGCTGAGTATTCAATAATTATTCAAATTTGATCCGCTGTGCTTAAATTAATCCAAAACAATTGTAACTTAATTCTATACTAACTAATTGCATTTCTACTTTTGCTATATAAGTCCACCGCATTAAAGTATTTCCGTCAAGAATATTTTATAAAGAATGCCAAAAGAAATGTATTTCTTGTGGTTAATTAGGACTTAGGAGCTACGGAAGTAACTGGGGGCCACTTGATTTCTTAATTTAGTGGAAGAGAGAATAAGAATAAAACTGGAACTAAAAATCTCGATACTCAAAAAACTCAATTTGATGCACTGAGAATAGCGTGTCCCTAAAAAAACGCATGATAAGCTACCAAAAATAGTAAATAAACTTATCATTTTTATACTCCTTAGCATGATGACTTCAAATTTACTGACATTTACTAGATTATATCATTCCAGCCAATGTTATCAGAACAGGACCGGATGTTGAACCGGTAAACCTTCGGGTCAATAGTTCACTGGTAGAATCAACAGATCAACCGATTCGATCGCTGGTTTTTTAAATACTTATTTTATGAAATATAATTATTATTATAAATAATCAAATTGCTTTCCTTGTAGTCTTTAGTGCTTTCTGTTGGACGATATGGAAAATACGAAATGATGCTTGCTTTCAACATATTAATAATAAAACTTTTCGATCTATTGTACTAATGATTGCGGCTTTGGTTAATTATTGGGCAGGGATGATCAAGCAACAGGCTAGGGAGATTGTGCTGTGGTGGCTGCCGACTAATATTGATGACATTCCTCTAAGGATCTGGAACCTTGAAGATACATAGATGGTACTCTATCAGCCGATTGAGGAAAAGACCGGGGCAGCAAGCAGCTCTAGTTCCGCTGCTTAACACAATCTATCTTATTTAGCTTGCATTTATATTAAACTCCAACAAATATTAGTTTCCTGTTTTGCTTTTCCTTGTGTTTCTGTCTCACCATACGGGTGTAGAACACTTTCTATGTTTTGTATGTTTTAGTTTTGCTTTTTGGGTATTTGTATTTGGACACGGCCTGTTTTTGTTGTTACAAACTGGGTTTCTGGAATAAAACGGACTATAAGCCTTTTATCAAAAAAAATAAATAAATAAATAATCAAATATAATCATGTTTTCAAATAGAAAAATACCTATCGTACATATTACACTATAAAACTTAATCTTATAGATTAATAAAATTTCTCATCCAAATATATAAATAACAAAATATTTGCTTTAAGAAAAAAAAATGTACATATAGATAAGTTTAATTAAGTTCATATAAAAGATCAAATTACATTCATATTTTCAATGAAAAATACTTTTTTTTTAAAACATGAGGTATCACTTCATTAACTAAGTTATAAGACATAGTAGTAGTTAAAAAAAAAAAAAAAAGAAGTCATGCCAACAGTGAGAATTGAAATAAATTGAATAAGAGACGACATGTGATCTTGATGGTGCAAAAGCGTATGCACAAAGTTTCAGTACAATAAGATGTACCTTTTAAACCTTTAACACGCGTTTGAGTTAAATTGCAAGTGCACAATTCTATCAAAGTAGTATTTGAGGTATCGATCCACAGGGAGAATGTTTAATTACTATGTTTAAACTTTAATAGTAAATTTCAGAAAAATAAAATAAAGTAAAGTGCAATAAAAGTAAATTGGGGGGTTTGTTCTAATTCCTAGATTTGGGTTCAATACCCGAGTAGAGAGTTTAAAACAATGAAAGTAAATGAAAGTAAAAGAAAGAAATTGGTTTGCTTTTATGATGAGAAGATCTAGGGGTATTCGGTCTACAACCCCTTGCTAACTCTATTAATTCGGTATTTATTTGAATTCATGTATGATTTGATGAGGTTTCTAACCTAATATGTTATTAAGGGTCACTTTCATAAATTAACAACGTGCCTAGGTAATTCAGACTTCTCGATTAGGTTTCTCACCCTAACTACCTAGACCTATAAACTCTTGTTAGTCTCTCTTTTCCTCAAATATTGGTACTTCGCAATTAAGTCCATCATACCAATACCTGATTTGAATTGAGATATCCTAATTAGGGTTTGACTTCTCGTTTAGGTTCTTCACCAAGTTCCTAACCTTAATTTCTGTAGTTCCGGCTTAGATTAAATTGGTTACAATTTTAACCTAAACCTAGGGTATTTGCATTCATAATTTGGTACTATCCTATTGATCACAGTCAATTTTGGTTCTTTCGAATCTAAAACGGGATACTACAATTCAAGTACTAACTATGTAATTAACACAAATTATTAAATCACAGAAATTAACAATCAAATCCCATAAAACAATCATAATAGAAACAAATAACCGAATAAAATAGAATTAAACAAGTTCATGCATTGACCTAAACCCCTAGAGAGAGAACTACTCCCTCATGGAGAGATCCATTACAAAAATTGGCAAAGCAAGAAGAAATGAAATAAAGGAAGTAATTACACCCTTTGACAAATCAAAAACCTCTATCTTGCCGACTTCTTGCTCAGGACACCCTTCTTCTCCTTGGCTGAAAGCTTTCCTTTTCTCCAGAATTTATCGCTAAGTATGGTGTGTGTGTAGAGAGAGAGAAATGAAAGGAATCAGGATGATGAATAGAGATTGAACACCCCCTTTTATAGCCAAAGACCATGCCCAATTAAGAGCCTAGAAAGTGGAGTTAGTGGGTGTTATATTTGGATTGTTTCCTAGGATTCCCTGTCCACATTTAACTGTAACACACGTCCATGAAGTACCAAAAATAGAACCCGTGTTGAAACTGTGTAAATTTGGCATTTCTGCGGCTCCAGTGCGGATGGCTGATCCGCACTGCGGGTGGTCTCATCCGCATTGGCTCTAAGTTTCCTTATTTAACTTCTGCGAATTAGTTGAATGCGGATGACAGTGCGGATGGCTGATCCGCACTGCGGGTGGATTCTGCTTTTCAAACATGTTCTGAAATCGGCTAAGTATTGAGTGCGGCTGGGCTCATCCACACTGCGGGTGGAACTTCATCCGCACTAGGCTCGGGAAAATTCCTGCGCAGCGCTTGGATGTTGGAAATGCGACTAAGTCCTCAGTGCGACTGGGCTGACCCGCACTGCGGGTGATTTGATCCGCACTGGTGGGTATTTTCGCCATTTTTCATCATTTCCTGCAATGAAAAGCCAAACAACCGTAGTAACTTGATTCTAGGTATATTTAAATCACTTTATATTAAAAATACAAGATATTTGAGGTTGTTTTTATAATAAAACCTAGATTAAATGTGTATATAATTTATGCTTATCAGATCTAAAAAGTTACATCTTATTCAACTCTCTAAACACTAGATTCTAAGTAAACATGTGACCCTTCTCTCTCATTGAATGCCTAAAAGAAGACAAACTCACTTAAACCAGATTTTCTTTAAAGGACTGGTTTGCGGTTTCCAATGGATGGTAATCAGAATCACGTCTATGCTTTAAGACACTCCAATGGTTTCAAGTTCTTCCATTACAAAAGGAATTGGTCATGGCACAATTGTCTTAGCCATGTCGCAGTTCGAGAGAGCATCTACCACCGAAGCCATACGTGTACAAATGTTTTATTTGTACACATATATATTAAGTAAAAGTTGGATATCAAGTCATTAAACTAATTAATATTCACAAGAAAATCTCTATTTATCTAGATTTTAAACCTAAAAAATAAAAAACTTAGATTACAAATGCAAGAAATAATTTAATCAATAGGTCATATCAAGAGAATGGCAGTATAAAATCACATCGATAGAAAAAACAGAGATTTGTTTTTTTTTTCTCAAAATTATATTAACAAGCATGCATTGGTATAACTTGGCATGTTGTTCTTTATCAAACTATGTTTTAAATGTGTTTTGGCATTTCTGGACAAAGATTAGAAATGTTGCCGAAAATAAATATATAACTTAAAAATGCAATAAAATTTAAAAGACAATCCAAGTACAAAATACGATGAGAATGAATAGGGTTACAATTTGAATGAGTTTTGATATGTTTCGTGTGACTAATAAGTTGGTGTTGCATGCATTAATACATATATTATGAATAGACTCTATATTCTTATAGATTAGAACCTTTTAACTTTGAAATGTCATGAAAATAAATGCATAACATTTTTTTAATAATTATAATTTAAAAATAAAGTATTTTTTTGTTATGTACCGTAATTTTACTTGGATAAGATATTAGAAGAAACTAATATACAAAAATGATAAGAATAATCTTCATTGCTTTACAAACCTTCATTTCAATCAGCAGAAGTACACTTCAAAACTCAATACAATAAAAGTAGGGTTTATTTTAAATATATGACATATGATTTGATAGAAAATTTTATTTTATTTTCATTCTCTTTCTACCTCTACTTTCCATCCAATCAAGGTGTTATAGGAATAGAAAATAATGAAAAAAGAAGGAAGTAAAACCAGCTACACTGCTACTTCTTTTGAAATATATATTTCTTTCAATGGAATGGAACAGGTAGATTATCTCCAACTTTTTTTGTAATAAAATAAAGTAAAATAAAATGGCATAATATGAAGAATTACTGAATTAGTCTTTGATCTGGTAATAAAGACAATGCATGTCGTGTGAAAGATTGCAAATTTAAAATTACTTATAAATATTAAATAGTTAGATGATTTGTCTTTCAACTTATACTTAAAAAAATGATAATTCTTATGGACTTTTTGGTAATTGCTTTCAGAATTTAGTCTTTGTCAATTTCTTTTCAAAACAATTGTAACTTAATCCTATACTAACTAATCGCATTCCTACTTTTGCTATATAAGTCCAACGCATTAAAGTATCCCGTCAAGAATATTTTATTAAGAATGCCAAAAGGACGTATTTCTTGTAGATAAGTAGGACTAGGGGTGTCAATGGGTATGGTATGAGTCGGATGGAAACATTTTCATACTTATACCCATTAAAATTAATTTTACTCATATCCTACTCATATCCATTAAAAATTGATCTTATTCCACCCTACCATTACCTGTTAATATTATTGGGTAACGAAACGGTAGTGGGTGAATAACGGATAATACTAGTATAATAATTAGTTTTATTATATTTTACAAATTAACATAAAAAAACTCATTCATTTTAACACATATATAAGTGCATTTCTAATAAAAATAAAATAGATGTGCAATCAATTCTAACTAATTAAATTAATTTTTATAAAGAATAAAAATTCAAAAACATGAATATACATTTCAGTGAGTTGGAAATTGAATTGAATATACATTTAAGTGGGTTGGAAATTGAATTGAATATATATTTGGATTTTATAATTATCCTATAGGGTAACGGGTACGAAATAGTCATTACCCACACCCTTACCCATTTATTTAACGAAAAATAATTCTTATCCATACCCATACCCAATAAGCTAATGAAAAAAAAATCTTATTCATACCCGCCTTATCGAATACGATACGGGTCGGATAAACGGCTAAAAAGGTACCATTGACACCCCTAAGTAGGACTTAGGAGCCGCGGAAATAACTGAGAGCCAATTAGTTTCTTAATTAAGTCGGAGAGAGAATAAGGATAAAACTGGAACTAAAAGTTTCAGCACTCAAAAACTCAATTCATGCACTGAGAATAGCGAGTACCTAAAAATAACGCATGATAAGCTACTAAATATAGTAAATAAACACATCCTTTTTATACTCCTTAGCATGCTGACTTCAAATTTACTGACATTTTCTAGATTATGTCATCCCAACAGAGCTGATCATTTCCAAGCCACAATAAAATGAGATAAAATGACATATACTAGATTATGCCATTTGAGATATATAGAATGGACCATAAATCTTAAATAGCACACATTCAGCTTTAAATGATCAATAAGTTGTCCTGATGTTTTATTTTTATCTCTTATTTTACTATAAGAGGATCAATTGAAAATGTTGATGACATATTTAAATTGAAAATGCTAACGATATATTTGAATTGAAAATACTTACGATATATTTCAATCATAACATAACATAAATCGTCATAGCCAATAGAACCGAGCTAGTTCACGAACTGCTGTGTGTGTGCGTGCCTTCCCTGAACCCACCCTCCGTCTGTCTCGCTCTTTTTCTCTCCATGATCATAATATTATCTTAATTCTAATGAGAAGTAATATGGGTAGGTACTAGGCATTTAATTATATTTTATTTGGACTCTCTGATTTGAAATGAGCGACATAAAATCTGAGTATTTTTGCAAACTATTCTCTAAATTTGATGCTGTCTTAATTAGCATAGTTAGCAATTTAATAATTGATTAACAACAGGTCAAATGCAGTTTAAAATGTTAATGTTTTGGATCTAAAAAAATGCTAGTAAAATCTCAATAAGACGAAATGTTGTCAGTGTTGCGGTTCATCACAGAACACCGGAAATAAATTTGCTATGATTACGAAGGATTGTAGGTCCTGCGATTCTAATCTCAACCATTCATTTATTGAAATGCAGAATTTCAAAAGAAGTTACTTTTTGGTGCACAAATTATGAAACAAATCAATAGTTGAAATCGAGATCAGGAACCTACGATCCGTTGGAATCGTAGCAGATTTATTTCCACAGAACGCTAGCAATGCCAATGCTAGGATTCCGTTTTCTTCCGAAATGCTAGTTAAATGCGAGTGTTTCTTTTATAAATCAACTTTTTTTTTCTAATTTGATTGTACAAGCTTTTTTCTTTAAATGCTACATATATAAAATATGGGCCTTTAGAGCACCTGGGAATAATAAATTTGGTTAGTTCGTGCCCTTTTGAAAAATATATACGGGTAGTCATTTTAAATTATTAATTCTAAAAAGTGCAATTCATTCACGAAATCATGATTCGTTACATAGAAGGTTATACACCATCCGCTATGAAAAACTTTGACCACATGGCAATAGAACCACCTGAAAGCAAAAAATAAAAATAAAATAATACAGCAATGCAACTTGAAAAGTGCATATATATTTCTCCAAAGTAAATACACTTTAATTTTTATTTCGTCAAAAAATATTCACAAATGCATGTTATTATATTATTAAATAAAGACCAAACAAGTATTCATAAATGACAATTTTATTTAACTATTAATATGTTCCACAATAAGTATTCATTCTTCTGCAGAACATTGTTCATCTAATACAATAAATATAAAAAATAAAAATATGTAAACAAAATGCGTCTCAGTGTTATTTAACTATTCATAGGTACCACAACCAACTATTTGTCCTCATGTAGAACAATGTTCATATATATAATACGGTGAGTTGCGAAGTAAAGCGATTATTTTACTTCACACTTATATTTTACGATTTAAAAATCCAAACGACCGATCCGAACCGCTCAACATGATCTCCATATTGAAAGAGACCAAATTTTACATTTTTTGAAATTTTTTTACTATTTATTAAGTAATTTTGAAAATCGCTGATCCGATTGTCCAAAAAATTTTACTGTTTTTTATTGTTCACAGCAAAACAGCAGTTTTCAAATTTTCTTAATAAATAGTAAAAAAATTTTAAAAATGTAAAATTTGGTCTCCAAGCACATTTCAATATGGAGATCACATCTAACGAGTCGGATCGGTCATTTGGACTTTCAAAATGAAAATACGGTGTGAAGTAGAAACGTGTTTTACTTCGCAACTCACCGTAGCTCATCTCATACAAGAAGAGATGGGCTACGGTGAGCTGCGAAGTAAAACGACTATTTTACTTCACACTTATATTTTGCGATTTGAAAATCCAAGCGACTGATCCGAACCGCTCAACATGATCTCCATATTGAAAATGTGCTTGGAGACCAAATTTTACATTTTTTGGAATTTTTTTACTATTTATGAAGCAATTTTGAAAATCGCTGATCCGATGGTCCAAAAATTTTTACTGTTTTTACTGTTCACAGCAAAACAACAGTTTTCAAAATTGCTTAATAAATAGTAAAAAAGTTCCAAAAAATGTAAAATTTGGTCTCCAAGCACATTTCAATATGGAGATCACATCTAACAGTTCGGATCGGTCGTTTGGACTTTCAACATAAAAATACGACGGAAAGTAGAAACACATTTTACTTCACAACTCCTCGTAGCTCATCTCATACAAGAAATATAAAAATATATACAAAAAGTATCAGAATAATTTTTAAATATTCATCAATAGGGAATATTGATCATACTGAATTATTGAAGTGTTCATCCTTGTAAATAACAGTATTTATATGTAGCATAACAATTGTTTATACGTGTACATCAAAGTATTTTCCTATACAATATATTGTAAATAAAAAATAAACAAATTTTATCATAATGTTATTTAACTATTCATTTGTTGCACAACAAGTATTGATACACTTTGAAGTACAAATTTTAATGACACGTGTGAACACTTTTAAATGTTAATACTTTTAATGACAAGTGTGAATACTTTTTTTTTAAGGCAAAAGTTGCTTCCAAACGGTGCATCAAAGCTCTATAAATAGTTTCAATTTACCAGTAAAAAGACATCTCTTATTGATCAGAAGAAAGACATAGTACTACAAAAAAAAAAAAATTAAGACACTCCAATGGCTGATAATTAGAATCACGTCCATGCTTCAAGACACTCCAATGATTTCAAGTTTTACCATTACAAAAGGAATTGGCCATGGCACAATTGTCTCAGCCACGTCGCAGCCCGAGAGGGTGTCCTCCACAAGCTATATGTGTACAAATATTCTATTTATACACATATATATTAAGTAAAAGTTGAATATCAAGTCATCAAACTGTTTAATATTCACAAGAAAGTCTCTATCTATTTAAATTTTAAACCTGAAAAATAAAAAATTTAGATTACAAATGCAAGAAATAATTTAATCAATAGGTCATATCAAGAGAATGGTAGTATAATTGAACTTTTTGTATTTTTTTCCCAAAACTACGTCTCTAATTTTGAACTAAAAACATATGCAAAGTGAATGGTGATGATAATTACATCACCTCTCCAATATTCAAAGCAAATAGTCATGATTGCAAAATCCTTTACTTCCCTCTAGACTCTGAAGAGGTCATAGGGCTAATGTTGGTAATGCATTGCAAATATAATAGAGTGATTGTTTCTTTCAAGTTCGGCTTGTTGGATTAGTATAGCCGATTAGCCGGCCTTCTTCCAAGGCATGCAAAAGTGAAAAATGATGTGTTATCTTTATTTAATCTATTAAAGCATATTCTGATGGAACTTGGATTGTATTATGTTTTTGAAGTGATTGAACTTGGATTTTATTATGTTTATAGATAATCTTTGGATGATCATTGTCCCTTGGGAATGTTGCTGTCAAAGCTGCATCTTCGTAAGAGTTGTTTAGTGCTTTGCTTGTGCTTATATAGTGTATTGTAATCCACTATCTATTTTTCTTAAATTTTCTGTTTTCTTGTGTATATTGGTAAATAAATTGGAAAGGCTTTATCAGTGGGCCGTGTAAATGACAAGGAACTATAAATGGAGGCGTTTTTTTTCTTTGTATTCTAAGATGTGCTTCTACTGCTTTTGCTTTTGCTTTTGCCTTTAGATCACCTGAAGCCTTCATATAGTAGAAATCTTGGTAGTTTTAACGGTTGGGATAAAAATGAGTTAGTTGATGTTTTTACTCGTACTGTGGGTCCAATTAGCAGTTGAATTATGAATGGGTTAGTGGATTTATTTACTGGTATTTTATGTATTTTATGTATGGATGTTAGATATAATAAAGGCATTATGATCAGATTTGTATCTAGGCAGTGCTTAACTGTATTGAGAGGAAATTGGCTGTTCCAATCTGGTGTATAATCTTATCTACCGAGCTAGGCAATGAGAATGTGTCCTAGATTATAAAAGGTGTAGTAGTTCCTTCCATTATTGTGATCGGTACACAGATTAATCAAAGTGGAGAAAACCGGTACACAAATTTTAATCAAGTACAAAATATTTCAACAAAAGAAACACTTAAATAAGAACAAGGATAAAAGTGTCATTTTCATCTAAAGTAAAATCATTTCTTTCTATTTTATAAACTTTATAATCAACAATTAGAAATGAATTTAATTCTTTTGTATTTTTATTCTGATCAATAAAATTCAATTGAAAATTATTTCTATTGAATACTATTGAATTGAAATCAATTGAACTCCCACAACTGTTGTGTTCCGATCACACCCAAAACTGACCCAAAAGGCGCGGGAAAGCGCAGCGAGAGTGAAACCTAGATTCTCATGTTGCGCTTGGATCGTCAAAAATAGAATAAAGTTAGCATTGTTTTTAGATTAATGACTATTTTATTACTATTCTATATTTAAATTACCATAAAATAAAATAAAAATTATATAATTAACGCTATTCTTACTGACTAAAAAAAAACCAAAAAAAAGGTAAAATAATAACTAACCAATTTAGCGCTTTCCGGAGTTGCACCCAAATTAGCGCAGTCCGTGCTCCACACTCAAACCCTCTTCCCCTTCGTTCTTCCAGGCAATCCTTTTCCCGCTAAGGCCGCTGCCATGGCGAACTCCAAAACAAATTCGAACCAAATCGACCGTCTATCCAATCTCCCCTACGCATTGCTCATCACAATCCTCTCATTCCTCCCCACTCACATTGCTGCTCGCACTTCCGTTCTCTGCCGCTCCTTCCGCCACCTCTGGGAGGCCTCTCCTTCCCTTGCGTTCACCAGCAAAGACCTTCCTTACTCCCAACCTGAGAAAGACAACTTCGTTGCCATGGCCGAACGTGCGCTACTCTGTCGCAATCCCAACCACCCCCTCCACAGCTTACGCCTCGAAATCTCCCGCCGTGACGGACGAAATGAGTCATTTCTTTGTTCCTTACTTACCAAGGCCCGCTGCCTCGATTTGCGCCACCTCACCATCAAAGGTTGCTGGTATGCAGATTTCTCAACTATCCTTCCCATTATCTTAACCATGACCTCTTTGAGGTGCCTCTCGCTTGATCGCATACCTGCTTTGGAATATAGCTTATCTTCTCGGGACTATCCAAAATTTAAGTTTCCTTCTAGAATCACTTTAACATGCCTAAGAAGCTTTTCCCTTGAATTGTGTTGTACTAACCTGGCAGAATTCAACCCACTTTTCTCTCAATTGTGTTGCTTGGAAGATTTACATCTTGATATGAAGGATACTAATGGGCTCAGCTTATATTCCCAGACATTAAAAAAACTCAAACTGATTATTAGCTTTCGTTATCGACAAACTCATGATGTGGTGTTATCTCTTCCTTCATTGGAGTCACTTCATTTGGAAACACAACAGAACATTCAAATTATGTCTCGCATCCATGGAGATGTTCCTTTGTTGAGAAAAGCTGTCATTAATCTTTACGATCTTGATTGGGGAGATGTCAGTGTTGTTGACGGACTGCTGAATTGGATCTCACATGTGGAAGAGCTAAGACTGCATGCAAAAGAGAGGAGGGTAATAAACTTTACCTCTCTTAATTATTATTGTTTTTGCACATGTCATTTATGTTTACTCTGTGCACCTCCGGTGTGAGTTGATCTTCAAATTGTTTTGATTTGTGTGTCCGAACCTATCAATTAACCGCTTTTAAAAAAAAAATAAGGTTGTTTTGTCATGATATGTCAGATATGCATCTGACCCTGGTTTGACAGCTTTATGTTATTTCTCGGTAATGTACGGTACAATTGTAGGCTGATGCTTTACTTGGATATTCTTGACATGTGTGTAATTTTTACAGTATGTAAAGTACCCAATTCCTATCTTGATGGAACCAAAAAAAGATGTGCCGAAATTTTCTAATTTGAAGCACTTGGATGTGACGCTTTGCTTTCACAATCGTAATTTGGAAGCTATCATCAGGATGCTCCATAATTGCCCTGTTCTGGAATCACTGAAATTGTTTCATGAGGTGCATACATTTTTATTTTTATTTTTATAACCTATATGTCTAGAATTTCATTATACGTGCTATCATATGAATGAGTGAAAATTCTTTGATGAGAATAATCTTTTGAAGTTGCTGATGTGGTAAGATTGCACCTATAAGAGAAAATGAAATCGGGTACTTTGTTTCATTTTCACCTATACTTGATTTCTCTATTCCTCTAATACTCAACAAATCAGGTACTTGATTTCATTTTCACCTTTCTTACCTTAGCTCTTAAACCAGAGTATTAATCTATGAGTCTTCTAACATATTTCAGAAAAGGAGGATGAGAGATGCAGGATCAAAGCTACCACGTAATGCTGATGGTAATTGCCGATATGCAATTTTCAAAAATCTCCATTCGGAGGTGGATAATAAAGCATTCAAGAAGTTGATGGATTATAAGGACAAGTATCCTTTCAGGTATTTGAGAGTGGGGCACACCTTACGGTCCAGATCAACTACCAGCCGGGTCTAACTCAATCTGGTACCCCTTTAATTGTCGGGGGTCCCCTTTAAGATTCGTGCAAACTTAAAAGAACGGTCCAAATCTACTAATTCTAAAATATTCCTTTGTCCAGTACTGGGGAGGATCCGAATTCGGATTATAAAGCATTCAGCTGGTAAGCTCGTAACTACGACTTGCATAGTCCTGCTAAATGAAGTCATTTTCATTGGTTTGCTTGTATTGATTATTTTTGTTGGAACTAAATATCCTAGCTGTGTTGTTTTCACATGGTTTTAATTATGTCTGAAGCATGTTGTCAAAAGCAATACTATATTTATCAAAGTATTACAAGGGATTTACATATGGATTAGAAGTGTATAAGGGCTTTCTTTTTACTATATTTATCAAGCCAATGTAACTTTACTCAGAGTTGAAAGGAAATGAAAATGCCTACGGGCATGAATGTTTGCAAGAAAAAAAAATACACATTTTTTGTTTGTGGCTCTCTTATGTAAAGTTAGACTCAATTTGAGCATACATGCATGTTGATATTTATTTCTCTTAGACAAAATTATAAATCAACTGAGTTATATTTCCGTTGATTTGTCTCAGTTGAAGGTTCACTTTTAATAGTTTAACAAGATATATGAAAACAAAGAAGGAAAAAAAAAAAAAAGGATGAAATGCTTAACATTTGAGTACTGTTTCAATATTTCAATCTACACTGACAAAGAAATAGTAAGATTTCAGCCATTTTGAAGATGCCTATAAACTTTGAGGGAAGATTTTTAGGCATGATACTGACTGGGAACTTCCCTCTTCTACAGTTTTCTTAAATAACAATACAAGTACATCACAAACACAACCTTGATTTCAAAACTTTTTTGTTAGCTTGTTTCCTAACAAAGTCTTCATTTTGATTCCTGATTTCAACATGTCTATTTTTTTTTTTTTTTTTAAACTGATAGCAGCTATCAGTGAGTATCTAATATCTAAAAAATAAAATTACAACAACTATAATGAAACAACATAGTCAGCAATATCGTAGCCACAACACTGCTTCCCTCGTAGCCTTCTCAGCTGGGCATCTAGGATCCGCTATGCTATCTCTGAAAATTTTGTTGTTGCGTTCCTTCCACAGTATCTAGTATCCAAACATGTCTAGTTTGTTTACAGCTATTCCCGTTGACTTTGTTTTGGTATAATGATGACCATGTCCTCTTTAAAAGTCTATTAATGAGGGTGGTCAGTGAATTTACAGCTACTTTATCAATTTTCAAGTATCGGTATTGGTACTTGTAACTAGGGCTGCAAATGAATCAAACCGAATCGAACTTGCTCCAGTTTGAGTTTGATTTGAATTAATTTTGAATCGATTTTTTTATGAACTCAATTTCGAATCTTTTATGATTTTTTTTATGACAAGAAAGAATGATCATAGTCGCCGAAAGCGAGAAGTGAAAGTCATCTAAGATTTTAAAACTGAGAACGAGGGTTACGACTTACGGGTTATGACTTATGGCTGAGCAGCCTTATGTTTAAACTTTTAAGTCATCAGCGGAAATCAGTGATTCACGTTATTTTGAAATTCGAATTAGAATAGTTTGCGATCCTATTTCGAACGAACCAGGTTCAGGCTCAGTTTGAATTTGGTTTGAATTAATTTTGAACTATTTCGAATCAAACTTTTTCAAATCAAACTCGAATCGAATCACGAACTACAAACTTTTAGTGCTGAACCGGTACATTGGTATTAGTTTTTTTTTTTTTTGTTGTTCTTTTCCTTTTCCCCGCATTGTACTTTCTATTGTCTTAATTGAGTATAGTTTATGTTTTGTTGTCTTGAATTTGAATTCTGGTTGGGCTTTAATTTATACTGGTAGAGGTGCTTTAATTTCGGTTAATTTTATATTTTTGGTTATCTAGTTGTAATTTAATTTGTTTTATTTATTCCAGACGTCTATTTACCTGAATTTTTAATTCATGATATACCTCTTTTGGATTTTTTTTTTGTTTTTAAAAATTCAGCATGACTGTTGGAGATACCCCATATGGGGACAAATAGCAAAACTGGTGCACTTTTACAAATTGCACCCTGCAACATTTTTACTCTATTCCTTTCTCCCATTTATTACTAAAATAGCAACTAGAGAATAATTATGTGAATATATATATGCTCCTTACTGTATCAATAAAGACTAATTTCTCAATGTAGTACACAGAAAAATAACCACCACCTTCCTTTTTCTTTGAATGTAAGTTCATTGTAGAGCTCATGGTTACAACTATTCATATTTGCTAGAATTTAATCCCTAACCGAGAGCATTCTATATTTCGCAGAATATGCTAGAATTTTAAGAGGGAGTAAGAACCAAAAATAATATATACAATAGTGAGAAGTTGCTGCGATCAGGTTCTTAAATTTGATCTGTAAGACCATTATATTATTTCTCTCTTTCCTTTCTTTACTGTTAAATAATTATGAGGATAAAGCTTTTGTAACAGTACCTGATTTCTTTTAATAATGATGCCGGGTTCAGTAATAAAATAGTACAAGAATCTAACATTCCACATCAAAATAATTTGAGTTATCAGACACATCATAAATACATTTGAGATTATAATACAAAACATCAATTTTTGTAAATTTTCACCCAAAAATATGTGTATTTGTATGTATAAGGGTTAATGTAACAATAAAACAATTTGATATGTTGAAACTTGAATCTAATCGGACTTAGTTATCAATTCATGACATGTTACATGCATTTTATTTTATTTTATTTTCGATTGAAATCCGTTAAATGTTTTCATGCTAATGACATATGACACATTTTCTATACAACAATGAGATATTCGAATTCTGAAAATTCAAAGATCAAAACATTTGTTGCAAATTCCCTTGTTGAATTCTCTCTAAAATGGGCCTCAACTGGGCCTATTTGAACCTAAACCAGTTGTAAAAGCCCTGCATACTTGATGCTACATTGGTAGAACTTTATATTTATTCTCAATCATTTGGTAAACTTCTTGGCAAATTTGGTGTGATTTAAAACTTATTTAGTCATTCATCCAACAAATTGATCACAAATGATAATTCAGTTTTAGGTAGATTTAATGTGATACAAAAAATGAAGAAAAATCGTATATATTGGTAGAGAAAAAAAAATGTACTTGTTATGAATAAAATATTAACGTGGATGTCTATAACTCTCAACATTCATTTCCCACTATCCCCACTACTCCATGCACTACAATTGGAATTGATGGCCACTACTATTGAAATTTATTTCTCCATTTATTTAGATGAAATTTTTCATTTACAATTTGTAGCCTATAAATAGAGACTTTGTAATCTTGTATTGTACACACATAAAAAAATGTATGAATAAAGAGATTGTCATCTTTTCATCTCTATTTTGCTTATTCTTCTTTATGCTTGTTCATATTTATTTTATAACACATTATCAGCACGAGAGTTCTACTAGTTGAAGATTCGAGGTAATTTTAGTAACTTTTATTTCAATTTTATTTATATAAATAATACTTCCTAGTAATTGCTAAATGAAATAAGTTATCAATTTATTTATATTTATTTTGAGATGTTTAGTATGATTCATAGAATTTTATATGAAGTGCATTTTTTTAATTTAATCTTCCCAAAGAAGATTTAAAAGAAAAAACTTCTTGAAAAAGATTTATATGATGTACAAATATTGTATAGTGGTTCATATATTTTTTTTTTCTTCAATAATTGAATCTTCTTAAAGAGGATTTCAAGAGATATTACAAAAATTCTCAATTTTATAAAATGCACCGAGAAATTGGCCCGAAGCCATTGTAGCCATTTTATCAACTTGAAGAAGATTTCAAAGATATTAAGAAGATCTTCCTGAAGAAGATATAAAGAAAAATTATATGATGCGCAAATTTATCATGATGTTTATATTTTTTTTTCAATAATTTAATCTTCTTGAAAAAGTTAAAAGATATTCTAAGTTGATTTATTATCTCTTTATGGTTGAAGAGATTATAATGAGTTGTTGGACAAAATAATTCAATTTGTTATGCTTCATTTCTTGAAGTAAATGTAGCAATATATAATAATAAATTTGAAAAAAAAAACTTGTGGACGTGGACGTACAAGAATGAGTTTATTATCATGGTGATTATTACAAAAACATATATTTCCACCTGAAGTGGAAAGACAATGATAAAAAATTTAAATAATGTGCAAAAATTAATGTGATGTTCATATTTTTTTAAATTTAATCTTCCTGCAGAAGATTTATGTGGCTCACAAAATTAATATGAGAATATTTCAATATATCTTCTTGAAGAAGATTTCAATAAGATTTATATGATGTGGAATTTTTTTTTCTAGTGGAATTTTTTGATGTACTCTTCCGAAAGAAGATTCAAGAAATATTTCGAGTTTATACATTATCTTTTACATTATATTATGTTAATGAAATGGTCCGAAGCCATATGAATATAAATTATATTAATGAAATTGGCTTGAACCTATTTCATCAATTTTATCAATTGACCTGACGTTCAATTATAATAAATTATTGAAGCCACATGTCTTGTTCTGGTTGAACAAAATAATAGTTACACATGAAGTGGAAAATAATTTGATGGACAACTATTAGATATGGACATGATAACGAAGAAAAAGTGCATCATTCCACTAGAAGTGGAAAAATAAATGAACAAAAAGAATTACCACTAGAAGTGGAGAAATAATTAGAAAGTGAAGAGAATAACAAATAAGAAAATTTATGCTATTATTAGTCATGTACCTATCGTATGCCAATGTACCTGTAGTATGTCAAAACATTATATTGAACTATTGTGGACAAACTCAATTTAGTCAAATGATTTGACATTATTTGAATGATGAAAAAGAGATATATAAAATAGGTGACATTTATGAAAAATTGAGCCCTCACTGTTTGAAAAAAAAAACAGTATATCAAACTTATACAAAATTATTTGAAAAGAGATGATTTACTTTTATAAATCATTTAATTTTCTATTAATACAATGCCCTAAAAGAAGCTTGTTCGTTTCTATTAATACAATGCCTTAAAGAAGCTTATCTATTTCATTAGAGGTATTACATTATAAGGTAGAATTTTAATTTTAATTTTTTATGTTGTTACGGAAAATTATAAGATAAAAAAAATGAATAGTTATTCATTCTTTATTTTGAAAAATGAATTAATACTTATTTATTATTTATATTGATTGTAGTGCATAAAAAAATGTAAATGTAAGATAAAATTTGCTTATTTATGTTTAATTTTTTAAATACTAGTTATTTATTCTTTTTATTATTGATTATTGTTGAAATGATATTTATTTATTTTTATAAAAAAAAAACAAAAAAATTTGATTAAAAACTCCATAAGAGCTATTTTGTGGTTACATGGAGGAATACATATTTATATTGATGATGATGTATTTTATTCTTGTAAGTCTCAAATAAATTTGTTAAGTTTTAAGAATATCCGTTGAAATGGATATCATATTGAGACAACTAATGAAAAAATATTGAATACATGAAAAACAATGCATATTGAAAATAAATTGCATATGTTTTTTTTCTCTGACTTGTACTACACATATATTAGTGCAATTGAAACACATGTTATTGTAAATCAGAAGTTTACATACAAGAATATGTTTATAGTTTGGCATGACCAGTTGGACCATTCCGGATCAATAGTGATGCGAAAAATAATAGATAATTATTATGAACATTCATCAAAGAACTAGAAGATTATTTAATCTGATGAATTTTTTGTGTGTTGGTTTTATTTCTAGAATGTATACAATATGATATTTGTGGAACAATATATCCAACATGTGAACCATTTGAATATTTTATGATTTTAATTGATGCATCAATAAGATGGTCACATATATGTTTATTATCAAATCGTAACCTAGCGTTTGCGAAATTACTTGCTCAATAGATTTGATCAAAGAGCATAATCCAATTATGAAAATACGTCTAGACAATATCGAAATTAATGTTAAACATCCTGTAGATGTTCGTATATAAAAAAAAAGATATGATATTTTACATACAACAAAACTAATTCGCATCATGTCAACTAGCTATTATAAAGCTTCCCCTTATAATTAGTTTTTGGTCACATACCTAATATTTTCCATATAATAATTTTTGAATGTGCGATATATGTTATAATTGCTCCACCACAACGCACTAAAATGGGATATCAAAGAAAGTTGAGAATTTATATTGAATTTGAATCTCCATATATAATATAGTATCTAAAACCATCGATGGGAGATTTATTAATGGCTAATTTTGCCGGTTGTGATTTAGATGAATAAAAAATTCCCAACCTTAGGGGGAGAAAACTATCAGCTGAAAAAAAAATATTAGTATGAATTATTATTGTCTTATTTTGATCCTCGTACTAAAGAATGTGAACTAAATGTTCAAAAGATAATTCATTTGAAAATGTTAGTGAATCAATTGCCAGACACATTCACAGACTCAAAGAAAGTGACCAAATCACATGTACCAGCTGCTAATGCTCTAATTAAAGTCGGTGTCCCTGTTGGACAAACTAATTATAACACGCATGAAGCGTGGAAAAGCAATCGGTTCCAAAGATTAAAAATATAAAAATCCTCGAAAAAGAAAAGGAGCAAATAATGAAAATGGTCAAGTCGAGAATATGATAATTTCAGATAAAACTCCAGAATAAAATAAAATTATAAATAATATTGGAGTTCCAGCAGAAACTCAGGTATCTGAAATTTCATGAAAATAATGAGATCTCAATAAATTATATCATGAATGAAATAAGATGGAACCGAGATAAAATTGATATCAATAATATTTTTGTATATAATATAGCGCTAAACATAATAAATATTGAGGATCATGACTAGAAGTCTATTAAAGAATGTCGACAAAGAAATGATTGGCCAAAATAGAAAGGTGCAATTGAGGTAGAGGTAAACTCTCTTGAAAAATGAGAAGTTTTTGGACCTGTAGTCCTTGTACCTCAAGGTATAAAACCAGTATGATATAAATGAATATTTATGAGAAAATAAAATGAGAAAGGTGAAATTTTGAGATATACTCATATGTGGTGGATGCAACAACTTTTTGATATATAATTAGTCTGGCAGTCTATGAAGGCCTTTTTGCACCTAATGGATATTGTTACAGCCTATGACTCACTTGATAATGATATTTATATGAAAATCTCTAAAAGATTTAAGATGCCTGAAGCATGTAATTTAGGTTCTCGAGAACATTATTTAGTTAAATTGAATAAATTTTTATATCGATTAAAGCAATATAGACGCATATGCTATAATCGTTTAAGTGAATATTTATTGAAACATGGATATAATAATGATACGACCTGTCCATGTATTTTCATGAAAAGATATAGAAATGATTTTATTATAATTACAGTTTATGTTGACAATCTTTGGAATGCCTGAAGAGCTTCCAAAAGAATAAATTATTTAAAGGAAGAATTTGAGATGAAAGATCTTGGAAGAACAAAGTTTTGCATTGGATTGCAAATTGAACATTTAAAAATGATATTTTTATGCATCGAGAAAATTATATTGCAATTATGGATAAATAGCATTCATTAAGTAATCCGATGGTTGTAAGATCATTAGATGTGAATAAAGATCATTTAGATCTCGAGAAAATGATGAAGAACTATTTGGTCCTGAAATATCATATCTTAGTGCAATATGAGCACTTATCTTGATGAGCATACAATACACGATATATCATTTATAATAAATTTATTAGTAAAATATAGTTCTTCTCTCACGCGAAGATATTGACATATATTTCGCTACCTATGAGAAAATTTAGCAATACACAAAAGCAAGTCAAGTATGTGTTTGGTTAAGATCTGTGATTTAACACATTTGTCAGACATGTAGATTGTCTTTTAGAGAAATGATCCCGAAGATCATATATGAATATAATATTATATGTATTGCTCAATGAAAGAAATGATACATTAAAGGAGATAGAACAAAACATATTTCACCAAAATTCTTTTTCACACATGATCTCTAAAAGAATAATGTTATTAATGTTTAGCAAATCCGTTCAAGTGAAAAATCCAACAGATTTATTCACTAAGGCACTCCCTACTGTAATATTCAAAAAGCTAGTTCGTAATATTGGAATTCGCTGATTTAAAGGTCTTGATTGATGCTGTCATGAGGGGGAGTTAATATGCACTATATTTTCCTTAAACATGGTTTTTCCCATTGGGTTTTCTTGGTAAGGCTGTAGTTGCGTATTTAGAAGAATATTGTACTCTTTTTCCTTCACTAGGTTTTTATCTCATAGGGTTTTTTCTAGTAAGGTTTTAATGAGGCATATTCTTATGTAATGGACATCCAAGGGGGAGTGTTATGAATAAAATATTAACGTGGATGTCCATAACTCCCAACATTCATTCCCCACTATCCCCACTACTCCATGCACTACAATTGGAATTGATGGCCACTACTATTGAAATTTATTTCTCTATTTATTTAGATGAAATTTTTCATTTACAATTTGTAGCCTCTAAATAGAGGCTTTGTAATCTTGTATTGTACACACATGAGAAATGTATGAATAAAGAGATTGTCATCTTTTCATCTCTATTTTGCTTATTCTTCTTTATGCTTGTTCACATTTATTTTATAACAGTACTTAATTAATTTGATGAATACAGATTCTTTTTCCACTACAATTATATATTTGCATTCACATTGCTAATTAAAGGCCTAAAATTTTCTGAAAAAAATATCATAATCTTATCCTCCATATGCATAAAACGCAAGGATGTAAACAATCGGATATGGATCGGATAGTGATCAAACCGTATCCTTATCCGTTATAATTTTTTGGATATGGATACAAATATGGATCAGATATTGAATAGAAATAGATACAGATAGGAATATAATTCGGATAATTAAAAACAATATTGGTAATCTACAATATTGAAATTACGGAAAGTTACATCGTTAAAGTTTGAATTTAAATCTGGACCGTTCAATTAGAGTCTGAGTCAATACTGTCCAAGTCTATCTGGTCCATGCCTATAACGCACGGCCCTTTAATATTAGTGCGGATCATAAATCTGACGGTTCAGATCTTAACTCAAAATCCTTCCTCTCCTCGCGCAAACCCTTTCTTCATCTCCTCATGCCATTTCCTTCGATTTGGCGCTTAATTAAAAGGATCTACATTGGTTTGCTAAGATGTTAATAAGGTATGATTCATCAGGGACAATTTTGTTGTATTTTGTTTGCCTATATGTAACTTGTACACTGAATTTCTGCATCTATCCACAATTAAGAAATACATGTGGATTTGTTCTTCTACTGAGATTTAAATGCCTGTGGGCATAATTTTTTCATTTTATCATTCAGTTCAAAGCTCATCAAATGTTGAATAGAATATACTTTAAGAGTGAGTCTATGGTACTATGCATATCACGATTTGGTCCATAATACGGTTCAATATTTTCATTTTCAAGATCTTAATAGTCGATATGAATCGTTCAAAATAATTTTCATATAAATATGTATTTACAGACCGAATTGTATATTTCTTAGAATTTTTATACTATCTTAGAGATCATGTTGAATAGTTCGGATCGACCGTTAAGATTTTGAAAACGAAAATATTGATCCGTATCATAGACTCACTCATACTTTAAACAAAAACTCATTCTTTGTGCTGTTTGTAAGAACAATCTATATTAAATCCAACTATTTTAATTTTCTTAATTTATCATTGCCTGATGCCAATGAATCACCAGAAGGCCAACTTTGATTTCCATGAAAATTGAAGAGGAAAGGTGTAAGAAGGCATCAAGTCAAAGCAGTAAATAGAAATGAGAATGTTCTAGTCTTGTTATATATAGTCCTAATTATGGAATTTATTTTAAGAACTTCAGACCTAGCACAGATGGATGCCGATTACAGAAACCTTTATCTCAATTAAAAAAATGGAAATTTGTTTGAAATTAGTTGATAATTGTGATCTAATGTTCTCAAAAGAAAGGGGATGAAGGAGATTTACTACTTACTAATTAAGAATATTTAAATTAGGAATTGTTCATATTGATGAGACAATTATAATTTTGTGGTTATGAATATTAATATAGAAATTCTTTACTGTTAGTGGAAATATACGTTATCTTTTTGAACGGCGGTGATTAGGATATTGTTAAATTCAAACCATCCAAACTAGGGTTTCAGCTGTCAAAAATTAGGATTTCAAGTTTCTGTGGCAGTCATAAACTTGTATATATAGAGCATAATAGTAGCCGTCATTTGGCTCATCCTCTCCAAATAAAGAAGTTTGGGGAAAAAAAAAACAGAGAGAAATCGATACAAGAAAGTGTGTTGTATGATGGTTGCAACTGGATGCAAATCCGATATGATTCGACGTGCTAAAAAGCAGAGCTGGCCATTGCGGTACTGAAATCTTAGACTGAGGTAAGTGTTGAACATATTTTTTTCTTTAAAAGGCAAAGGAATTGTTTGTGCGTAAAATTATAAATAATTGTGGCATCTATGGTACTACCGCAAAATTAGATTGCAACTAAATTGATGGAAATAGGCTATTTTAAGTGCATATTGAATGCATACAAAAGCAATAAAATTACCTCTCTTATTATCCATCACCATATTTTCTTTTTGTGTTTTTTAGAATGAAAGGGATATTAGTATATCCTGGTCCTGATATAGTGATTGTTATGTTTAAGTATGTTTACTGGTACCAATCAAGTCCTTCAAATCTGAAATGGGATTAGAGTACAGGTTCATGGGTGCAGATACGATCCCAGACTAGTAATCGTATATGTGAGCAGTACTTGATAACAAAATAGGACCGTTAGAACTTAGGACAAATTTGCAATTCAATTTTAGCGTGTCTATGTTTTTGTGCAATTTTCATTAGACTTAATATGACGGGTGTGAGATCTGGATTCGCACAGAATGGATCAAAACTCACACAGAAGAGGTTCACCATCTTCTCTTCTTGCATTTATTATGTGAATTTATGTATTATGGGTACCTCTCTTGTACCAGGGTACTAGGCATGATTGAACTGGTATACTGGTATTATACTTGCCTGGTTATTCAGGTTACGTAATGTACAAGTCATGGTCAACCTCAGTATGTACCAGTAATAACACCCCATCCCACTACTGTTGAGTGTTGTAACTCTGGCATTCCAGATCCATATACTGATATACCTCTTTTCCGTATCTTAGATCTGGTAATTGCTGGTGTGGTGGCACGATTAGCACATTCTATCAGTATGTGCATAATATATATTTAAATTAGGCATTGTTGAGATGCTCATTTGTTATGGAATTAGCTAAATGCAATAATTAACATTAATTTATCACGCAACTTTCCAGATATTTCCTCAACAATGCCCGATTGACAAATGCTGACATTGCAAAGGTACTCAAGTGCCCTTCTCTTCTTTTACCTAAATATATACAAATTACTATTTAATGCTAAAAGGATCACTGAAAGTTCATTTATTCCAAATTTTATAAACATTTTGTGTTACTTTATTCTAGATAAGCGAGTATCATGGTTAGCAAATTCGGTGCAGTGTTAGTGATGCTAAAAAGGAGTGCTATTGGGCGGAGAACAAAGATTGTTATGTGAGTTATACATTGATCTCTTGCTTCATTTTAATTGATCTTTTGTTATTTTTACTTCTAATTTTGGTTAATATAGCATTTTTTATTAAATTTTTCTGCAGTTCTTTAGAGTCAGCGATGAGTTTGTATGTGAAATTACCAGAAAAGGAAACGTAGAGCCGCTCATCAATCACTCGGTATACCAATGCTCGTACTGATAATCAGCTCTCAATTATTTTTAGTTCTTGATACTGATAAATACTTGCAATTATTTTTATTCATGTAATACTGTAATTTATTTTAGCACAACATAGAACTATATCTTGGTATTTTTGTTGATGTGTTATTTATTTATTTATGTTGTACTTGCAGATTTGATTACATTTTCAACACTGATGAGTCTGATGAAAGTAGAGTCAAGTGCCTCCGCCAAAACAATGAACTTCATCTTCTTCTTCTCTCGTTGTTTAAGGGACTTTAATTGTGCCCAAATTTTTATTTATACCATATTAAAAAAAAATAAACCAAAAAATCATATTTTGGGGGAATTTCGACGGCCCAAAAAACCAAAAAAATAAACTACAATATTAAATATATTTAAGATTTGTGTGCACGAATTTTAAGCATATGCAAAAGTGCGGGCACGAATTCTAAAGTAGATCCGATAGTGAACGAATCCATTGAAACCATTTTGAGTCCAATAGCCATTGAACCCAAGCTGTTCTCGTATTTTTCACCTTCATCTAATAAACATGCATTAGTGTGTTTTGAATGAAGTGCCGCCGTGGTTTTTCTCTTTTTAAATTGTCATCAATTTCTAGTTTCAGGATCTTCTATTGAAAACCTATGTTGTCGTGCTGCAAATCAAAACTAACAAAAAAAATGGGTCAAAAACCTATTTACTCCATTTTCATTGCATCTCTGTTCCACCGTGGATCACGCCGTGTCCCGTGTCGCCGTGTCGTCTGAATTGATAATAAAAGTAGGACAAACCATGTACCGATTTTTTTTATTAATAGAAAAAAAATATGAACAAAAGAGTACGAATCCTTAAAAATTTCAAAATATAACAAAACCGTTATATTTATGACGTTTAGTGAACGTTATGGTCCATAATATCCTGCCTAATTCTCCCAGATATCGCTAATTAACAAAAAAAAAAAAAAAATAACTCTCAATATTAGAGTCCATAAAGTCCAATAATATGATATCATACTTTAATTTTGTATTTCTAGATGTTATGAACTTTGACGTCCAGAGTTAGTTTTTTTTTTTTTTAATTAACGATTTCGGAAAAGAATTAGCCAAGTCGTTATGGATCATAATTCACAAATTCGTTCTCTGTTAATAATATTTCAAAATTTTCACAAATTCGTTCTCTATTATTGACATTTTTTATTATTTTTTCTATTAATAAAAAAATCGGAACCACGCATGCTGGGCTACTGGCAGCAGCGTTATAGGGGCTTAAGATAATTGCGGTCAGGATCAGTGTAAAATTTTGTATAGTAAATCAGAAAATAGAGCTTTTCATGCAATAAAGCAAAATATTATACAGTTAACAAAATATATACTTTTTAAACAGACGAAAAAAGTTATTTTTAATCAGCCCCTTTCGAAAACAACTTTGAAAGTTTTAAAAAAAAAATTAAAACTAATTTATATAAGCTGGTTTAATTATTTGGACCATCATATATATTTTAGTACAAACATAATATAGTTACTTTTTTAAATGTCGCTCTAATCGCTACGAGTTTACAGAGTTCAATGTTAAATATATTCTCTTCATTTTAATTCATATACATTTGAAAAAAATTGTAGACATCACTTAATATACACAAACTATTTTTTTTCATAATATTTCAATTGAAAATTTGGAGAAAATTTTGCACGAAATAATTTGTAGACATCACTTAATAGTGTGTATTTTTCATTTATTGTTAGTAATTCAAAGTTCAATGACAAATCATTGAAATTTTTTTCTGTAGCACCTGTAACAATTTTAAGCAATCTGTGTATATAATATAACTGAGAGTGCTCCCTATTTGTTTCCGCAATTGAATCAAACTAAGACAAATAGGTGTATAATAAAGAAACTTCATCGCACGAGCTAGATAGTGTTTGACATGACAGTAGGCTGGGGGATCCTGAAAATCAATTCATTATCAAAGTAGTGTTTAATTTGATTATTTTTTAAATATTTGTTTTGTTAGTTATCTCCAATAGCTTAAACACATCACAATGGTTATTCCTTTTTCGCAATAAGGTAAAAGATTCATATATAGTAAGTTGGCAGTAATGACCTTAATAAAAAATTCAACAATTGATCGAATTTGTTTATATAATACTCAAGTGATAAAATTTCATACTTTGTTCATGTAGGCCATCCTAGATAGTATTTCTCACCTTCATCTAATAAACATGCATCTGTGTATTTTAGATGAAGTGCCACCGTCGTTTTTCTCATTTTAAATTGTCATCAATTTCTAGTTTCAGAATCTTCTATTGAAAACCTATGTATACTGTCGTGCTGCAAATCAAAATTGAATAAAAAATGGGTCAAAAACCCATTTACTCTGTTTTCACTTCATCTCTGTTTCATTGTGGATCACGCTGTGTGCCGTGTCGCCTGAGTTGATAATAAGAGTAGGGGGTGAACCATGAACCGATTTGAAAAACAAAAATAAAATATCAACAAAAGCATACGCATTTGTAAAATTTCAAAATATTTTTAAACCATTATGGTTTATAACATTCAACAGGCGTTATGATCCATAACGTCCTACCTAATTCTTCCAAATATCTCTAATTAACAGTAGAGTCTATGACATCCAGCAATACCATACTATACTTTATGTTATCATTTTGTATTTCTGGATGTTATGGACTCTGACGTCCAGAGTTAGTTTTTTTTTTTTTTTTAATTAGTAATTTTGAAGAAAGATTAGTCAGACGTCATGAATCATAATGTTCACTGAATGTTATAAACCATAATATTTCGGCCCGTTATTTCTTTATTCATGTTTGAGCTCAATGGTCTCATTCTCTCACATTTAATCTGACATATGGGACCATCTTCTCTCAACCAATCAAGTTTGATGTGCGTGATCTTTCTTTGAACTCGATAATCAGGTCCCACGGGTTGACCTCTAGATTCATGATACTCGCGTTGCACCAGTCTTATTCTTCCTCAGTAATTCACTTAAAATCAGAGAACACTTGAAGAAAATCGAAAATGTGTAAGAAATAAAGGGAGAGGTGAAATTGGCTTCAAAATAAAATTTTCTCATTCTAAAGAATTCTACAGAATGACAAATTAATTTCCAGAAGAGGCAAAAACACATAGAACTATTTTTTTTCCAATGAATTCTAAAATTAAGATAAAGCAGTTGCCTTTATGAACGGAAGAGAAAAGAAGGATCCTCCTATTATTCAATCAAAACTGTTCAAAATCGATCAAACGACTTTAATTACCTTTTTTTATATCAATATAATCTATTAAAACGAATCAGTTGTAATTAAAGCCGTTTGATCGATTTTAAACAGTTCGAATTGGAGAATAAAAGAGTTCTCATTTTCTCAAGAAAAGGAGCAGATTTCGTTCCTTTGTGAACCATATCGCCAGAGTCGATGAATAAGAGTGAACCATGTTCAACTAAATAAAAATAAGAGTGAACCATGCACGCTGACAACAGTACTAGTGAGGGCTTAAGATAGCTGTGACTGGAATCAATATAAGTTCCGTGTGTAAGTCCGAAAATAGTGCTTTCCTTGTAATAACACAAAATTCTATACAGTTAGCCATGTAGACTTTTTTAAAAAGACAGAGAAGTTCTTATTTTAATCAGTTGACTTTCAATGTGAAGACATTGGCAAAAAAAATAATAATAATAACACACACATTTATTTGAAGGTTTTAGAAATTGTAAAATTAATTTATATAAGTTGATTTCTATATTTAGAAATGCATTTTTTTTACTATTTTTGTTTTTTTATAATGATAATTAACTCTTAATCGAATGAAAAATCTTGTATAAACTGATCTAAATTAAAAAAAAATTAGTTAAACGTAATCAAATGTGACTGATTATGTTTAGACATATCACTTGTAGTCACGTCGTAACTAAAGTGTAGTGACCAGTGGCGAGTCCAGTATGACACAGGTGTAGCCACTTGCCTACTTCTGGAATATATATATATTTTTTGTAAACCGGGCTTTTCTGATGGGCTTGCCTACCCCAGGCCCAAAACTCAACGCTCTCTCCTGCGCGAAGGAAAATTGTTTCTTTCTCTGCTCAGCCGCTCTCTCTCCTGCGCGAAGGAAAAGAAGAAAGACGCGGCGCCGCTCGATCGGAGAGGTAGAGAGAAAGAAGAAAGGCTTGCCGGAGAGGTAGAGAGAAGGTTACTGATGACGAGGCGCTTGATCCTGTGCTTCTCATCTCTGGAATGGTAGGATCGATCTTGAATGCGAAGAGAAGGATCGATCTGTGGTGACAATTGGATTGCTCCTCATCTCTGGTTTGTAGTTTCTTTTCTATTATTTTTTCCAATTTCACAGGCGTATTTCTGCTTGTGTAGTGTGTTTTTGTCATTTTCTTTAAGATTATGTCTTGGATGTTTTATGGATTGGTTTTAGTATAGATTACGGCTGTTAACTCAATTAGGGAAGCAAATTTCTGAAATAAACCTTTTCAAGACAAGTCAAATTTCTGAAAGGGAAGCCCTTCTCTTCTGTTCTTTGCTTCTTGATGTGATTGATTCATTTTATAATTCAATTGGTTGCAAAGGTTGCCCTTTTATAGACAATATTTTATAATCCAATTTGGTTTAAGTTCTGACCTTTAAAATCAAGAGCTTTGTCAATTAATTTGCTTGAAAATGTGTATTTGCTTTTCAGGAGTATAATTCTCGAAGCTACCAAAACTATGGCAGAGAGGGATTGTAGAAAGGAAATAAAAGATTTGGCTAATTAGCTTCAAATTTTCAGTGCGAAGGCAACCAGTAATCACAGGTTAGCTTCAAATTTTCAGTTCCTTTATTTTCTAAGAGCTTAGACTCTTGCTTATAGGCAATATTGGTTTCATCTCCCTGGTTAGTAATGATTCAAAGGTCTAGTACAAAGATATCAAATTGAATCGGATAGTTAGAAATTTAGAATTACTTAGACTCTTGCTTAACTCTAATTAGCCATTTGAACTTGTAATAGAGAATGGACAGATACTACACGACGGCACCTAAATTTCCAATTGATTTATCTTCACAAGGATCACAACAAATAGGGTCTTGTTTTTTGATATGTAATAGAATATTTGTTATAAACTTTTGACTTAGTTGAAATCTTTGATGTTCATTTATGTTAAATTTTTTTTTTTACAACTATTTATATAGTTATGCTTGCCTACCCTTGATTGAATTTCTAGCCTCGCCACTGGTAGTGACCATTCTTTTTCAAATTTAATCACAGTACGTATGAATCTAACTTAGTCAATACACGATGCATATTTAGATTGCTAGTTGTCAAAATATTTATTTTTCTGAGTATAGATCCTCCAATATTTTCCTATGTTTTACCCTCCAATATTTTCCTATGTTTTACCCTCCAATATTTTCCTATTTCCAATATCTTGAGATAAAAAGGAGATTCGTTTGGTCATTTTGGAACAAGCTAATTATTAAATTACTCATTTTTTACCCACAAATTTATCCATCCTACATATATGTGATTGATATTGAGATCAATAGTTATTAGGCAAAATCAGAGTGTGCTCAGATCCAAAAGATGACAAGTCATTTATCATGAAATTACATGGACTACATATATTTTTATTTTTTTAATAAAGTTTAAAATGAGTATAATAGAAAATGTAATAAATTGAGTGAAGTTGTTAATTTTTGAAATTTAGAGGGATGAATATGATATTATGAAGAAGTGCGTAATTTTGAAGTTTTTGAGAGATATACATGAAATTCCTCCTTATTCAAATTTCAAACAGCTGGTTCCCTTTTTCTTTCTTTTGAGTATTCAATTTGCATCGATATTGCATTTGAAAATATCACACATCTTCAAATTTTGCAATTAACTGTTGGAGAAATTTGAAAAAAAATAAAATAGAAAATGGTCAACCCTCCAACATTAGATTAACGGTTATGGTTATGTGAGCGTAGCAGCGGAAAAATTATTTAAATTATCATTTTAATTATTTGGAATTGATTTTAACGACTAATTTGTTGGGTTTTTGGTAATTTCATGACCACTACACTCATCTAAAATTCAACCAAAGTAATTTTTTTTCAAGTAAACTAAGGTATAATAGTTTATCATATCCATATTATCACATCTCAATATCATATTTCAATATCCATATATTCCAATTTAATTTTCTAATTCTCATACCATTTTTGGAGAATATTTTGTTTAGACATTTTTTTTTGGGAAAATTTTGCAAGTTGGATCTCCGACTGTTAAATATTTTCTATCTTGTATCATATACAGGTTGCACTTTTCCAATTAAATATTCAAAATCTCATCTAGTAAGAGATCTTTTAGAAACTAATCGTAGAATGCTTTGTGTCGCTAAAATAAAAATACCAATGGGATTATGGGAGGTCACATGTCTATGCTTAGCTGTAGCGCTTTAAGACCATGCTTTGTTACTGAAGTGAGGCCCATATTAAGACCAATCCTTCGGTCCAGAAACAGCCCACTCTATTTATAAGCCGATGCAGCGAACGATAGATAGATGCGACCGGTTTGCTTTACGGTAGATAAATCTTTAGTCCCACATTTAGTATGTATCTTCTCTGAGTCTTCGAGAGACTATAAAAGCAGCAGCAAGGGTTCAAAGCAACTCATACCTTTCTCGGCCTTTTGGCTAAGATCAAGTGTAGTATCTGTTCTTATCAGTTTAATATCTGATATGTGGGCCATGTGCTCACAACGATATTAAATTAATTTTTTGTGGGGAAGGGCTCACCACGGTAGCTTGCTGCCGGGGCTCTTACGCGTCGCCCATGCGCTGCACTACTGCACGGGCCTGGCGCACCCCTACTAATTCTAAATCAAATTATTTTTATGTTTCTGCGAAGTTCATTTTTAGAGAATGCTTTGCTAAGACGGTTTTCACACTTAAATCAAATATACATTTGTTCACTTGGGCTTTTCTTGTTTGTTTTGCAAGAACCCTCCCTTCTATTGTTACTTGGGTACGCACAACAGCGACTGCGAGCGAAGCCAAATATAAATGATGGCGGCGCAGCCACCGTCATCTTCCACCGTCGCCGGCGCAGTCTACCGCCTGCAGATGATCCTCCTCGATCACGGCGCTCCCTCCGAACGCCACCTTCTGGCTGCCGCCTCTCTTCTCTCCCGCTCCGACTACTCCGACGTGGTCACGGAGCGCACCATCGCCTCCCTCTGCGGCTTCCCTCTCTGCCCCAATCCCCTTCCCCCTCCTTCCGACAATCGCCGCGGACGCTACCGTATCTCTCTCCCGGAGCACCGCGTGTACGACCTGGACGAGCTGGGCAAGTTCTGCTCGGAGCAGTGCTTGATCGGGAGCCGGGCGTACGAGGCGAGCTTAAGCGAGGAGAGGTCCAAGGCGGGAGCGGAAGAGGTCTTGAAGTTGTTTGAGGAGAAAGACTTGAAGGGGATGTCGCCGCTGCCGCTGCCTTTGCAGCTCACGATAAAGGAGACCACCGCCGATGATCTCAACTCCAACTTGAAGGGGGTAGGGGTGGTCGCCGTTGAAGAGTGGATTGGACCATCCGATGCAATCGAAGGATACGTCCCCAAATCCAAATCTCAATCCTATCAGGATTCAGGTCTGTGAACTGTGATGCTCGCTTCTTTCTTTACCAATACAGGTTAAAAAATCAGCTTCAACATCCCTCCCTCAATATGTTACAGGTTTGAAGCCTACTACTACACCTGAAGAGATGGATTTCCAAAGTGAGATAATTTTTGGAGATGAGATGCACAATTTCTCATCATTTAAAACAAAAGATATCTCTGATCAGATATCAAACAAGTTGGAGAGCATTGTTCTTGGCGAGAACAAGTCTAATAAGAAGACAAACAAAGGGAACAAGCCTTTGTCAAAATTGCCCCAGCCTAAAGCTGAGAAAAAGCTTACCTCAAGTAAGAACTTAGGCTTAATAATCAATCTGCAAATTATGCATGATTCAACTTGCAGTTAGTTGTGTACTCAAGTACCAGACAAACCGAGAATAAATGATATAACAAAGAAAAGAAAACCAGTGCTCTGCTACATCCTGCTCAGGCCAGCAAAGTGCTGAAACTTTTAATGCTAGTTTTTATTTACGAGTCGAGTGTTGTAGGTGCACAGAGAAGCTGTAAAAGTGCTTCTGGTGAAGAACATTCACAACAAAATGGATTAAAGTTAAAATCTTCGCTTAAGAAGGAAGGTTCCAGTTCGGGTCCCAGGACCCAAAACCAGTCTGTCAGATGGGCTGATGAAGAAAGAAGCAATGAAAAAGAGAGCAGTGAGAAGTCTGATGTGTTGCCTGGGGAAGATGCTGCTGTGAGGTCACTGAGGTTTGCCTCTGCTGAGGCATGCGCAGAAGCGCTTAGCCTTGCAGCCGACGTTGCTGCGTCTTCAGGCAACTCTCAAGTGGAAGATGCCGGTACCTGCAAACTCCTAACCCCCTCTTTATATTTTTTTATTTATTTGTTTTTCTTGGCTATTTACTCAAGGGGACCCGCTCACAACCATCATCTGTTAGGATTTCCAATTTAACTGAAGGTGTCTAAAATGGGTACCTTCTTTCATAAAAAATGGGCAGCTAGTGAAGAAAAAAATGCACAATTTATATACAAATACAAAAGGTCTAGGGCATTTTTGAAAGATTTTTAAAACTTAGCAGAGGCTGCCAAAGATGTACTTGATACAATTGTTGTTTGATATTTTGTTTACATGTCCTCTACCTTTTCGTTACCAACTATACCCTTTTTCTGTTTGTAAGTACCAATTCATCCGGTTATATTCCAAATCATGCTTTTACATTGATGGCAACCAATTTTATTTCTATTCACAAGTGATGTATTGTTGTTTTGTGCCGATTATCAGTCTCAGAGGCTGGGATAGTGATATTGCCACAATTGTCTTATGGAACTGAGGAAGAGCATCAGGAAAACAGGGAAGGGGATATGCAGGAGATTGAAAGGGAAGTTATGAAGTGGCCTCAAAAGCCGGTGCTTCTAGAAACCGATGAGTTTGAGGTTGATGATTCCTGGCATGACACCCCTCCTGAGGGCTTCAACTTAGATGTATATCTCCTCTCTCTCTCTCTCCGCCTAGCATTATCTGTGCTTTACTGATAGTCTATAATTAGAGAAGGAAGAGGAGGAACAAGCAATTTCTGATTATATTTGTACTGTGATTTCCCATACCAGCTATCTCCATTCTGCACCATATGGATGGCATTATTTGCGTGGGTTACACGATCAACTTTGTGCTACATATATGGGCATGATGAGAGCTCATCAGAAGAATTTTCAGATGTGGAAGGACGAGAATACCCTCAGAGGGTGGTGTTGAAGGACGGGCAGTCAGCCGAGATCAGAAAGGCATTGGATGGCTTTGTGTGCCGCACGCTGCCGTCTCTGGTATCGGACCTGAGGCTCCCCGTGCCAGTGTCCACCCTGGAAAAGTATCTGGTAAGGAGTTGCAAACAAAAGGTGGCATGAGGAACGGCAGTAGTACTAGTATATGATTGATTGATTGATTGATTGATTAGCTTTGACATGTTTTTGTATGCTGATATGGTGATTGGGTGGGGGTTGATTGGGTGACAGGGGCGGCTGATGGATACAATGACGTTGTCTGAAGCGCTGCCGGCATTGAGAACAAGGCAGTGGCATGTGGTGGTGGTGCTCTTTCTGGATGCATTGTCGGTGCACCACCTTCCCTCTCTCTCCTCTGTCATGGCTAACAGGAGCTTGCTAATCCACAAGGTCAATCTTCCTTTCACCTTGTTTTTCTTTGTTTTTATCCAATGATGAGAGCAATTAACAAAGCCAATCTAATTGTTTTGAGGTTATGCTCACAAACTCAGCTTGGTGAACTTAAAAAGCTTATGTTAGCTTTACTCAATATTTAAATTGATATTTTTTATGTTGATCTGGTTAGTGATGGCATTGGCAGGATAACCCCAAATGGTACCTGCTGGTGTTTAAGGACCAAAATTTGAATTTTTTTTTTTTTTTTTTTAATTTTAAGAAGTGGTATCATGGTGTTATTATCATTTTGCTTTTGAGAGTGATGCAGTTGAAGCAAAATGTGTTTGTTGTGTACGCAGGTGCTAAATGGAGCTCAAATAGAAGCAGCGCATTACGACTCGATGATAGAAATTTTTCTTCCTTTGGGAAGGTCTACTTCAATGATCTTTTCAAAGCAGCGGATTGATAGATAGATCATAGAGGGAAGCAAAGAATGTTTTTTTCTTGCTATTTTTTGACATATCTCACACTCATATTACAAGTCAAAAGCTTGTGTAACTTAAAATGAGAACAATTTTATTGAGTTCAGTAACAATTAAAACATGATCCCTAATCTTGAGATTTTACAACAAAAAGAGAACTAATGAACATTTTTAACCCCTTAAAGTTCACCTTCATCGTCCATAATAAACCTAAATTTGTGCCATCCCTTGGACTTGTTCTTTGACTTGGAGGCCGGCTCCTCGTGGCAGGACACACACATCTGCTTGCTGCATTTCCCGGTGAATTTTGAGTGGTTGGTCGGTTTCCTCGACACCTTTGTGAACACTCCGGCAATTGGCATGCTGTTCTGTTTATTCTTCATGATTTTTGTCTGATGATCTGTCGATGCATCTGCACAAGGTTCTGACAGGACAACATGGGTACGGACGTAACCGTGCTGCCGGCCCTCGCGCCGCATTGCTTTCTTTATGAGTTAACTGAAGAGATGAGGTATGGTTGACTTTGGAGGATGGAATTTAGCTTCTTCTCTTCAAATAGAAACATATTTATAGATTTCAGTAGGCACAGGCGTGGTTGTCAAGTTCCTTGTGCTGCGTGCTGACCAAGGAATCAGTTGGGTTGGGAAAATGAAAAAAATGAATGGGAGTATATTTTTTGTTTTATTTTTCAATTTCATTAATCATCAGAAAGAATTGAGCTCTTTCAACGGATTTTCTTTGACATTAGCTGATTAGCAGCGTGAGTGTTGGTTGGTCATAAAGATTTAGATTTTCATTTCTCATAAAGACGGCAATATTTGAAAAAACAACGACTCATTTTAAAATTTGAAATTGAATATTTATACATTCAAAAAAGAATATAGACAATGATATAGTCAGTTTTTAGAATAATTAATATGCTAATTTCGACTAAAAGGAAGGACATTTTCTTACAATTTAATTGATATCAATCGTCGAACATAATTTTGAGAGAGAAGCGGTGGAAAGTGTGGATTCTTAACTAGTTTCACATGGTACTGATCATGAGTTGCAAACAAATTTTTCTTTTCTTTTTAGTTATTATGAATGTTTTGCATAATTTAATAATTTATTAAGACAGCGTTTGGATTGTAATGCCGAGTCGTCTCACCATAAAGATGGGTCCTTTTCCTCAAAAAAAAAAAAATTGATGGGTCCGGATGCCCTAAGTAACCTAATCTTTGGATTTTCAATCTAGACCGTTTGATTTGAATCCATCACTTGAGATTGCTTTGCGATTCGAATTCATCTCTCAAGATGAGTGCACTCTTATTTCACTGGATCTGAACTCCCATAAAGATTGTCCTAGGTCGTGGTAATTTGAGAAAAAAATTTTGGTAAATTGTCATTTTTTTTTTGAGAAATTGGAATTATATTGTTTAATATTGATTGATACACGAGAAAGTAGAGAAAAGAATAAAAGCTAGAGCTAGAGCTAGAAATTAATACAGAGATCATAGCATCAACCAAACTGGAATAATATTGATAATAAAGCAAACTCGGAAGCAACGCCTTTGATTCGAGATATATCCCTCACACCCAACAAACATTATGCACACAATAATAATAATACATTAATAATAAAACTAACCAACAAATTATAGTAGTGAATGAATTAGCAACTGATTGGACTTTGAAATGGGCAAGTAAATGCAACTATAAGCAGCAACTGACAAATTAATTACGAAATGTTAATCAGCTAATAATTATGATTATGTACAAGAGAAAACAAGAAAAGACGAAAATATAACCTACAAACAATAAATAACGCGATCACAGCCTCTGAATACTGAATAGAAAAAGAAAACCTAACATTGTTGTTTATTCAATTACCATTACCACCCCAGTTCTCTCTCTCACATCCATCCATCCATCAATTTTTAATATTTTTTGGGTATGTACAAACTAACAGCCAGACCATTTAATGAAACCATTTATAATCAAATTATCCAACCAACTCTTAAGCTTGTACAAGGCCTCAAAAGATATACATTCTTACAGCGCCTCAGCCTCGACACTGGTTCCGGCGTGCTGAAGCTCTCAGATGAAGAGAAGCACCCAACAATATACATCTGTCGACCTCCTTTCCTACAGTAGAAAGAGTTTAACAGGTAATTTTAACAGATCATGGAAAGTTGATTTTAAAATAAACCAATAAACTAATAACTATTAACTACTACAGAGGATCTTAAAATAAAGTGCTATAAATCGTGTGTACCTACTCCTCCAATGACATATATTATTTTGTTTGTATTTCTTTGTTCCTTCCATTATTAATTTCTCCAGTCATACAAAGTTTATTATGTTACTAGTGGCGTGAAAAAGATTTGCGTATATTTATAGGAACAATACAATAAAAGTTGAGGCAATCTCATCTCATCTGTTGGTGCTTTCAACAGGAAAATTAAAATTACAAGGAAGAAGAAGCAGACCCCAACCAAATGTAACAGGATTTAAATTAAAGAGTAAACTAAAATTAACCAAAATTAAAGAGATAAGATAGTTTTACTCAAAACTTTACCTAGATAATAATTGGAGAACCAAATAGTAGCAGCTATATTTAATTACAAAGCTCAATTTTATTTGGTTTTCTTTTAATTGCCTCTTACCTATTGATTAGAATATTATCAACAGTCTTAAGAAAATAAGAACTGATCGTCCTCATGAATTTACTTACGAGAGCTTCGTGATTTTATAATTCAGAAATTTTTTTTTTAATTTCAATCAAGTATTTTGATTTTTGAACTGAAAAGTGAAAACCTGTCCATATTAAGAGGTCATAATAATACCTGTGATTATTGTAGCGCTTTAAGACCATGCTTTCTTACTAAAGTGAGGCCCATATTAAAGACCAATCCTTCGGTCCAGGAACAGCCCACTCTATTTAGAAGCCAATGCAGTACGCAGCAAACGATAGATAGATGCGACCGGTTTGCTTTACGGTTGAGATGTCGTTCACTTAGTCCCACATTCAGTATGTATCCTCTCTGAGTCTTCCGAGAGGCTATAAAACAAGAGGCAAGGGCCCAGAACAACTCATACCTTTCTCGGCCTTTTGGCTAAGATCAAGTGTAGTATCTGTTCTTATCAGTTTAATATCTGATATGTGGGCCATGTGCTCACAACGATATTAAATTATTTTTTTGTGGGGAAGGGCCCACCACGGTAGCTTGCTGCCGGGGCTCTTACGCGTCGCCCATGTGCTGCACTACTGCACGGGCCTGGCGCACCCCTACCAATTCTAAATCAAATTATTTTTCTGGTTTAGCGGAATAATTATATTTATCTTGTGAAATCTATTTGTAAATCCAGCATCGGAGACTGTCAATACAACTTCAATTTTGATGTTGCAACTGTTATTTACTATGCAAATAAGACCTAAACGGAGGCTGTGAACCAGATGTGTCTTACAAGAAAAGTTTGCTGCGACCGGTAGGTTATTTTCATTATTACAGATACCAAAATGATATTATTTTATACTTGTGATGGCAAGGCAACATCTTTTTTGTTAAATCTGTTCTTTTTGTTTACATCAATGAATTAAAATTGTACAACGCTGTACACTCGGAATGCATCTAAATTGTCAGTAAGTAGAAGAACTCATTCTTCTCTTCAATCCGAATCTCCTCTCTCCACCTGCTAAATCCATCTCAGTTTCATTATAAATTGGATTTGAATAAACTCTTGATGCTGCTTCAACAATCTTCCCTTCATCTTCCTCCACTTCCTGAATTTCCACTTCCGGGTACTCCGTTTCCCAGCTACTCGAACTGCTTCCACTGTACCTAGTCTCACTGTCTTCTCTTTCTTCCCCTGAAGAACTGTCACTAAATGTATTAAATATAGTTATGCTTTCCTTCTGCATGGAGTTATGGAATGAGTGGCTCTTCATCCTGCCATTGTACAAAGGAAGAATTGAGGGAACTGCTCCTGAACTGATGGTGCGGTCCAGACCGAGGCTGTAAGAGCTGTAGAGCTTCCTCTCTATCCCTTCCTTTTGTTTGACTATTTGTCCCAAATCTTCAAGGGTTTCATTTGTTGTGGCTTCTTCTATTGCCTTTTGTTCTAGCTCAGAGATCAGCTTGTTTAGTTCCTTTTTCTTGATATGGAGAGAACGCTGCATTTTACACAAAAAGTATGTTACAATTGGAGTAGTTTTCTTATTATTTTCACTTTGCCTGTTTTCTCTAAATTGTTGGGGAGTTTCAATCAGATCAATTTCTGTTCATTACCAGCATGAACTATCTGGTATGGCAGACGTACCAGTTGGACAACCTTTAAGTTCCATTTCCTGTCCGTTTTTTTTGCTTGGAGCTAAATAACATGACTGAGGAAAATTTGGGTCAATTGAGGAAGTTCTGCACATGTGAAGTTTAGCTGAGAAAATTAGGTTGAATTAAATTACACATTTTAACTTTCTACATTTGAAATAACAACGAGCAGGTAATTTCACCGGGGGGGGGGGGGGGGGGGGGGGGGGGCACAAACTAAGGTTTTTGTTATTTATTTTTATTTAATTTAACTGCTTACCCTCTTCTCCAAAAAACCACTTAAGCCGTTATCTTTAAGCTTCTCCTTCCTCCAAAAGATGCAGCAAAATCGAACAACCACAGATAGTACCACCAATATTATGGTTTGTACATCTAATTCTAAATGAGTAATGTAAAGACATAATTGCAAAATTGATTTACAAAAGGGTATTATCAGAATATTTGTTTTGGCAAAATGACAGGGTACTAATGTATGCAGGTACCAGCAACGGCCAAAGTGCCAAATTTGCAATTTCTTCGCCTTACCAGAGTTTGTTCTTGGGAACTTGGGTGCAGCTTGCGAGCAGGTCCACGCAGTTCTTTGCCCTAGTAAAAAATAGAAAAGGTAAAATTAATCTGCTATATCACATAAAAATAAGCCAAGTGAACCTTTTTTATACTGTGGGTTTAAAGAAAATCATACATGTAGTGTAGCATTGAAACGTGTTGCCTACTCCTGCAAAAAGTACAACTTATGTGAATAATTAGAAATTCAATTCTTCTTTCACTAAAGAATGAGATATGATGAAATTTACTTTTGGAATACTTTTGGGGGGCCATTTGCAAAAAATTCTTATATTTGCATGATTAAAAGAGAGGCCTTAAAAACTAAAAAAAATAATAATAATAAGAGAAATAAGGGAAAAAGAGTAAACGTACTTCCAGATGATAGAAATGCAAGTACCATCCTCTCATCAACAGCGAAGTATTGTAGATTGCTTTTCAACAAAAGATCAGAAACCTCACCTTAACAAAAGACCAACATTTGATGTTAAAAATTTCCTTCAAATTATTATTTCAGACCATGTGATCCAGGAGCTCAATCTTAGATTTCATAATCCCCCAAATAAAGTACCGGGGAAAGAAAACTGAATAATCGCTAAGGTTTGAGGCTTAAATTTCAAGATATGGCCGAATAACAACAGAAAGACCAGGGAGGTACAATACCATTTCATAAACACATCCTGGCATAACACATAAAAAAAAAAGAGAAAATTGATAAATGGTACAAAAGGCTTACCAGGATAATCCCCGGTCCAATATACAGTACCAGTGGCTGGTGCTAACAAAGTGAATAAAACTTGTACAGGTCTCATAGCTGACACGTAACTAGTAGTACCAATATTATGGGTTATCTTTGAATCCAGTCTGGTCTGAGAAATATACACAGCAAAACCAGAACAGTCTGGTGCAGGGCTAGCTTGAATTGCAGATTCTGATGCAGTTTCTTCTAGAAGCTTTTTCAGATCACCATTTGGTGAAATTGAGTAGAGGATCCCGTCTAATGACCCAATTGAGATCCAACCTAACATAAGAGAGCAATAATTTAGCTATTATGTGATTAGTTAACGAAATGTTGCATAACATTAGGGTTATTTTGATGTATTGTAGCACCACTGAGGTTACATTGAACCTCAATATTGGATTTCTTCGTTTCGGATAAATGTAATCTTTGGTTTGAAAAATGGTCATCTAATATCAGAGAATTGGCAAGGCTTCTTTGTGTCTGCAACTAATAATTGTAAATTGAGAGTTCAATTCATGCCTAAAATTCAACAATGCTGAAATTGAGATAATTGATTTATGCTTAATTGCAGTTGTTGGCTTCAGTAATTGCCACTGGAATTACCCAAATTGTGCAACCAACCATCAAATTCAGAGTTACGATGCCTAAATCAACTTCAATTCCAGGTTAAAAGTGTTACCATTGGAATCTACAAGTGGAGACACCATTTGACTGCTTAAGGGGCCCACAGTCTGTTGCCAGGTGATGTTTCCTGTTGAAGCATCAAGGCAGACCACCATAGCCTGTTTGGGAAACGTGGCGTACACAAATCCGTTATTTCCTGGTGTAATTATCATTTTATCCCCAAACACGCCTAAAGATTGGATCCATCTAAATTGTGTGTTGCGGATGTACACCGAGTAAAGTTGCCCTTTGGTATTTGATACCTAAAATGTTATCAGAAATGGTTGTAAAAGATGAATAAACACAGAATAAATTGAAAAATTAATAAAAAAAAAATCAAACTTTCAATTATGACATAGGATAAAATGTGCTAGGGGGCCAAAATTTCAGACCATATATCTAATATTTTCATTTTATTGTTTTCTCTATCATTTATTAATTATAGGTAATTACTTCCCAAAGAGAATGATAGTACCATACCATACCCATATCATACCATATCAATACCATAATGTAAAGACAAAAAGTTGTGTAAGCATGATATCTAAGGAAGGTAATATCTTACATATAGAGTCCCTTCACATAAATCCACAACTGGTGCTGAATTAAAGTAGCAATTCAGTTGATCAGCCATGCATCCCTGAGTGTACCTAAGATGGCGTAGTGTGGGGCCAATGCTCCATTGGAGCTCTCCACGTAGCAAGAAAGAGAAAATGCCACGGTTTCTTATGGTTATAAAAAATGACAGGTAACTGGGGCTGATTGAGAGTCCCAGTATCTCCTCAGAAGAATTGTGAGAGAAGAGCACTTTCGATGGAGGCTGCATAGAGCCTATTTTCGAAGGGTTTATCTTCAGAACCGTATTTTCAGCTACCAAATATATCTGCCGAATAATAATAATGTTCTTGGCTCAGTACTCACCAAAGAAAATTTATCATTTTTTCTATTATTTTTTCCTTCTGAAAAATAAACTGATTTTGTTGTTAATCTTGTAGGAGTCTAAGGAAAGCAATAAACACAAGGTACCAGAATATTGTAATTAGCAATTATTTGAACTCAAAGATTGTCACTAGTCTCCAGTTGTCCAATTTTGACCGAATAACCCTTATTGTGCAATTAAGCCTCAATTTTTGCCTGATTCAGACAAGATACACCTCATATCTTGCACTCAATAATGCTCCAATTAAAAAAAAAAAAAAAAAAAAAAAAAAAAAAAAAAAAAAAAAACTGGAAAAAATGAAAGATTGACCTTTCCTCTGTCATCAGTTACAGGGGCTATATCTTCTCTACAGAAAAGACCAAGAGGCACGACCCATGCAAGCGATCCGTTTCTGTCAAAAGCAAAGAGGTTTTTTCTCGAACACGCGACAAGCCTCCCATCTTGTATTATAAGAGGGGGTAAAAGTGTATGTTTTACTGGTGCAGGAGCCTCATCTGCAGTAATAAGTAAAGAAGCAAGAGATATGAAGGCACAATTTTAAGTGATAACCTCAAAATATTTAATTATGCATATGTTATGTTGTCTCCTAGGCTTTAAAACAGTAATTAATAGTGTCCAAAAACCTCTCCTCCTAAATCACAGCAACATTTCTTAATATCATATGATCCATAATTTGGTCTCTGAGTTTTTTTGTAAACCATTTTAGTCCTTGATTGTTATTTCTAATTATTCATGATGTTAAGTTGTGGTTTTTTTTTTTCTGACATCATTAATTGGCTAAATTTTAAAAAAATGTAGCAATTGTGAGTTCCTTCAGAAATCCTACCAAATATATTAAAAAAAATTCACTGATATTTGTTGTAACAGAAGATGTGGTCTTGTAACAAGCAGGGCTTAATTCATCATGGAACAAACATACATAATTATTCCACAAAATAAAACCCAAGTTATCATAACTACCATTTTGTTGTTGATGAATTGAAGAAAACAAAAGAACTCCATAATGGCCAAGAGAGATGAAATGAAATGGAAGTTGAATAAAAAATGGAGAGCATACGAGTAGAAGGCGTAGCCAAAAAGTTGGAGGGATTTACTGAGTGAGATACGGCCACTAACGCCAGAAGAAAAAGAAAGAGACACATCCGCTGTGCCTTATTTCTTCTACAAACAGACATAATCCAAACCGGAAGAGTGTGTCGGAAGTGGTATTGTTTTGGACTGTCAGCGCAATTGTTCGCATCTTTCTATTTCTTTTCTTTTTATGTTTCTCTTCTCGGCTGTCGGATTTTTGTTATATGTATTATTTATGAAAAATTATTAAAATTCGTGACATGAGGAAAAATTCAAACTGCATTGTATTGTGGACCGTAAAAATTAAACTAAAAAAAATGGGTTACTTATATATGAGATCCGATTTAACAAGGGCCGCGATTAATCATACGCAACCATTCGTCCCAGCAATTTTCTTTACGGGAATAGATGCACGGAACAATTATAATAGAAAATGAATTGCTTTAAGATGGGTGTTTTGAGAATATGAACGGTCCGGATATTCTACGTACTAATCTAAATCTAATATTGAGAGTCGGGATGTGAACTCGCTCCCCACCCCCTTTCTTTTCTTTCGCACCCCCTCCAGCACCGCTAGGCGCTAGGAATCCTAGCGGCTGATATGTGATGGTTTTACATCCAACAGTACACTCGAGATATGTCTGATATGTCAACATTTAATTTTTAAGCATGTTTTTTCGAATTGGTTCTTGACTTTGAGAGGACTGAGTCAAACAAGAGAAGCACGTCAAGATCACCTCGAACATCCAAGGTCAAGGCTCATATACATATATTTTCTATATTTTGTCATTGTACTATTGTTACTGGTTCAATTTCGTTAAATTGGATCTTTTCATTTTTCTAGTCAAATTCTATTTAATTTCTTGCTACATTAACCATAGTAGTATGATTAGATTGTGCCTAACTCGGGATTTATTTAGTGAACAACAATGACATAAACTTGTTATATAGCACTTAAATATGTGGCACACCCCTAATTAATTAGAATAAATGTTCATAATGAATTGACTTGGTTTTGTTTTGGTCAAGTCTTGCAGCAATGCATAGCAGTCTCTTGGTACGGTTAAGTTTTGATTGAATGTTTCTTCTTTGAAGCAAGAGAGAATAAATACCTATTAGAAGTTAATTAAGAGTTTAAGTACTTGAGTTGTTAGCTGAACATAAGAGCACCCAAGGAAATAACAAAAGCTTCTGTCAATCCGATTGCCAAAGTCATAGTTGATACTTGGTACATACCACTTCTACCGGTATTAATACCAGACCCACTTTGGAGATTGTTATCAGTACCTTTGTAATGCCTAAAAGCTAATATATAGCGCAGAAAACCCACTGAAAACACACAAAAATAAACCCAGATTTCGCAGGTATTTGATAATTTAAACTAATGACTTGACAACCTGATTTGAGGTTGTATACATGTAGTACCCTTGATCTCTGATCAGCATGCCCCAACCCAAGCAGCAGTCCTGAATGGAGAGTAAAAGAGGGGTGAAAAGGGAAGAAGAGAGAAAGGATGACAAAATCCAGATGGTGTTCAAGGGGGTGATTTTCAGTGGGACCCATGAGATCTTGACCCTCAAATGTCCTTTACACCTTGTCCCTTGTCTATTCAATTTCTAAGAACGCTATGCTGATACAATCATCTCCTCTGTAAAAAATGGGTGAAGCACTCAAAAGTCAAAACATATGGTGATTTGTGAACAATCAATTAGTCACCCCCTTACATCCTGCTTCTTTCTCCTTTACCTTGAAGAGCAGCTTGCACCACTCGTGAAACCCTAAAACTAGATGCTAGTAACAGGAAAAAATCAACATGAACCTGTAAGAGCAAATGTAATAACTAGAGCAAAGAAGGTGGTGTCTAACAAGAAAATTCTCCATTCATGCCAAGTATGGGTTTCAAACTCCCCTTGTCAAATTTCTATGAGAGATATCATTTGTTAAAGTATATGCATGAAACAATATAATAAAGAAGAACTTGTTATATGAAATTCTAGGCACCGATACAAGGCTCACCACAGCGATCAAAACTTTAAAGACAAATGCCACTGTGTTAAAATTTGAGATGGAATTTGAAGAAGAAATACTTTGTTGATGGATTGAATGATCATGGCATTGCTTACAAGGGTTTATATAGGCTAATTAACCTTTATGTTTGCCTAATTTGCTACTAGCTACTGGAGGCTTTCGTAATTACACATTCTAATTTATCTCATATTTATTTGATTGATAATGCAAACTTAGAAGGTAATATGGGTAAGATGGCATAGAGCATGTCTTTTGCTTGGTGTACCCAAGATAGCATATCCAATTTGTGTATTTTAACACTTTTTTCATATATGCTACATTCTCTTCCTATCCAACTGCAATAATAAAACACTGGTCTTCCTATCCATCTACTTACACTCGAGAATTACTCCTCTCCTCCCAACAAACGGAAAGAAGTAACACAAAGAAGTAAAAAATGAAATCAAGCATCCTGAACCCATATCTTGATGGTGCGATCATTGTCAAGCCCGGCAGATGCAATCTTATTCTGGGTGGGATGGCACGAAACGGATATGACAGTGTCATTGTGTCCTTCCAATTTCTGAAGCACATTCTTGCCTTGGAGGTCCCAGATGTAAACACAGTTATCCTCAGATCCACTCACTATGTACTTGCCATTTGTCACTGAAAATGTCGAGGTAATGCAGTACACATGGTTCATATGCCCTGTGTACACCTTCAGAGATTTCCCGTTGGCCAGGTTGCATAGCCTCTGTTACCATGTTACCAAATATTAAAAACAAGAAGAATTGCTAAGAAACTTGAGAAAACTATTACCAATTACCATACCAGTGTGTCATCAAGAGTGGCAACAAGGACGAACTTGCCATTTGGAGAGAACTTAGCAAAGGAAACAGCAACAGGGGACTTGCCAGGCTCGATGAGGGTTTTGAGGCAGAGACCGGTGGCGGCATCCCAGACCTTGCAGGAGCCATCATGGCTTGCCGAGACGATCATGGAGGCGTCACGGACAAAATGGAGCGCAGTAACCGGAGCATCATGCGCCTTGATATCGCGAATGCAGCGGCCAGAGACAACATCCCACATTCGGATCGTGCAGTCGAAGGAGCCCGACACAAGCAAGTTGGACTGAGCATTGAAGTTGACACAGAACACATAGGAGGCATGGCCACGAAGAGTACGCACACACCGGTCCTCGGAGGATTCTCTGCTTTTAGATGAGTTCGAATTGGGAGGGGATGGGAGGGATTTAAGGACCCAGAGGCGAACGGTGCAGTCGTCCGAGGCGGAGGCCAGGTAGCTGGCGTCAGAGGAGAAGGCGATGTCAGAGATGCCCTCCGAGTGGCCTCGAAGCGTCGTCAGAGTGGCCAGGGTGGAGGAGTCCAGCACGGCGATCGTCTTGTCCAGCGACGCCGACGCCAGGAGACGCCCGTCGGGAGGAGAGAACTTCACGCACGACACTGCCCGCGAATGCGGAGACACCGTGCGCACCAGACGGTACGGGCGGTACGAAGGCGCAGCGCCGGCGCTGGCCCCAGATGAGGCGTCCCCCATCTCTCTCACTTTTTGTTGGGTACTTAATTTGATCGGATACTAGACACTGGTAGAAAGAAATGAAAGAGAGGTCCGAGAAGTCGGTGTTCTGTAACGGGCCATGGGCCTAATAAAAAGCTTCGACACTTTATGATTTATTCCATTTTTTTTTTTAAATAGTTGGCAGAGGCTGCCAAAAAAAAATTATTATACTGGAATTAAATATTTACATCCGCCACTGATTAGAGGGGATCAATACTCCATTTTTTCCATTTTTGAAGCAGTAAAAATCGAAAAGGCATGAGAAATGATCCATTTGGATTATAAATAACGGAGACTTATAGAGAAAGAATTGAAAACCTTTTTTAAATTGCAGAATCCATAAAGATAAATATAAATATTTTTAATTATACAAGCGATAGATCTAAGTAAAATAATTTAGAATTTTACTCTAATAACAACACGTAATGTAATTATTATAAATTAAAATAGCACACGCTTATTAGAGGATAGGTTTTAATTTAACATTTTTAAAGTTTAATGGAATCACGGAGCATATCCAAATATTTTTTTTATAAAACAACCAGTATCAGTGCTTCAGCAACTAAGATGTCAATGCTTAAGTCTAGCTAGTATGACATCAAGTTAGTATGAATCAATATCATTTCAATCTATATACAACTTCAAAACCTACATAATCAACTTCAAACAAAGAATTCAAACCATTCAAACCGATCTACTTCGTTAGTTATGCATTACATGCAAAATTTATAATTTTTCAAATTTATTTAGTATCAAGTCAAGTGGATAAGACGTTTGAAGTAGCAAGAGTAAAAACAGCAGAGTTTTAAGACGTTTTAAACTAAAACAACCAAAAAGCAATGAAAGATTCCTCATATTTACCAACTCATTTCATTTACATCTTGTTTCTTTTCCTGCAAGCCGATTTCGTGCAAGTGACAACCTTGATCGAGCTGGCCTATTGCACTCATCCTCACTTTCCTCACTGTCTGAAACCACAATCGTATCTAATTTCAAACTTTCATCTTTCGGTTGAATTTCTGCTGTCAAATTTTCTTTGTTGTCGTTGCAACTCTTTTCTATGGATGCTGATTTTGGAATCAGCTTGTGGCCTTGTAGCCGCAACTTCTTTCTATGTCTTTCACAATTCCCAGAATTGCCTTCTGAGGTTTCTCTCCTCTCTGTTTCCTTTAGAGGATCACTTGCCTAGATATACCAATAAGAAGCTACTTGCGTGAGAATCATTTCAGACTCGCAAAAAGAAAAAGATCATGTGTATAACCCTGTAAGAAAAGACATTTGCCATGCAAGACTTTCGTCACCTACATGTCAGTCCAAAATTCTCACAAATAAACTACCCAAATTACCCTCATTACTCAATTATACAAGCAAAAAGGGATAAAAATGAGAGGAGATTGTTCAGGATGCATGACATTCATTAATTGATAGGGTAGAACTGTAGGAATGATATCCTGAGGTTTCCCAGAGGTGTACATGAATTTGAACCATATAAGATCCTACAAAGAACAACATAATAATTAATTAAAGATTCATTATTACCATGGAGGCAATTTCTGAATTTGTTTCTTCTTTAATTCCCTTGGCTCCTGGATGAGCATATTTCTCAGTCCATTGGAGAGCTTTCTGATCAAATATTGTTCTATTGTACTTGTACTCTTTACTCTGGAAATAAAAATAAAGAAAAAAAGTAGGGGTAACATTAACATTTAATTATATAAAGGTTGTTCTCCAACCTTATTTGCAAATGGCACCCCATGTTTATCATAATTGCAAATACAGACTGAACAAAGCACAAACCATCATCATTTCAATGAAAAAAGATCCAAGTATGGCTTCATTTGAACATGCTTAAACTGAACCAAAAAGTAAAATCAACATGGTTTGATGCCAGTATAGATGAACTGTGGTATGAAGGTCTAAACAACTATTTCCCATATTGTACCGTTAATAAAGAACAAAAATGGTCTGTATAATTTAATGACGGTTTTGGTTAACCTCAAATAACATACATTTGAGACTTTACAATACTAGGGACATTCTTTTCTCATTTAACACTTGCAAATATATATAAAGAAGTTTAGCACCAAGAAAAAGAGCTGTCAGGTTTGATTTATGAAAAGTCCATGCCTAGTTTAAATGTAGTAATTCACATTATGAGAATGTTCTTACTGCTTCAGCCATGAGGCCATCATCTGGATTGGGCTCGCTCAGTAATAAACCAATACTGGTTAGCACAGTCGAAATATTAAGAGATGGTTGCCATGCCCCCTTTATTGTGAAGCTTAGAAATTAGAATCATTCTTAGATAAAAGAAAATTTAAACAATAGTAAGATAAATATCAAAAAAATTCCCAAAAGCATTGAAGTTCAACCCCATGTTGATGAAAAATAGAGCTTGATGATGTTCCAGGCATCCATTTATTTCTCGCAAGTACAATAATTGGTGATTATACTCCTTGAAATTTGAAACTATCTTGACAATTTCTCCCTTTATTGTTCCAAGTTTTTCCTTTCTAATTGTATGATTGAGGGCAAATTTAGGTCAGTCTGATTGGGACAAAGTTAGTTTAGGTTTCTGTATAATTTAACTTTGACCGAGGCTTAATTGGATATCTCAGGGGTGTCATTTTGACAAAGTACAGTTCAGTATTAGACAGCCAGCTCAGTACAGACCCCAATTGCAACTGATGAGTTTGCCCAACAAAGTTTCATTGCTAAAGTTCAAATGACTAGTTATTGAATTGTAATACTCTCTCCAAACAACAAAGTAACCATCAGAAACTTCTAGAAAAATAAAAAGTATACCTTTGGAGGTAAATTTAGAATATCAAGACAAATGCGTCCCCCATTGTCAATATTGGGATGGTAGATTGGGGTTAAAAATGTCACATTTGGTGGCTGAAAAGGATACCTGCGTTCAAAGTTTAAAATAAATCAAAGACATTTTTAGCAGCCAATAATACAGAGACATAATTGACCTGTACAGCAATAATGCTCCAATTGAACCCAAATAGATCATAATCAGCCATCAGTTAGGCAATTGGGCCTCAATTGCCTAAATAAACTGTCATTTACCCCTTATTAGTACCAAAAGGATACCAAAGCCCGCTTGTTCCATTTCCAATGCCAGAAACCTAATAGCTAACACATGCAGATAAAAAAAAAAAAAAAAAAAGTAAAATAGATAACTAAATAATAAATAAGTAAAAGAACCCAGACCTTTCAGGTATTTGGATCTTCAATTTAAAAGTTCCTCTCATGTAAACAGTGCCGTCAGGTCCCTTAATACCTAAACAGCATTTAAGCATATATAAAATCAGTAACCATCAGGCATTCAGGCATACAAATATGACAACATAAATATTGCTCTCATGAATAGGTTCAGTATCTGTACTGGGAAATACATTTAAACCAAAATATTATTGTTAAAGAACCATACCAATAAAATGGATCTTGATATGGTATCCTTTGTAAATTTTCTTATGGTGTTGCTAACCATCATGGTCATAGACTTTTCATATTTGAAATCTGAAACAGTGATTAAAGGGCAAAACAGATCCACATTTGACACAGATGAACCAAGTAGGAGCTGGAACAATAATCAAAGCAGAAAATGTTCTTGATTTGAATAGTACTGGTACAGTAATCAGAAGTAGAGAATGTACTTGTTTCAAAACTAGTGAGAGAAGAAGTGTTGCCATAGTCAGAGATGTCAATGGAGACTCCTGGAGGTGGGTCTGTCATCAAAATTTTGAGCTCCTTTTGCATTCTCAGGTTTAACCGTGCAGCTTGCGCCATTCAAAACAGTTTTTGCTCTTCAGATAGTACAAAATGCTGTCTGTAATTATGGAATAAAATTGGTATCTTGTATCAACTCCATGTCAAGCCACACTATCAGTCAACCTTATTGCGATATTATACCTGGCTAAATCTAAATTTTGAAATTAACTATCGACACAACCAGACTCCATTGTAGTTAACCCTCATAGGAGTAAGTATATCAACTGAGTCCCTATGTAATCAAACTTGCTCTCAATTTAGCCATGCTGCGCATCCAACCATTAAAAAAAAAAAAAAAACTGTGCGTATTCTACTAAAATAATACCCTAATTTTTCTTCAAGCAAATCCAACCAACTACAGAAAGAGGAGTATCACTGGAAATCTAAGTTTCACAAATGACCTCCAGTGATGAGAAAATGATGATCACAAAGCAAAGATATTTCTGTGAAGATCAAAATTACATGGCTTATAATTATTTATGGAGAAAACTGGCACATCCATGATTCTCAAACTTAATTGCTTCTTGCAAAATTGATATACCGAACAGCATAGAAATGATCACCTATCACACTGTCGAAGTGTCGATTCAAATGACCGTATATCTGCTCCGTTCTTTTCTTTTCTTTTCTTCGCCTATCCCCCCTATCGAATTTGAAATTTAGGGGAGAAATGAAGCGGGAAAGAAAGATGGTTTCGCTTCTTGCCTAGTTTTACAAGTGATCATCTTGGCGACCTGACCCAAATTCTCGGGGGCGAAAGTTATTATCGGAATGTATAGCGAGTCAAGAGCCTTCCTGTTTGTAGTTTGTACCAAATTTATTATATGGAGCCCACCAAATATGACCCGGTATAGTGGACACAGAGAGCCTCGTGCGGATCTGCTGAGGCACTGGAAATTGAGCGGATGCAACATCCGAGGAATTCGTGAATTCGCATCCTCTGAGATATCTCATATTTTGCGTGACTTTTTGGAAAATCTCAACCGTTGCAATACGTTTAGGGGTGTCAACGGTTACGATAAGGATCGGGTGGAAGCATTTTTATCTCCGTATCCGTCACAAATTAGTCTTATTCGTATTCTATCTTTACCCGTTACAAATTACCTTATTTGTCGTACCCTACTCTTATCTGTTGTAGTTGTCGGTTAACAAAACGGTAGCAAATAAATAACAGTTAATACTTGTATAATAATTATTTTTGTGATTTCAACTATTAAGTTCAGTAGGCTTTTTAAACTTTATTAGAAATTAAAAATTTACTAGAAAACATGGAATCTATTTAAGTACTTTAATGGTGAATTATGTTTAACACAGTTACATAAATAATCAATTTGTTTAAGTTAAAAAATTTAATAAATTTTGTTTTTTTAAGATTAATAGTAGTTGTCAGCTGGAATGTTGGAGATGAATAATAATTCAATGCTCAATAAAATATAATATATATAGAGAGATGGGCTATGGTGCATTGCAATGCATAGGCTGTGGTGTGCATTGGATCATAAATCATCAATTCAAAGTCCAAATGACTGATCCAAACCATTCATCTTGTTCTCCATATTAATATGTGCTTGGAGACCAAATTTTACATTTTTTGGAATTTTTTTACTGTTTTTTTAGATTTATTGAAAATCTGGGTGAACAGTAAAAACAGTAAAAATTTCTGGACCACCAGATCAACAATTTTCAAAGTGGCTTAATAAATAGTAAAAAAATTTCAAAAAATATAAAATTTGGTCTCCAAGCACATATTAATATGGAGAACAAGATAAATGGTTTGGATCAGTCATTTGGACTTTGAATTGATGATTTATGATTCAATGCACACCATAGCCTATGCATTGCAATGCACCATAGCCCATCTCTCTCTCTCTCTCTCTCTCTCTCTCTCTCTATATATATATATATATTACCTAATCGGGTAATGGGTACGAAATAGGTTTTGCTCGTACCCTTATCTATTTTGATAACGAAAAAAAATATTTACCCGTACCTACACTCGATAAGTTTATAAAAAATAAATCTTACCCATACCCATCTTATTAAATACGGTACAGGTCAGATAAACACATAAAAAAGTGCCATTGATACCCCTAAATACGTTATGCGCAAATCACAAAGCTCAAATAATATTGACCCCCTATGTCACCTCCAAATAGGCATCGGACACATCGGTCACGCAAAACATGAGATATCTCAGAGGATACACACTAGGAATTAGTATCGTCTGCATTAGCTCAAAAAGGAATCTTTTGAGTTAATGTATCTAGACCGTCTGATAAACTTTAAAATTCATGTGAATTAGATTTGCACTAATATTAAAGACTTCTCTATTATAGATTAGAATTAAATGAGTTCCGTTTATAATAAGATAGCCAAGATTTATTAACTCAAAAAAAAAATTTTGAGTTAATGCAGACGATGCGGACTCACATCCGAGTGTTATAGTTTAAGGCTCAGAGGATACGAATTCAATAAAAATAGGTTCTTTGCGTTTGTATCAAAAGCTCGAGGCTCTAGGGCTCTAAGGCTCTCGGCTCAGGTCCAGCTAGGGGTGTTCATTGGGTTGGTTCCGTTGAAATCGAACCAAGTTAGGCAAATCAAAATTATAATTTGGTTTAAAAAATAGAACTGAATTGAACCGATTTAGCATTGCAATCGAATCAAACTTTTATTTCAGTTCGTTTGGTTCAAAATAAAATATATTAATTTTTTTATTTAAAACAATTGAGTTATAATAAACCGAAATATATTAAGAAATAAACTGAAGTAGAACTAGTCTTTGGTCTAGTGACAAATACACATGGCCTTTATGTGAAAGATCATGGGTTCGAAACTCAGATGGAGGAAATTATTTATTGTATTACAAGGGTATTAAATAGTTGGATAACTTGATTTTCAACCTTTATTCAAAAAAAATAAAAATAAACCGAAGTATCAAGAAATAAATCAAAGTATTTAAAGTACTTGATTAAGAAATAAACGGGGACAGTCCAGACCAAATTCATAATATATAAAAGTTTGATTGGTTTGATTATTTCAACTTTGAAAATTCTTTGAACCGAACCGAACCAAAATTATATTTGGCTATAAAAAACAAACCGAATCGAACCATTAAACTGAAAAAAACAAACCATCTAATCCAAACTAATTCGGTATAATTTAAAACCGACTAAACCGGACCCAAAACACACCACAAGTTGTTGGGCTTTATAATGGAATCAACAAAACGAGAGACCAGTTACACGGGCACAAGGCATTAACTAAAAAGGTGCTTTTTGTGAGGTGCAAAAACAAACGACAAGCTTCTCAGTTCAAATGTCTTTTTCCTCGTTACTAACTTTTCCACTTTACAAAATTTTCCACGTATTCGCACTTTGAACCGAAATATTTATTTATACCATATTAAAAAAAAAATAAACAAAAAACTACTTTTCTTTTTTTTTAGAATTTTAAAAATATTCAAGCCGTCAATTTAATCTCCAGCCTCATTTTTCAGAGGGAAAGAGGCGCATGTTGAATTAGAGCCGTCCCACAAAACTCAAAAATGCATTGTAATATACTAATATTTAGATTTTTAAAGAGCCTCCAATTCAATCTGCGGCCCCCACAAAAATGAAGCTACATATTAAATTAATGGCCCTGATATTTTTGAAATTTCACATAATTTCAGATTTTTTATTTTTTTAAATGGTAGTAAAAATTTCAGCGCTTTGAACTGCCTAGATGAAAGACTTAGACTTATTTAGTCTCCAGTCTTTTACTCCATGTCATTAGCGAATCCATATCAAATCAGGATGCTTAGCTATCTCTAATTTTATTTTATTTTAATAATTTGTGTTGAATTTTCATTCATTTTTTTTAAAGTTTTTATCTTTAACCTCTCTTGTAAGATGTTAAACGTGTGTTTATAGTTTATTAATTAAAAGTTTACTTATTAATCGTGGAGACTTGAGTTTAAATTCTAGTCACCACATATTATGTATTTTATATTTTGACCCTCCAATTAATCTATTTTTTTTAGTTTCATCTCTGCTGCACATCGTGTGCTATTAGCATATATGTTATTAATTTATGAACAATATAATTTGAATTAGAATCAGATGGTTCAGAAAAATTCGTATTTTTTTCTTTTCTTAATATATATATGTTGATACTATCTAAATCTTCTCTGCGCATTTTAGTGGTCTTATTACTTTATATTTAGTATTCAACTTTTAGATAAAACCTCAAATAATTTTTTTTTAAATAGTAGTGGAGTCAAGCTATATTAAAATTTAATGTCTATCAAAAATATTTCATTCCGATTTTGAATCAGCAATCAAGTAAATTATTTTATCATGTCAGATATATAAAAGAACAAGAGCGAGACTATGGTACTATGCAATGGTTTGTAATACGGATTAATATTTTTATTTTCAAAATTTTAACAATCAATCCGAACAATTCAAAATGATGCACATATAAATATGTTCTTGTAGACCAAATTTTATATATATTTTTTTAAATTACTTGATCTGAAAATTCTGAACTATCCAAAAGGATTGATTTTCTACCTATCTTAAAAATTAGTAAAAATTAAAAAAAAAATATAAAATTTGGACTGCAAGTACATATTTATATAGAAATTATATTGAACAGTTTGAATCGACCGTTAAGATTTTGAAAAAAAAAATATTAATCTGTATTATATACCAAATAATGCTATGCATAGTACAATATACTCGCTCAAAGAGAACAAAATTTAACTATAAAAATTTCAAATACATAGCTCTGATATCATTTCCCAAGATGTGCTGGTATTTATTCTGACATACCAACACAACAACTCCACTGAGAATAAATTCACATCTACGTGGTAACAATGACATGTAATGTGACACATTTAATTCCAATTAGAATGACATCACTTTTATGAATTGGAATTGAGAAGGCACTTAACTTAAGCGCGTCTAGAACAGTTGAGTTTTAAAAGATGCTTTTGATGTGACTTGTAGAGGAATTCAAACCGAGTTTGGTGACCATTTTTCTTTTTTCGGCCAAATTATATTGCTAAAAAGGGGAAAGATGAAACTTTTTCAAATGCGCCAGAAGAAATCGAATCTTTCTTTAGATTTTTTTTTTTAAAAACAAATCATTAAATCGGTTTGGATTTCACTACACGGTCAAGTGATGACCAACCGAACACCAAATTATTCAATTTGCACAACTCCCTGTGGCCCTACCAATCACAACTGATATTTGAAATAAATGAACAAATGAAAGGGGCATTATATATATATTTTATTACAGTCCATAGGCAAACTCGCACACCTCCTGCTTTAAGCAGGAATCGAATCCATATATATTCTCCCGTAAGAGAACTTTATGTCATGATCACACACACACACACACACACACATATATATATAAGTAAAGCTAGGGTGTGATATACTTATCAAGAGAGTTTGATGAGCACAATTTTAAAAGTATATCAGATTAACTTCAAACGTTAAATCCAAACAGTTGAAATCCTTGCTCATCAAGAGAATTTGGTGAGCACAACTTCAAAAGTATATCGGATCAACTTCAAACGTTGAATCCAAACCGTTAAAATCCTTGCTCATCAAGAGGATTTGGTGAGCACAACTTCAAAAGTATATCGGATTAATTTCAAATGTTGAATCCAAACCGTTGAAATCCTTATACTTCATGAGTGATGCATATACATATAAAATTTTGAAAGTTTCAAGTTTATTTGCTACACAGTCAAGCAGTCAAAGAAATGGTAAAAATTAAATATATAAAACAACTTATAAATTAAGTTATAAAAAGTTTGTTTCTTTGATCACTTGACTGTGTAGCAAATAAACTCGAAACTTTCAAAATTTTATATGGACATGTATCACTTATGAAATACAAGGATTTCAACGGTTTAAATTTAGCGTTTATGCTCACCAAACCCTCTTAGTGAGCACATCACACCCTAGCTTTACTATATATATATATATATATATATATATATATAGGAATATGCTAGCATGCTATGTATAACATATAACTTCTCCATGCAACGGCTTGGATTTCGAGTTTTCATAATCCTAATGGTCGATCCAAACCGTTCATCTTGTTCTCCATATTAATATGTGTTTGGAGACCAAATTTTATATTTTTTGAAAGTTTTTTACTATTTCTTTAGATTTATTGAAAATCGTTGTTTTCAGCAAATTTGTACCATAAAAAAACAGCGATTTTCAATAAATCTAAAGAAATAGTAAAAAAATTTCAAAAAATATAAAATTTGGTCTCCAAACACATATTAATATAGAGAACAAGATGAACGGTTCGGATCGACTATTAGGATTTTAAAAACTCAAAATCTAAGCCGTTGCATAGAGGGGTTCTATGCTATGCATAGCACGCTAGCATGTTCATATATATATATATATATATATATATATATATATATATATATATATATATATATATATATATATATATATGCTGTATGCAGTGGTGAGTTGTGAGTGGTGACAAGGGGGTGTTATATATTTTTCCTTTCACGTGCTGTACGAGTATTTGCTTGCTCTAAAGTAGAGTTCACACCATCTTCCTTGACAAGAAGGATACTGGTTGTCTGGTTGACCATGACTCAAAAAGCCAATTGGGAATACTTGGCCTGCACGGAATTAAATTCATTAAGCTACGCGCTAATATTACTTCCTAATCATCAATTAATAATTAATAAATCTTAATTAACTTTTCCTATATAAGATGACTCACTCATGCATTAATTCCTCCATCTCAAACCACCGTCAGCATTGTCAAATATATATACTTGCTCTCCTAGTTTCATCTTAAAAAGAAACATAGAAATTGGAAAGATTCATCCTTGCTAATTAACATATATCAGCATGGCTTCATACGACAAAGCGATTGAGTCGTACAAAAAGACGCTGACAACCGCGGCTTCTGTGGCCGCCTCAGTGATGCTGGTGCGTGGCGTGGTAAATGAACTTTTACCGGATGAGGTGCGTGATATAATATATTCTGGTTTGAACCTTCTGCGCTCTCGAGTTTCGTTAGAGCACACCATTGTAATAGATGAAAATGAGGGTTTCTCCACAAACCAAGTATTTGTAGCAGTACAAATTTACTTGGCATCGCAAATCAACACCGACATGCAGAGACTCAAGGTTAGCCGTGTTGACGAGTCGAAGAAGATCATGGTTAGTATGGAGGCCGGGGAAGATATGGTTGACAAATTCGATGGAACTGAGTTCAAGTGGCAACTGGTATGTCATGAGAGATCGGTTAGTGCCAGTGCAAACACCAGCAAATACCAGTCACTCGAGACACGGTCTTTTGAGCTACACTTCCATAAGAAATACAAAGACAAGGCCTTGAACGAATACCTACCGTTTATTTTGCAAAAGGCAAAGGAGATAACTGAGCAAGAGAGAACCCTAAAAATCTATATGAACGAATGGGAGAATTGGTGCTCAATCGACCTTTACCACCCGTCAACTTTCGACACATTGGCAATTGATTCTGAGCTGAAACAAACAGTGATGGATGACCTGGCGAGGTTTGTTAAGAGAAAGGATTACTACAAGAAGATCGGTAAGGCATGGAAGAGGGGGTATTTGTTGTATGGCCCACCGGGTACAGGCAAGTCGAGCTTGGTTGCGGCGATGGCGAATTATTTGAAGTTTGACATCTATAACTTGGAGCTCACTGCGGTGAGCTCCAACTCAACTCTTAGATCTTTGTTGATCGGCATGTCGAACCATTCAATTCTTCTAATTGAAGATATTGACTGCATGATTAACTTGCACCGGAGAGACGAGAACGAATCTTCATCCGGTGATGATGACAAGGTAAAATAAATTTCTATTTAAAAACCTAGCTTAGTTTCCTTTGAAACAGTTTCAGGGCTTATAACATCTATAGTCTGACACCAAATAGTAATGCACATTTTTTGTTGAATATTTACCATTTTTAAGTAAATTCTTTGTTGACTGTTTCAATCTTTAGATAGCAGTTAAAATTTCAAATAAATACTATTTTCTAGAAATCATATGATTTATTAATCCCCAGAGATAAAAGACAATCAGCATATCATTGTCTAATTATATAAATATTTGGAGTATTAATCATGTACTGTGATCAAACAGATCACACTGTCGGGTCTGCTCAACTTTGTTGATGGCCTCTTTTCAACCAGCGGAGAAGAGCGAATCATAGTATTCACAACAAACTACAAAGAAAGACTTGACCCAGCTCTAACCCGACCTGGTAGAATGGATATGCACATCCACATGGGCTACTGCAGCCCGTGCGGGTTTCGGGTTTTGGCCAGAAATTACCATTCCATTGACGATAACGCATTGTTTCCCGAAATAGAAGGATTGCTGAAAGAGGTCGAGATCACGCCGGCTGAGGTGGCAGAGATGCTTATGAAGAGTGAAGATGCTGATGTGGCACTTGAAGGACTTGTCAAATTTTTGAAAGGCAAAAAGGAGGGAGCAAATGAGATTGAAAAAGGTGGAGACAATAAGGAAATGCTGGTGTTGGAAGGGGGTGAAAGCAGGGTTATGACGCCGACAAGTGAGACGGAAGATTAAATAAAACCAATCAAGAAACTGAGTCTGCCCGGGCTACTGTTGCTCATTTTGTCAATTCAGTTTTGCCATTTAGACAATTTTGATCTCAATTATATAGAGTCTGATTGTAGCGAGGTGTGTCGGATGTCAAGAGAAAGGTATTTATGAGGCAAGATTTGAATATGCTGTTTAAAGTGCCAATTCATACATGGGTATAAAGCAGCCTTTGTACATGTATATGTTTGTAATGCATTACTATTAGCAAATAAAACCATATTTTTTACGATTTTCAATTTAACTTGGTTGATCAGTATCAAAACAAAGAAGAATTGAATTCTTCTCAAATTATGTATTGGAAAATCCACATAATAAAAGAGAAATAAATCCATTTCAGTAAATTTGACACTTTTGCCCTTAAGAGTACACTTGTACCTATTCAACTTTCACCACTTAGTAAAGATGTTTGTCAAACAACTAGTTCAGTTATTTTTCGGACATAACAGGTTTATACCCGAGTTGGCACTGGTACTGGACAGTACCAGTTATACTGGTACCAGACAGTATCCAGCTGGTTATTTGGAGGCTACTTGTTCATTCATTAATTTGGTGAAGTCAATGTATTGAAGATCAGATTCTCTCAGTGTAGCAACTACTTGGAAGATTTAAAAAAAAAAATATATTCTTACACCCTTAAAATAACAATGTCAGGAACTTTGATCATAACTGTTTTTTTTTTTTGAAATGACTTTGATCATAGCTATATATTCATTTCACATGCTATGCTCCCAAACCAATCTGAATTATTTTTAGGAGTCAACTACACCAACCAAAGACCCAACAAATGAGGAACCAAAGTGATCCACTTGAACTTGAAACCACAATTCTGCCTCTTTACTGACAAGAACTGCAAGTGCTACAAAAATGCATAATGGACTGGATCCTGGTATATCACAGAAAATCAAAAAAAGGATAAAGGAGATGAGATTATACCAGAATCCATACCAACCTGAAAATCAACTCAATCACCATGTTTTTGCTGAACCTTGATCTAAGATATTATGGAGTATATGAATTGTGCGCTGCATGAAGTAAAAACTACGCTGTCAATATCTTTACCCCAATAAAAGACTTGTAAATTCTGAAAAATTTCTTAAGAAATAAAGGTAAAAAGCCTGTTTCATCGGCTCAAAATAAATTGGGCTTGTAAACGTCCGAAATTAGACTTCTAGGCCTCTGGGCTTTTAGGCCTTCCATTTTACTCTCCTCTCCAGATCGGAAAATTCATTGGATGATATCTTGAAGATCTTGAGCGTCCATTTAAAATCGTACAGTTCGCATCGCTTTTCATTTTATTCTACTCGCTCTTCTCGTCTAGTCCTTATTTCTGAAGTATCTCAAATTTTGAGTTTATATTTCAAGCGTTCGATCAGAATCCGAGCCAATCGGTTCGAGGTGGAAAGCAGGAGGACCCTTTAATATCCGTGCTGAAGTAGATCGAACAGTCCTGATCTAACATCAAAATTTGAGCTAACTCAGGTGATACGAATTCATGAAACTTGCGGCCTTCGTGCTATCATCTTGGAAACAGAACGAAACCCCCCCCCCCCCCCCCCCCCCTCAAAAAAAAGAATCAGCATGACAATTTTCAGTGAAATCGGGGTCGTCTCTTTCGTCTATTGCAACCATCCTCGCACAAATTTCTCGCGAAATTATTGCCTCTGTTCTCTTTCTCTTGTTCCAACAGCCGCCAAAAGATCATTCCCTCAGTAAGTCGCCTAGTGTGTTTTTTTCTTTTTCTTTTTCTTTTTTCTGTATTTTAATTGTAAAGCAATATCTAAAAAGTGCCTGATGCAGTAAGACATTTATATAAAATTGTTCTGGAAATTTCAATATTCTACTTATGTTCTGTAAAATGTGAAGAGATTTACACTGGTTTTAGCATTGACAGGTTACAAATATCTAATTCTACAAGAGAATGTGGGATTATTGCTTGTTTGAAGGGGGGAAATTCAACCAATGATTCAGATCCTGGTCAGAGCACATCAAATGCAGAGGTTTACAAATTTCTTACCTCAAATTTCTTGGTCCCATGCTGTGCAAAATTTGAAAACTAACACATTACAGTTTCTTTCTGGTGAGGTGGCTACTGGCATGAACCAGAATCCCTTATGCTAAAAAATTGAAATACTAAACCACCAATTTAAGTTCCAAGTATTTTCTTATGTTTGTTTTTCCATTACGAAGGAGGTGAGAATTGATATTGGGCTTCCTAGAAGAAGCCTTCTCGTGCAATTCACATGTGATGCCTGTGGTGAGAGAACCTCACGCCTCATAAACAGAATTGCTTATGAAAAAGGAACTGTATTTCTTCAGGTACGTTATATATTTCTTTGTTTATGTTGAAATTATCAAAAAAAAATTCTATCAATGATGTAGTGGTACTTATTAAATTTGATCACAGGATTTCAATTTCAGCTGATACTTACTGGTATCTGTAAGTTTCCAGTTTTTTCAACTTAGGAAAAGCCTCAGTTAAGCTTTGCTTCTCCAATTATTATTTAGTGCCGCTGATATTGCTCAACTAACTTAAAATGTGCAATTGTGCTTAATTTATTCTGTACTTGATTCCACTATAGGAATCTAGTGTGGCTTGGGCTCAGTTGCCTTTATTTAAATACAGAACAGAATAGACAGAAACATGTACGAAAACATCATCGGTGAAACATTGGCCACGAAAGACAATGTGCTGGTACCAGCCATGACTGCTGATATTGCTCAACTATCTTAAAATGTGCAATTGTGCTTATTTATCCTGTACTTGATTCCTCTATAGGAATCTAGTGTGGCTTGGGCTCAGTTACCTTTATTTAACTACAGAACATAATAGACAGAAACATGTACGAAAACATTATTGGTGAAATAGTAAAGACAATGTGCTTGTACCAGCTATGACTGGTGCAATGATGCTTGGCAAGAAGTCCATAACTGTAATCATTTTTATGATGTCATTACTGTTGCTATTATATCATATTGACAGAACTGGCTTACACTTACCGACTACTTACCATTATGCATTTGTTTTGTGAAAAGAAGGCAATTAATTAATGTATGTTCAGAAACTGTATTTGGCTCTTGGTGTCATTTTGAACGTATTTGATCTTTTTAATCTTTAACAGTGCGGTGGTTGTCAAGTGTATCACAAATTTGTGGATAATCTTGGATTAATAGTTGAATATGACCTTCACGAAGATCAAGATGGTGATATTAACTAAAGACTTATGAGACAGAGAGGGAGAAAAGGAATGTTGCTGGTAATGCTTTGTGTGTGTGCACACGCAGTCATTGGCTAGAGTTAGGTTTTTTCTGCACTAGCTCAACTTTTTTTCCCTACCAATTCGATGTAATTAACTTGAACTAATAGAATTACATTTTTATAGCTGATATTTCTTTCAAATATTTGCATTTGACTTTTCTAATTTTACAGTTCTAATTTTTTCTGTGATGCTGGAACAATAACTATTTCGCTTTCTGAAGGCCAGAATACACTATGATATCTGATTTTAGTGTATCTAGAACATGATGATTTGTACATCAGGATTTTGGTGAGACTTGGTACTGCCATTCTGTTATTATTATTTGTTTTTCAAAAGCTATGTCTCTTGTAAAATTGCAACAAAATTATGGTAAATTGAGGCACAATTGCAAACCTATTGGAGTAAGCCTTCACACACTAATAGAAGCTTAATACAATTCTCGCTAGAAAATTCAATATCAAAATGCATTATTTGTTAAAAGAAAAAGAAGCACAATCCCCTGAAAACACAACTTGTGCAAAAAGGCATAAAAAAAACAACAAAATTACCAAATGACAAATTCTACCAAGATTTTCAAGTCCTGATCAACATTCTACCTCGCTTGTCGGTGTCATAACCCGGCTTTCACCCCCTTCAAACTCTAACAATTCCTTCTCTTCCCCTTCTTTTTCAATCTCCTTTTCTCCCTCATTTGCTCCCTCCTTTTTGCCTTTCAAAAATTCAATGAGCTGCTCAAGTGCTGTCTCAGTAATGTCACTCTTCATAAGCACTTCTGCCACTTCCGCCGGTGTGGCCTTAACCTCCTTGAGCAATTCTTCTATCTCAGGAAACAACGCGTGATCGTCAATTGAATGGTAATTTCTGACCAAAACCCGAAATCCACACGGGCTACAGTAGCCCATGTGGATGTGCATATCCATCCGACCAGGTCGGGTCAGGGCCGGGTCAAGTCTTTCCTTGTAGTTTGTAGTGAATACTATGATTCGCTCTTCTCCACTGGTTGACCAGAGGCCATCAACAAAGTTGAGCAGTCCTGACAGTGTGATCTGTGTTGTTTTTAGTACATGTACATTGTTAGTATTTTTTAATTGAATATTGGATTATAATATGCTGAATTTTTTTCCCCATTATGAGTGGGGATTACATTTTATTTTTTGCTTGCAAGAAATGCTGAGTATATTCTTTTGTACATTTGAACAAGTCTATTGTATATATTTATATATTTCATGTGAAAGCATGGTTAGTGGGTTTCACGATGGCCTTCATGATTTCTTGACATTATAATATCTATTTGATTAAAATGCTAGTTAGAGATTGAAATGTTAAAAAGGTAAAATCAAAATTTACAGAATTCTTACCTTTTCATCATCACCACCTGCATATGGGTTTTCATCCCTCTGCTGCAAGTCAACCGTGCAATCGATATCTTCAATTACAAGAATCGAGCGGTTTGACATGCCAATCAGAAGCCGCCTTAGACTCGAGTTCCACCTCACCTCGGTGAGCTCCAAATCATAAACATCAAACTTCAAATAATTCGCAATCGCCGCAACCAAACTCGACTTGCCAGTACCTGGCCGTCCGTGCAACAAATAGCCCCTCTTCCATGCCTTACCGATCCTCTTATAATAATCCTTTCTCTTAACAAACAGCGTGAGGTCGTCCATCAAAGACTGCTTCATCTCAGTATCCATTGCCATTGTGTCGAAAGTCGACGGGTGGTGAAGGTCCACAGGGCACCACGTATCCCCCTCGTTCATGTATATTTTAATGGTTCTCTCTTGCTCATGTATCTCCTTCGCCTTTTGTAAAATAAATGGTAGGTACTTGTTTAAGGCCTTGTCCTTGTAATCCTTGTGGAAGTGGAGCTCGAAAGATCGCATCTCAGGTTGCCGATTGTTGTTTAGGCTCGAGTTATATGCTGAGTTCTCACGGCAAACCAGTTGCCACTTAAACTCGGTTCCATCGAATTTGTCGATCATCTCTTCACCAGTCTCCATACTAACCATCATGTTCTTTGACTCATCAACACGGCTAACCTTTAGTCTCTGCATGTCGGTGTTGATGCGGGATGCAAGATAAGTTCGTGCCGCATCAAAGACTTGGTTTATGGAGAAGCCCTCGTTCTCTTCTATTACAATGGTGTGATAGGAGGAAACTCGGAAGCGCAGCTGGTTTAGACCAGAGAAAATGAACTCGCGCATCTCATACGGTAGAAGCTCATTGATCACTCCACGTACCAGCATTATCGAGGCGGCCGCAGAAGCCGCTATGGTTAGGGTCTTTTTGAACGACTCGATTGCCTTGTCGTATGAACCCTTGCTGATGTTAAGTTGCATCTCTTTTGTTGCCATTGCTTTTTTATATATATTTGAACTATGAAGGGATAGAAAGTAGAGGTGAGGATCTTATACTTTGTTGGTTTTCTCTGTTTTCTCTTTGTTGTATTGAATCAGAAAGGGGTAAAAGGGGATGGTGGTTTCAAAATGATGGAATATAAGAGGCGTCTTATATAGGCAAAATAAATGATGATTTACTCTTGTCAGGAACAGAAAAACCTATCAAGAATTTTACAAAAAAAAAAAAAAAATTAATGTGTCCCGTGAAGCCTAATATTTTTAAATTGTTTAATGGAGAGTTGTGCTCTACAAATGCTTCATTACAACAGAAAAAAAAAAAAGAGGTTGACCCTACTATTGGAACAAGTCATGGTCCCTTTTTTAGTATAGTCCTGTACTAATTACTTATTTGAAATTTACTTGCAAATATTGGAGAATTCTTCATACTTGCTTGATTTCAAAAGTTTACTTTCGATACAAGCCGTTTAAGGTAAAAATGCCGAAATCCTATCATTTTGTTAAGAATGTATATATATGCAAGAAGTGACATGAATATTGAGAGTAGAACTAGGGTGCTCTTAAGCTCACCAAAGTTTTGGTAAGTTTAACTCTAAAACTCATCAAATTGATTTTAAATGATGAATCCGAACCGTTGAAACCTGCCTACCTTACGTGTGATGCATCTATATGTGAAATTTTTAAATATTCGAATGAATTTAGTATAAAGTAAAGCGGTCAAAATTAGAAGGTTAATAAATTAATTTTAGTGCATTCATTTTTTTAACATTTTTTGACCTCTTGACTTTATACTAAATTAATTTGAATATTTAAAAATTTCACATGTAAATGCATCACACGTAAGGTAGGCGGGTTTCAATGGTTCGGATTCGTCATTTGAAATTAATTTGATAAGTTTTAGAGTTAAGCTTACCAAAACTTAAGAGCACCCTAGTTCTACTCGAATATTGAAATCTTCTTTTAATTATACCAATTAGATTGATGATGCAAGTTTGTTCTGTGATCATCCCCATGGTAAAATGGACCTTCTATCCATCAATGCCTCGTCTGGTCGAAGAGACCTAGAAGACGATGCAAGTTTCTGATGGATGGTTCGCTTTATATCTCTCCTGAATTCGTTATTCAGAGTGTGTGCGTGTGTCTGTGTGTGTGCGTATTAGGCAAGTTACTGCATATACTTTCGGTCTGGTAATCAGTCTCTCGGCTTCTAATTAAACCGATTGAAAAAACCAAGCTAACATAAAAGGAAAATATGTATTTTAAACCTTTACTAGTACATTGAATTTCAAAACATTTGCTGCAAATAAGTTTATAAATTATATATTTATTAAAACATCAGATGAGAATAGAAGTCCTCCAAACTCATTCACACATAAGATAATGTCTTAGCTATATATGATGTAATTAGCCATAGTTCTCAGTTTACAAAATTTTATTTGATATTCTAGTTTTAGGCTTATGTGAAGTGAACACTGAATATGTGGATTCATTCTCTCTATCAGTATAACGACCTCATTTCACAGACTTTATGTTGAAAAACATTACTCTTTAGGTAACTAAGTGGTTTAAGAACAGAGAAGAGAAGACATGCACAAATAGGTGTAGAACTAGGGTGTTCTTAAGTTCACCAAGTCCAAGACTATTGGTAAATTCAAGTTTAAAACTCATCGAATCGGCTTCAAATGACAAATCTGAACCATTGAAACTCGTCTACCTTACGAGTAATGGGTCTACATGTAAAAAAAAAATATAATTTTAAAATTAATTTTGCATAAAGTCAAGTGATAAAAAGAGTCTCAAAAAATAAATGCATTAAAATTAATTTATTAACTTTCTAATTTTAACTGTTTGACTTTATACTAAATTAATTTTAATATTTAAAGTTTTCACACGTAGATACATCACTTGTAAGATTTGTCATTTAAAGCTAATTTAATAAATTTTAAATTTGAGTTTATCAAGAAGTTTGGTGAACTTAAAAACACTCTAGTTCTACTCCATAAATAGTATTCTGACAAATGACTCTTTCTCCATTGCTATAGAGAAAAGCTGTTAAAAATGGGAACAAGAGCACTTTACATTATTGGAAGCTTATTGTTGGCAAAAGGAGAGAGGTGCAGGACCTGGCCCCCCTGTGCTTACCAAGCTTTTAAGTAGGTACTGATTGATTTTGTAAGAAACGATGCTAGTCTGTAATGCATCTTGGAACTTGGTCCCCACCTTAATTTTCAGATTTTTTTTTTTTTATTTACAGAAATTTGTTAAAAAAATATACAGGAAATTAAATGGATGGCAGTGATATTTCGATGCCATAGAATAGAAGAAACTGAATCATTGATTTAGTCTTTGTAAGCACTTCTTAAGAAACAAACTCAATGATTCAATTTCTTTGATGTATTGCTCGGTCCATCTCCACATCCAAGGATGGATTCATAATTTTTGTTTGAGGAGACAAAAATATCAAATTGAATTTAAATAGTTAATCGGGTACTCAATAAAAAACAATGTTGTGATTTCTAATTTTCAATGCTCTAATTTTTAATTCTAATTATCAATCTGAATTCAAAAAATTTATTCTAATTTTAACCAAATTATAAATCGGAAATTCTAAAGAGGGGCAAAAATAATTTCTAGAAGAAAAAGAATTAATCCGGACCTATAAATCTCTATATATTTTCAGTATCAAGAGAAACAGTTGTCCGTTAGCTCCACCTGAGTCCGCCCCTGACCACATCACCACATCATGCCACCCATAAAATACTTTCTACCCCATTTTATTTCTTAAGGAACCAACTAAGAACTGCCTAAAAGTTTCTTTTATGGAATTGAAATTTTCAGTTGATCCATCCATTTTAGATATTATTTTTAATAAGTTTTTATAAATAAATAAATTCTGCTAAATTTTCATCCCATTTGCTTCTTGGGTTGCCCCCCCTAATTTTCCTCTCCAAAAATGGCACTTTGGTGGCGACTTTCTTTCTTGTAGATTTCCTCTCAGCTTTTATGTGTTGTATTCTTTCTGCATGGATATTTTTGAGAATCTTTTATTAATTAGTTAATCGCTGATCAGTATTATGATTATCAGTTGTAGAGGTGGGTTCTCTCCAAGTGTGTATGATGATCAAATCTATAAGGCATGTGCTTGTCTTTTCTGCTTATGCTCTACAATTTTTATAAGAGGGTTCTAGTGTTCTACTTGCATCGTTTTTGGTGACACCCGATTGTATCTTACATTTTTAAAGCTATTAGAGTCTAAATAGTCGATTCAAATTGTTTAACATGATGAGTATATTAAAATGTGCTTGCAGATCAAATTTTATATTGTTTTAAATTATTTATTAAGTATTTTACAAAATTATTATTTTCAAGCCATTAAATTTGTATACCCATCTTAATAAAAAAAATAAAAAAGAATGTAAAATTTGATTTGTAAGTACATTTTAATATGTCCATTATGTTGAATGATTTACATCAACTATTTGGATTTTGAAAATATAGTGCAATTCAATATCACCAAAAAACAGTGAAAGTGGAATCAGTGGATCCTCATTTTATAATTATTCCTCATTAATTTTCTACAAAGATTGAATTTTATCTTATGAGTGAAGATTCAGATTTTACATTAATATATCATGCTAGCAATAATTAGATTGTAATAATGTTTTTGTCATAATGTTTGCCTCAATATGACGAACAAATTGATCCCTATAATCTTATTTTTGTAATTTGTTTTTTTGCATCGAATTCTTGATAACATGCAAATTTGGAATGTTAGATTTTTTTTTTTTATAAACTATGAATTAATGAAGGGATAAACCAAAATATGTAAAGTGTTTTCTGATATTTGTTGATATTTCTGAATGATGCATGCAACAAATATTAAATGCACAAAATATTAAATGCATGCCAAGTGTCACATGCACAAATAGTGTTAGGTTAGTACATTAGAAACCAAGTCATTAGAACTAATAGAAGTAAGAGATATGGAAACTTTTCAAAATGAAATTTATTTAATTACATCAATCAGCACATGAAAAAAAAAACCTAGAGAAAAAATAAATCAATTATTTATGAGAAATCGAGAACAATTTCTAACAGATTAAACCTATTAATTGCATTCACAATGCTTGGCTTGGTTGAGAATTTATTCTTCGAACTTGCTAGCTGGTGCTGCTCTCTATAACAGTACTTGGTACAAGTACACCAGAACTCGGTACGGATATACCAATAACAGATTTTACGGCATTACACAGCATCAGAAAAATTCGAAAAAAAAAAAAAGGAACTTGTACCAGCTTTGCTAGCCTCCAAAACAGCACTTGAGTCTACACAAGGTACCAGTTCATCACATGGTAAAAAAAACCTTGGAAAGACCACATCCCAACTTAACCGAACGAGGAGAAATGTCATTTCATCAGCAATTCAGAGTCCAAGCAGAAATTTGCCACAGAAAACGGAACATAGGAATGAACCTATTTGTACAGAGAAAGAAAAAATCAGGAAATGCACATGCAAAATACAAAGCCAGCAGAAAGGATATAAGCTAAGAAAAATCTTTAGAATTTAAAAAACAAAAAAATAAATAAACACATGGCATCAAATCTGTATAATGTCAATTTCCAGCACACACGCTATCAGTGACAGCATTTGGCAGGGTGTACCAAACGCTATCAGTGATAGCATTTTCCCTTATTTGATGCCATAAAATGCTAATAGAAAAAAAAATAGGGGAAAGAAGTGGCATTCAAACCTGCATGCAGTTAATCAGATGATCACATAGAATGCAAGAACACAGTGCAAAATCAAGTGTGGCAAAAGCTAAGAATTAGAGACTTTATCAGTACATATAAGAGAACGAAGCAGACCAGAATGCATTTAACAAAAAGGGAACCACATGCAATTCAAACAGCAAAATATGATGCTGCATAAAGATAAGAAGCCAGAGCCAGAAAATAAATAGGATGAGGATGCTCTAAATAAAGGCTAAAGACTTCTTCGCCCGTTAGAAATAGAAAAATATGCCCAACAAAAATTGTTTTGCACGCATGAAAGAGAAAGCAAGAGGATAAAAGGCAAGAATGCAATAGAAGCAAATTATCTGTTGCATTTTGCCTACCATGGGAAATAGGACATGTATTACAACAAATAAATAAGTATAGAGTAATTAGCAGACAAGATGGAAAACTGGAAACCAAGCTCGCTTATTTACGACAGTGGCCCAAGAGTTCTCATCAAGCTACAACAGGATCCTTAACAGAAAGACTAATTTAGTTCAACGGGCCCACAATGAAACAAAGGTACAGAAATTATCAATGCTAACAACACAACTAGAAAGAAGATTTAATATTTTACACTGGGCTATCCCGAATTATTGCAAAGCAAATAAAACTAAATGAGAGATTAACTCACCTCCAAAAGTGCTCTAAGCTCCATGAAACCAAGATCCAGACCCTAGTAATCTAGATGAGGTGATACTTTAAATAGAAAACAGCACAAAGAACACCAGTTAGAAAGGATGTGCCAAGACTATCAATAACAGCATGCAAAAAAAAAAAAAAAAACAAACAGGAAAATAAATATGCTGGACGAAACGAGTAAAGGAAAAAAAATTAAGAAACCAGATTAGCGCAACTCCTAAACAAGGCGGAAACAACCCAAGGAAAAAGAAACAGAAGGTGCACTATTAAACAAGTACTAATCACATTGGATGTCTATTAAACAATTACTAACATCTTAGATCTCTAATAAATGACTTATAATCATATTACGCACAAAATAAGCCAACCAGAGAACAAAGATGCAACAAAACCTAGCATATATCCACTATCCAGTGATATTAGATTATAAATAAACAATTAACGATCTCTAATTACCCAACTAGATGACCATATATATTTGCAGTGGCAGTTAGCAAAGTGAGAATAACGGGGTTTAACAGATGTAGTTGGAGATCAGGGGGAGATAGCATCAAACTCAGCATCAGAATCAGTCTCACTGAGATATCCATAAAGGAAAGGGCGGCTGCGTCCAGGCGGGATGACATGCAACAAGCTCTCATCCATAAACTCTATCTCTGCACATGCCGGTGTTGCCACCTCAGTGCCTCCTCCATTACAAAACCTCTGCTCCTTCATTCCCATTTCTCCATCACTGTCCCCATTTTGGTTTTGCTCTTCCTCATTTTCTTTCTGCATCCAACAATTAATACGCATTAGCTCATCAGCACACAAAATTACTGCTATGCTCTGCTCCTTTGTATGAAATGGAGAGAAAATGAGAACCTCAGGGGTAGGGGCAAGGGCAGGGGCATGGGCAGGAGGGGCAGGCAGCTGGGGAAGGGGCTCCTCCTTTTCAGTGACAGTTTGTCTATCGAGAATGGTATCCAACACCAACTTATAGGCATTTTCTTCCAGAAAAAACCAACAATCATCTCCTCCATACTCCTTTTATGTTGTAGATTCATCATAAATCATAAAGTAATACACAGTGAGTAATTCAATTGATTAATTCACCATCATATCACATCATGCTATATCATCACCGGATTACCTACCTATAGATCGAGGCTCATTTCCTCAACTACTTAATCTTTCTTTAAATCTAGAAAAACAGAAACAAACAAAGAAAATTTGAGGCACAAACTAACCTTGAGAAGGGATTTGACAGTGCTGCTGATCACTTGCTTACTGAACCCAAAAGGTGAAAGGTGGTCATATGCTGCATCCATTCGGCTCAGTCCCACCTACACGCACTCATATGCATAAGATATTTTTCTGCTTCAGCTTTATATATTTTATTAAAACCAGACCTTGCCACGATTAATTAATAAAAAAGAAAATTCTGCAGCAACATACTATAAAATTAGGCATGCTTTATTGGTCTATGATGAGGCTACAAGCCTACAAGTATACAAATTGGGCCAAAATCAAGGAGCATTACTTGTACATGCATGCATAATTTAATTATCTGCGCTGTCTTCGTTAATGGCATTCCTAAGCCACTAGTTATATCACAAAAATGGACATAATAACCAGTATTACTCTGCATGACACCACAGCTTCCAATAGCTAGGTTACTGAATGCCACATAAAATGCAAGGAGTAAATTGGTATCATTGCCATCTTTCTTTGAGAGTAGACAGAACAATTCTGTTTGGTGTGTGTGTGTGAGAGAGAGAGAGAGAGAACCTTTTTGGGCCTGCCCCTTGAGCTGGAAGCCATTCAATACTTGAAGCTTGGTTAAAACCTTCTGCACCAAAAAAAAAATTAAAAAAAAAATCGAGGTCAACAACAAACATAAAACACTTCATGTATTGGATTTATTCACAGATAATGAAGCTATAAATATTGGTTACAGCTAATTCTGATGTAGTTCTATTCAACAGCTCAACCCAAAAACTTGACATGTTGAAACAAAGGACAAGAAAATTAATTCCCCAAAATTAACCAAACTGCATTGAGGTTTCCAAATTCCAACAATATTAGACTTTTTCCAACAGTAATTATGAAATAATTTTCAAAAATATCTGCCAGACTGAAGGATTTTTTTTGACAAAATTGAAGTCGATTAAATGCATTTCAAATTTCAAACTGACACTATAGGGTTAAATTCAATGGTAAAACCTTAGGTTTAAAACTCGAAATAAAAATGAGGGTTCGATCAGCTGGGCTGGGCAAAAGCCACACCTGTAAAATGAAGAAGCGAACGGGAGAGTGGTCGATCGACAGAGACGCGAGAGGTTTAGGGTTTATGCGATTAGCTACTCCAACAGGAATTTGCATCCTCTGAGATATCTCATATTTCGCGTGACTTTTTGGAAAATCTGAACTGTTCAAATACGTTCTGCACGAATCTCAAAGCTCAAGTAATACTGTACCCTTGCTCTATCCCGAATAAGCACCTGCCACGTCGGTCACGCAAAATATGAGATATCTCAGAGGATTCGCACTCACTCCAACAGAGGAGAGGAAGAGAGAAAATGGAAGGACACCGGGACTTTATGAGTAGAGAGAGAGGAATTCATATCCTCTGCATTAACTTAAAAAGGAATCTTTTGAATTAATTCATGTGGACTTCCGATATGCTTTAAGATCCGTGCGAACTATATCAACACTAATATTAAAGGGTCCCCTGAATTATAGGATATGGTCGGATTGGCTCCGTTTAAAATCAAACGTCCAACATGGATTAAGTCAAAAGAAACTTTTTTTTAGTCAATGCAGACGATCCGGACTTAGAGAGAGAGAGTATTGACAAGATTTAATTAAAACGGATCCCAAGTAACTTTTTCGTGTGTCGTGATTAAAAAGTTATCAGATATTATTACGGCACGTAAATTATCACAATATGTGTGACGATGTGATAGTGCGATTTGATATGTCATATTAGATATATTTGATCAAGATTTAACAATTTAAATCTGTTTAAAGAAAAAATAAATAAATTATAGGATCGATAAAACTATCATGTTGTAATTATAGATTTATCACTTGATACTCGCGTGACAAAAATTGTGATTAGAGATATTCGTCTTCGTAAATTTAGACGACTACATCTCTCTAAAGATTATATTTAGTGAGCCAAAATATATTCAAAATCATCCATGTAATAAAAGCATCATCCTTTAAATGACCTGATTTTATTAAATTGAAGTTGCAACTCTTTAATACTTGATCGGTGATCTTATAAGTTACTGTGAGCCTCAGGTAATATTTGTATTTTTCTAATGTGATATTGAATTTTTATGTTGTCAGTTCACGCTTCTATAAGATGTATTAGTTTTTAATTTTTATGTAATATATTAATAAGTTTTATTGCCTGTGACATAATAACCACAAATTATTTCTCAAAGGTGTATTATTAAATTTTTATTGAAAGAAAACAATAATACACCAACATGGTTATATAAGATAAATATTTCTTATCAACTTATATTAAAGGAGTAAGGAGTTTCAGAATATGTGAAATCAAGTGTTTTGTATCTTAAACTATGTTTCAACTTTAAAGCAATGAAACGGTCAACAACCTTATTTTCTTTAAAAAAAAGTGTGAAATCAATTGTCTTTCATCGATTGAATCAAATTTTCAAATATGTGCTTGAAAAGTTTGCAAAGGACGAGAAATTTAATGAAAACCGGATTCGAAAATATTTTGCAACTCCTGCTCTAGTGTGTCTTTTATTCCAGCTATTTAGAGTTCTTAGGATCATTTTTAGTAAAGTGTTTCTTTCTATTTTCATCTTTTTAGCGTTTTCTCTCCAATACTCTGGACTCTGGAGGGACTGTCTTGTACTGGTAATGTACTGGTAACCATCATGTTAAGTTAAATAGATGCCCAAGGGCTTCAATCAGGAAAAAAAAAATCACAGAAAGGAAGTGAAAGATTTTTGAGGCGGTTGTTTTTTCTCATGGATGGAAGAAACTTTCCTTTAAATTTATTTCCGTTTTAGTTTATTTAATTAATGAGTCAGAGAGAAGGTGGAAGGACAAAATTGGTATTTAGAGAAAAAAATCTCTTAACTCTGAAAATTAAAAAAGAAGCCCTCAGTATAGCACTCTCCGTAAATTTTCTTACAACTCTTTAACATATTTTTCTTATGTTTCAGCAATGTAGCCAGATTTGGCAGACTTTACTTATTTGACAAATGAAGCTTTTTTTTTTTTCTATTTTAAAATTTATTAGCTGAAAAAATGAGTAATTATATATAATTTTTTTGTTTTGAACATTTTGTGTAAAAAGTAACGTATTTTTTTTTAGCTGTGTATTAGTATTATTCACAAATATATAAATTGCTTTGATAGTATCAGTATTATCTTACATATGTTGTTGCATTTGATGTATATTTTGTTAATTTATAGTTAAACCTTGTTATGTTATCCATATAATTTCTGCAATGTGCCAACAACTAAATAAGGAGAATATGCTTAATTTTTGTTTTATAAACAATATAACATGTGTTTATCGATGTAATAATAAAGGATAGAAACGGTATAACTGGAATGTATAATTTGTTTGGAGGATTTGTTTTCTCCCATCAAATTAACGGAACCAAGGTCCATATTTTCGAAGAAAAAATAGATTGATTGTTTATTTTTATTTTTTAAATGAAAGATAGAAGTCTAGTTTATCAGTTTCTTTTAAATCTCTTCTTATATTATAAAATATTTTCTTACTTTGTGAGTTTCAAACTCATAATCTTCTCATATAAGAGTTCTGTACCTTTGCCACTAGATCAAAAGCTGATTTTTTAGAATGATTGTTAAAAACTATGATAAAAACACAATCCGGTTAAATTAGTTATTTTGGACCTTAAGAAATCTATACACTGTGTTATTGGTTCAGAATAGCTCTATTTCTAAATCAGCGCTCATCAGGATTCTCTATTATGTATTTGGATATGTTTTTCAATGCAATCTCTCTCTTGAGTTAGCACCTATTATGCTATTCCAACAAAATGTTGTGTCAGCAATCTTGAGTTAGCATGAATTAGCTGCTAATCTGACTATTCTGTCATTTCATCCAAACACACCCTGCTGAGTCCTATTAAAATTCGTATAAGATTAAAATCAACAGTTTGGATCTCTCATTGCATCATAAAATATTTCACTGAATCTGAAATGACAAGGAATACAAATTTCTGAAATGAATCAAAGCTGCTTATTGACATTACATTTGTACATTCGGTGGGATTAAACTCTACTTAAATTTCCTTGACATAACTCGTGAATAAAAGTCTATCAAAATAAGAGCTAATATGATATTTAGCACATTCAAAGAACCAAATTTGATTGAAAGAATGGAGATTGATTTATTTGGTTTACTCTCTCTTGATCAAGCATTTGATTTTGTTTCATTAAGTTTAGGTATGCGCTTGTAGTCATACCTGTTAATGTCAACCTTCTCTTGCAAAGCCTAGAAAAAAAAGTGACGGGGTTTAGCAAACAATGTTATAATGACCAGCAAAAAAAAAAAAAGTAGTGTGCATGCCGGTTGCTTCTGCTTTTCAACAGGCAAGTTAAAAATATATCACCCTGTCAGCCCACTTAACAGAGAAAGTGCTAGTTACATTGTTCAAATTGATTTAATTTGAGTATAACTGAATGCATAGTTTTCAAGGGCATTGTCTATGTTCCTCACAAAGATTCCAGGTCACAGATTTCTAAAACCAGCTGGTACAATGACAAATCTTTTACTTTTTACCAGTACAGCTACAGTGACAGTCATTCTGTAAGAACTGTAAGAAAAAGTTGAAAACCATTTAATTTACCTTGAGTTCTTCCTCCAAAGATCGCTTCTTTGGTTTATAGCTATCTGTGGGACCTATTCGGCTCAAGGATCTAGTATTTTCTATTATCTCCCATTCAAGATCATCTTTCTCTTTTGTCACCTCCTTACTGTTTTACGAAGCCCCAATTAGAGTTGCAATTACATAGCTGGTACACTTGGAGGCCCTGTTCGGATTTTACTATTCACATGGGAAAACAAAATTCACTTAGGCCCTGTTCAGTAGCAAGCTAAGGAATAGGAATGGATATGAGAATCAAAAATTTTGAACTAATTTTTACTGTTTATCGTGGGAAAAATAACTTAGCTCTGAGTGAATTTTTTTTTCCCATGGTGAACAATAATTTATCGAACAGGGTCTTAGACTGAATTTTTTTTTTCTCACGTGAACAGTACAAAATCAGTTCAAAAAATTTTCAATCCCATTCGCAATACGGAGCCGAACAGGGCCTGAAATTATGATAAAATTGGAGGCTAAAACAGGTAGTGTCAACATATTTCAGGTTGGACTACAACACTAGGTTTCTGAGACTATAATTGTCCCAATTGAGCAAAAACAGGATATTATATTTGTCCCAATTGCAAAATTATGGGAAACTGGTATTGCACTGTCCTGATACCAAACTCAAATACAATATAAACAAGTTCATAGATAATTTAAATTTACACTTTGCTCCCTTAATCCTTTATAATATCCATAATACTGACACTGTTTCAACTTGAACGATGTTTATATTATCGCTGCTTAAGCTGGTGATTAAGAGTAAAATTTAAACTCATACACATAATCTGTTTAACACTTCAAACTCATATACAACTCAACTGAGATAAACCATCTACTTCAATAGTGCCAATTGAAAGTGGCTTTTCTCATCAAATATTAACAGTTTAACACGGATTACATCTTACTACACTTGAATGATTAAATAAATCAGATTTCAATATACTCTTAACCCATCCTAAAATGATGACTAAACAAAAGACTTAACAGTTCAGGGATTTTGCTTGCTTTGAATTTTCAAAATAATGGTAAGAAGAGATAATCACAAGTTTGGCAAACATTAGGTATCTTTCCTTATCAGAAAAGTATAAAAGAAGAAATGAACTTGCCTTCCTTGTATGAGATGCGCAAGGCCGACAGAACCAAAAACTGTCAGAGAAATAAGGGGAATGCCGTACCGGACAAAGGGATACTTTCGGCCCCACCTTCTGAATTCTGAAGCATGCTGCGACAACTTGGTTGTGGATCCTTCCGAATCGATTCTCTGAGCAGTGCTCATCTTGAATTTCAATTTCCCGTACAATACCTGTTGCAAAACCAACTGTTATGTGGGATATGGTGGGGAGAGCAGAACTTACAAGCGAGAGATAGAACAAACTTACAGATTCCATTTAACAAACAACAAGAACACCTGCTAATCTAACTATAATCAGAGAGAAGACAACAGAAATTGACCTTGCTTGGAGAGGAGGGAAGAGTGGTTAGAGAAACACAAAGATAGAAGCCGCTGTTGTCGGCGGAAGAAGGCTGAGCTACCAGGCGGCGCTCGGAGGCGAAGTGGCTTAATTTGTAACGATTTTCTTTTCCAGCTTGAATTCCTTTCTCCGTCGAGTGCTAAGTTCGGAGCTTGGAGAGGAAGATGCGTCGGACTGGCGAAAAGTGATTGGGCCGTAGAGTCCAATTGGGCTTTTTGGGCCTGACGAAAGGTGTTTTTTACTTTTTGGGCTGTTAAGGTTTAACCAAGTGTAGTACTAGCTTAAAAAAATTAAAAAAAATAGGAGCCGATGCTTAATTCCATACCAATTTTCTGCGTTTCCTTTTTCTTTTCTTTGAGTTTAACTTGATATCAAACTGATATAAAAAAATATATCAAAATAATATAAAAAATCGAGGAAACTATGTACAGTCTAATTTGTTACATATTTTCTTTCTTCTTCTTTTTTTAAAAAAAAAAGAAGAAAACCGCTCTAATTAACTCTGTCATGCATAAGACGCGATTATGAGAGAGATGAAGAATTATTATCCAGGTGACATTAATTAGTAGTATCAAAAAATTCATTGATCCAACTATCCAATTGTTTTTTTTTTTTTTAGAAAAAACATGGGTGTAGCCTGTATTTCATTAGATTACATCGTATTTGATAAAACAATTACAAATAGGCATTTTTTCGTAGCCAGTAGATACAGTTATGTAAAAGTGCACTTAAAAATAATATCTTATGCATTACTTTTGAATCATTTGTTTGGCAAGTAAAATAGTGGTGATATAAGTATCATAAGGTGCTTCAATGCACTATATGGAAGCGTATTAAGTATTTTAAGTTGAAATAAAAATTAAACACCAAATTTCTCTAGTTTGAACATTCTTTTACCCTTGGTACTTAACCTATAATTAAATAAATAAGAATAAATTAATCATTTCATTCAATACTACTACATTTACTTCCATCACAACCTCTAAACACTAATGCTTTAAAGTAATTTAATATCTACGTAAACTTTAATTTTACTTTTATTTGCCAAATACAGTGTAAAACAATGTTGTAAAAAACGGCCATTAGCATGGCCGGCCCTGGTGCTGGGCAGCCAGGGCGACCGCCCCAGGCTCCAAGATTCAAGGGGCCTCAAAAAAAAAAATGTTTGTGTATATATACAAAAAATTGTGTATATTAAAAATAAATAAAATATTAAGGCCCAAAATTTGTATGTATAAATGGCCCAAATTTTTCTATAAATAAGTATGATTTTTCTATAAAAATTAGACCGGCTAATCACTTCTATAAATACTTTAATACCATATGTTTCTAAGTCGTTTTTGCATTTTAAAAGTCTAAATAGTCGATTCAAACCATTTAACATGATATCCAAATTTTACATTCTTTTTACTATTTTTAAGGTAGGTAGAAAACCATTGTTTTTTATGGTCAGAATCAATGGATTTTCTACCTATATTAAAAAATAGTAAAAAAATCCAAACAAATATAAAATTTGGTTTCCAAGCACGTTCTAATATGAATATCATATTAAACAGTTTGGATCGACTGTTTGAACTATAAAAATACAAAAATAACTTAATAGACATATGGTTTCATAAAAAAAAAAAAATTGTATATATAAACGGTCCAAAATTTTCTTCCGCCCTGGGTCCCAAAAACTTCAGGACCGGCCCTGGCCATTAGTTTGACTAATTGGCCAATTAATTGATGGTGGTCAATTAATCGATGGTGGTAATCAAATTGTCACGAACAGACTTAACAGAAGGCTATTTGCGAATGAAACCGACTAATTGATCTATTTCTTAGTACAGAAATAATATAGTTGGAACTTCGGAACCATATTCAGCGACTTTATACTGCACTGACACATATATAAAAATTTGTCTCATATATAATACAGAATGACAATTCTAAAGTAGTTTTTTTTTTTTTTTTTTTTTAAAGAATTGGGCTATGCCACCGATTTCCATTGCAAGAAACCATTACAAAGTTTAATTAGTACCAGTGGTACCAACCAAGTATAATATAAGCATACTGGTAAACTAAACTAACAAGCAAAATATGCCAAAAGAAAAAACATAACACTTAAAACCTATTACAACCTGCATAGCACTCATATACCTAAGAAAATAAGCAAAACAACCCCCTGAAAAGCCATCATATCACCAATAGACCAACATACGCATAATAGACCCTGCAAGCTAAGAAATCTCAAAACAGTTCATCAAAGTAAAATATGCAAAACAAATACTATCATAACAAAACACATATAGTAGCTTCAATATCTTCACCCTCCATTTATAGCCTCATCCTCCATTATGCTTCTTGTCCTAAGCATAGGGATTGTAGCCTGAGTATCCTCCATATGGGTAGCAAGTAAACCCCCTAATAGGTCCTTTGCATCAGGAGGTAAGATATAGATTGGTTTCTCTAAAGCCTCATATTTTTGAAGGGAATACCAAAATTTAACATACGCAATAATTTGTGTACCTAGAGTGTGGGGACCTTTTGCAACCCAACCCCTCCCCCCCCCCTCCCTTAAAAATTAACCTATTTCTCTCGAGCCACACAGTCCATAAGATTGCACCTATAATCATCATAACCAAATTATCATCCTTCATAGGTATACACGTACCTATATCCCACAAGTCATCTAAACTTACACACGTAAACACAAAATTATTGTATCTAGCTATCCAGTACCATATCTAACTTACCATGGAACAAGTTAGAAACAAATGAGACACTGTTTCTTGCTCATGACAAAAAAAATACATGATTGGTCTCCTTGCCATCCCCTCTTACTAAGATTATCCCTAGTTAGAATTCTATTTTGTTTAGTCAACCAAAGAAAGATTCTAATTTTGAGGGGTATATGAGCCTTCCAAATTTTAGTAATGTAGAATTAGGTATTTCACCACAAATATAAGTCAAGTATACAAGGAATGGACACTAAATCTACCAGTGCTAGACCACCGCCATACAATGTGGTTGTTAATGGTACCTAATTGAAAATTCTGAAATTAAGTTAATAAAGTACACCATTCGGTATGATATGTACTTGCTAATTGTTGATAAAAGTCAATATGTAAACCTACACGACTGAATACTTCTAAAGTAGTTTTTAGAAATCATATTATATAATATGTACTTGCTAATTGTCGACAAAAGTCAATATGTAAACCTGCACTTCTGAAGTAGTTTTTAGAAATCATATTTAGCCTATATATGTTTCTCCATAAAGAATTAGATATCAAAGTGGCCGCAGGAGGCCCACGATGAGGGCCTTTTTATGGCCTTTTGAAAGGACGAGGCCCTTTTGTAAGGGAACTAGGGATAATTGGATCCAAGATGCCGTAGCCACGGTGCTCGATAAAATAAGGGAAAATTGGGATCCAAGATGAGATAGCCACTGTGATCGACAAACTAGCGACCCAGCCATAGCTTTATTTTATCGAGCACCGTGACTACGGATTCATGGATCCGGAAGATTACTGCATTCTATTTTTAGTAATATTTTCTTCAATGCGTTTCCAACTAGTTATATAGGAAAAGCAGCGGTCCGGAGTTTAAATTCCATCCTTGTGGGACTAAAAATCTTATCTTGGATTCCGGAAAATTCTTCCATAGAACCCAGAGCACCCCAGTCTCAGTTCCGCTGGCGTATCTACTTTAAACTCATTAAAGTCAGCGGTCCTGATCCGCTGCATTTTTCCATTGACAACTGGGGTCAGCATTTATTATTGAAACAGGTAATGTGGGTCCCAACTGTCAGTGTAACTTCACACGATAATTACTGTTCTTAGTTCGCTGGAAATTTGTTTCGTTACGACGGAGTTATAATTATTTGGTTACTGTGTCTCTCTCTCGCTCTTCCGATCCCGATTTTTCTGTCTGTTTTCTTGAAAGACTAAAGACTAACCTAAGACTAAGACTACATAACAGTTTAGTCTAACACTGAGCGTTTCTCTTCCAATTCGAGTCCACATCGGCGGCGATGGAGGCTCAGGCGGCGGAGCAGCGGGCCAAACGGGCGGCGGCGGCGGCGTACGACTACGAGGGGGACCCCCGCTGGTCGGAGTACTGGAGCAATGTTCTCTTGCCTCCACACATGGCCATCCGACCTGAAGTCATCGAGCACTTCAAGCGCAAGTTCTACCAGAGATATATCGTACTATACTTCTACTTTCTGATGATTTAGTGCGTGATTTTGAATTTTGAGCTGGATTGGGTTTGAATGCTGGGTCTTGGGTAATGGGTACAAAAAGCTGGAGCCTTTGGGGTCCTTGCTTGACCTAATTTTAACTGTTGTCAGATTATAAGTGCATTGATTGGATGGAATTTGATTTTGGAGGCTTCATTAATTTTTACTTATCAAACCAGGCACCTTCTGTGGTACATGTTGTATTCCACGTCTCTGAAGTTCGAGTTGATGTCATTGGTGATATTTTATACATTGTTTTTATGAACTTAGATTTGAATAAATCTTGAAACGGGGGCATTTATATAAATGATGAAAAAAAGGTTATAGTTATGGTGTTTAGTTGAACAAGCACTAAAGTAACAAGAAGTCTTAAGTTAGACTTGAAGCAAATTAGTTGTCTGAGATATATCTAAGTCATCCTAAAGAATGGTTATAGAAACTTCATCTTCTAAGAATTTAATTTAATATTTCATGTTTATTTAATTTCGTTAGGACCCTGATTTTGTGGTTGAAGCAATGACAGCGGGACCTGCATCAGCATCGACCAGTGAAAGTTTTAGGCCACATTCTTCAGGTCAAACAACTTTTCCTTAAATTTCAATTTCACAGTCAAATTAAGCTCGGAAAAAAAAGCCAACAAGGGAAATAAATAAGTAAATAAATTGATTTTGTCTGAAATCTGAATGTATCTTTTAGGTCCGAATGGTGGGCCACCCACTCAACCAGAGAGGGGTAACAATCAACTAAGGATGCAACTAGAAGCTATACATTTTGCTGTTAATGCTTGGGTAAGGCACTACTTGTTTATGGCTTTCATTTACTTTTAAAGCTCGTTCGTCATGTAGATTTTGAAAAAGAGCTGGCATTAGATGTAGGAATAAGGATTGCAAAAAATTTGTAAGAAGGTACATGAGAAGTTACATTGATGCTTTGGTTCCAATAAATTTTTGGCGATACTATTTCTCATACTATTTCTCTATGAGAAGTATAACAAACGTATTGAAAAGTTATTATTACCTTTTATTGGATGAGAACGCTGAAAATATGTACTTTCAAAGTTTTTGACTTTTTTTTTCATCCCATAACCTGTATATAGTTTCTTGCCAAGAGGATCTTGATTTATTTCATAATGAAAGGAAAAAGACACATAAATGAGAACTTGGGGCTTGCTTTATAGCATTTTTCTTCATAAAATAATTGTACTAGAACAAGCTTGGCAGTAAGGTTATCTATCCTTGAATGGGACCATGTATGTGTTTATAGCAGTCTCCATTAACCACTGGTTTATTTTGCAGGTACTAGCTGTTGCTATGCTTGGTATTGTTCCTATCCTGACAGCAAACCTTTCACGCAAGGTCTACCGGTTGTCTCTTCTCGGCACCATAATCTCCTCTCTCTACTCTTTGTTTTCTGTCTATGGGGTAACTTCCAGTTCATTTCAGCTTGTCCTTTTTTTTCATATAATCTCACCGTTCATTTTCACTTGATGTTGATTAAAATTACGTGTGATCTATCTATGTTTAAACATAAATTGAACAACAGCAAAGGGAGAAGAAAGGGTTGAAATTAGCTGGTACATCTATGAAAATCAAAGGGCTTCTGGTCAAATGGCTATCTTTATATCCGAAAGTATGGGGGTTCTAATATATTTGATATTTAATATTCCTCTTTCAGAAACCAAGTGCGGGGACCCTACCTGCCATTCAGATGTGGCTTCAGTCTATAATTGCCTCGAAGGATTTCATTCGTCTGATGTTTTGCATCTCATTTGTAACTTCTCATGCACACTTCAAGGGTAAGTTAACTTTACAAGCTGTATTATATTTTGTTTCACTGGCTTGTTTTGTACAATTCTCAACTGTGACATGATCCTAAGATGGAAGGTTAACCCAGTGATGCTTTACTGGTGTCGTATGTGCAGCTTTTAGGAATCACATTTAATTGGAGTAAGTCTTGGTTTAGTTGCAGCACCAGTTTGTACCTATACCAGCTTGCATAATTGACATTGAAGCTAGTTTGAAATTGGTTCAGACTTGAACTTAGTGGGGTAATGCAAAATGGACCTTATTGAAATTAAGGCTAATTTAAGCTTTCGTTAATAAAAGAAGACTAATGCTTTGCTAGGATTTAGGTAGCCTCATTTTACACACTTGAAGACTTAATTTTTGCTAAATTGTGGGTTAAAAATGGGTTGGTCTAATGCTTTCATTGCTTAATTTATGGTGTTACTTCATGCTTAGTTATACATTTTGTCCCTTGGACATTTGCACAGATCCTTGGTTTTGATTTCTTGAAAATCTCTATTGCAGTTGCTTTGATACCAGTTCTGTGTTGGTCACTTGACCATGTATCAAGGTTCCTTATACGCCACTTTACTCGCTCCTCTTTGTATAGGTACATAAAATTCTGACAGACATTATCTTAATACTTTGTGTAACTTCTCTATGTTTCTTCCTTTTTGACTCTTAATCTTTTGTATCTTTTTGAGTCCTTGTCTTGATATTGCTAGTATTGAAGTTCTTAGTTTCAGTGTTATTAGCTACATCTTGGTGCATAAGGGGTTTTAGCTTAAGCCCAATAAGCACTAATCAATCAACAAAAGCTTATATAAAGACATGATTAGTTTATCAGTCAAGGATGCTATTATTTGTTTTAAATATATGTTTTTTTGTTATTAGTTATTACCCATAATGTATATTTCGGTTTTGATCAACAGAGAAATGGTGACCATTTAAATGAAACTATAGGATAGAAGAAACAACAAAGAGATATTGGAGATGTGAGAAAGGGTATTGAGAGTGAACAAAAGAGGAGAGGCTCCCCAAATAGAGGAATGATACCAGTCAGTACCACAGTGACAAACGGAAAGTTCGGGTTCGGTTTGACGAGTTCAAAAATTCGTGATTTGGGTATAATTCGGGAATTATTCAGTACAATAAGTAAGCCCAAAAAAATAATCCCCAATGAAAACCCAGCAAAAAAATAAAAAATTAGCGCTTTTCTCGCTAATAATACACGGCTCGCGTTTTATTTGGAGTTCGGTTAGGAAACGTAAAAAAAACGAATTAAACGCGAATAAAATGCAAATAATTCGTGAGTCTTGTTACTATGGTCAGTACTGCTGTCTGTTTTCCTAATAAAAATGGATTGTCCAGCCAAAGTTCATGGTAAATAATTATTATTATAATAAATTAATAATGTTATTTGTTCTTGACTTCTTATTGTATAGGAGATATTTGGAGATGCCATGTATATGGGTGCAGAGGAACAATAACACACTCAGCGGCCTCAGCTCATATGCTGAGGTGGCACTTGGATTTCTTCTCATCATATCCCTCATCTCGTATGAACAGCTTTCCCTTTTCCTCTTTGTTTGCTTGCTTTGAAATTCAATTTTTACTGCTTTGTAATTAAATTTTTTTTTTTCACAGGTGGCAGCGAAGTCTTGTACAAACATTCATGTACTGGAATGTAAGTTGTTATTTTGTGGGATCCTATAGTTTTTATAAGGGTAAACCTTCAGCCAGGCCTGTAGTCCTTTACTGGTATTTCCCAATATCTCAGTTACAAGTTAGAACAGTACCATTTGACAAATTTAAACCGTTCATTTCTTGCCTTTTGTATGGTTTAAGTTTTGTATGGTCGGCTGGGGCAAATATTGGGAAATATTAGTATTGGTAATAAAACCTTTCAAAATAAAGAAATACCAACTAAGTTTTTGAAGTATCGGGTGGTGTTCTCCCCAATAATATGCCAAAGATCAAAGAAATTAACATGAATATTTGTAGTTCCGATTGGAAATTATTATCAATCTTTGACAGTTATGTTTGTCAAGTTAAATCCATTGTAAATGGATTCCAACCCTTGTTTTCTTTTGGCAGCTACTGAAGCTAATGTACCATGCTCCAATGAATTCAGCGTATCACCGAATCGTGTGGTCAAATATTGGTCGTTTGATTAATCCATATATCAATAGCCATGCTCCGTTCCTGAACACACCGATTTCAGCTGTGCAGAGGTGGTGGTTTAGGTAGGAGAACCCAAGGATGTACTAAAATTTGGACCTTCTTTAGTTGTAATCATGTCATTAGTGCTTTAATTTGATACTTTTGGCGGGTCTATGGTTTTAGTAATGATTGTGTAGCTTAATCATATGTGATCAAATTAAGTTTTTATTTATTTATGGCTTAATTAATTTCTGGTGTGCCCCTTCCATTCGCCACATTTATTTTCTCTTCACCTTTTTGCTGTCGCTGAAGGCGTTATTAGGTTCTACTCTTTTTAAATGAACCTGACACACTGACACGCTTAATAAGAATTCTTAACAATTGATAAGTTATCAAATGACATTGACATGTAAATTGATAGCGACTCGTATAACAAAGAAAATTTTGTTTTAAAATCCAGGTATTACTTAATTGGGTATATTCGGCAAAAATCAAGTATATTCGACTCTTTTCCATTTGTTTAGTAATGAATTCCCTTATTTTTCATTGTTTTTACATGCGAACTTAAGTTGATAGAGAAAGCAAAATAAGAAAAATTCCTGTAAATATTAATTATAGTAAAAAATATAATAATAAAAAAGTACCTCCTCAGGAAGAAGCTACCACTTGTTCGATCTAAAATTTGCAAAATAAGAACAAAAAGAATCATAATCGGAATAAATTTTATTTTATGTTAACCTATTCCAATTTTCTATATTTAATAAGTTTTAGGTCAGAGTGCTGAGCACATATTGTTGGAATGGTCGACATGAACCTGCATCATCCAAATTCCAAATTAATTATTCATCATCCAAAAAGAGAAGAATAAAAATTAATAAAAGGCAACAAAAAAAGTTGCTGATGCTGGAATATCTAGCAAACATGCATTTTGTAGTAATAATTTTTCAATGATGACAAAATTTATACCACCAACTTGTGAAAAATTAATAACAGAAAGTAATTTAATGAAATATGAATCCTTTGGGTTCATTCTGGTCTATTTTTTTTTCTGCCTTGATTTTTTTGATATATATTTCATGTTTTTTTCTCCCACTTGCGTACAAAAAAAATGAAATACGAACAGAATAATAAATAAGCAGCAAAAGTAAAATAAAAGAGAAAGAAAGCAAGATGGAAATCTTGTTTCTCAATCTCAATTGATCAAACTGAATTTCACATTTACTATACACTTCACATCACAATTCCAAAATTATAAGAATACAAACAAACCCCTTATAATTTACTGGATTTGTTTAGAAAAAGAAACCCTTCCAAAACCCCAGTGTCCTATTTGGTAGAACTCAGCCCAAATTTTCTCTGATTCATCCCCAAAACCAACCATTTGATAATTTTGTTCAATCCTACCCCATACCTCACATTTCTCTTCCAAAATCCCCTTTCCCTTTTCCTCAACAATCTCCTTCTGATTCTCACCCATATCACTAACTCTCTTTTGCTTTTGCAAAAAACACCTCCGTTTTTTCAACATTGCCAGACACCTCCTCCCGACCATCCATGGAGCCTTCACCAGTGCCAGGCTGAGAAAGCTCACGACGCAACACGGGCAACAGCAAAGCGCGATGCAATCTGCCAGTACAAATGCGGTGCACGATTGACACGATCGGCCCGAGAACTCCGCTGGCTCGACAGTCTCATCTCGTACCGGGAACCGGTACGGCGCCATGTGATGTTGGTACCTTTCCACTTGTTGCCTGTGTTTCTTTAGTGCTATGATCAGTGCATTTGCCAGTCAAGATGCTCTGTGTAGGTTACAACAGTTGATCAGAGCGAAGGAGACAGAGAGAAAGAAGAGAGAGAAGATTTGTTCTTGGAACCTTTGGAGAGGTTTTTGAGTAATCTATCATAGAACTGGAGAAAGTGTTTGGAGTGGGGGACCGGGTGGGAATTTTTGACTCAATATATATAACCATTGTGACCTAGTATTAAAATTGAGGCCTACGGGCCATGTAAGAACCAAAAAAAAAAAAAGTATTAAAATTAGATATACTAAGCATCTCTAATTTTGGTAATTATGATTTTACTGTTTTTTTCTCAGAATGATGCTCAGCCGTTAAATTTTCAGATCGCACTTAGATGAATTTTTCAAATTATGAGCTTCAACACATAAGTATGCACTAATCGTGCCGCATATGACTGCGCGCCGCATCCATGGAACGCGTCTCTGAACCATGCACGGCACCTGCGGACCGAACCTGTGCACCGCGCATCCTTTTTCTTTTTTTTTTGCTGAAGGCGGGATTTGAACCCAATTGGGTTCTGTTGATACCAAAATTCTTACCACTACGCTAGAGTTCACATGTGTTATCTTGTTGATAAATATAATATTTAACTATTTTTCTCTACAAATTTGATTTAAATTATCTCTTATCCTTATTAAGGAGCTTAATGATTTCTACTACATAATTTGCTCATGTTGTTGTGCACGGACACGATTACTAGTTTTCTATTATTATGCTCTCTCAATACACATAAAATAAATCTACTTCATTAAGATTTGTAGATGAAAAGATTTCTTCATTGAGATCTACGCATGAAAAAATTTGAATGGTTGAGATCAGAATAACAGGTTATTGTAATTCCATTTGAATAAAAATAAATTTATTTTCCTATAGATAATGATACTGTAGGTATACAATCATTTATTCTTTAAGAATACTTTATTTAAAAGCAGCCAAGCTTGCATTGAGTCTTAGATTGTTTTAATATATATACCAAGAGTTTGTGAAAAAATATAGGTATGAATTTATTTCTTTATTTTTAATTTGTAAAGGGTTCGTATTTGTTTATTAGAAAGTTTTGTGTTTGATTACATATGTAACAACAATCAAAAGTAGAACGGTAGATCCGAATCATTTCCCATTAAAAACAATGAGGCTTGCATGTACTTCAGTACCGAAAGCAAAATAAAATAGGGGAATTTTATAATATTAGCCCCTGCCATACATAATAATCCCCTAAAGCACCTCTACCACTTAGCTTAGCCGCCCAATAATTATTTTTTTTTTCTTCTTTGTGTTTGTTAATTTGTTTATGTCATGACTCATGACAGAACCGCCCCACTAAAATGTTATATTGCACCTGACCGGTCACCAGCTCCTCTTATTACCTGTTTTTCTCCAGTTGCATAAACCAATGGAGAAATCAATCAATTCTAATTTCTAACGGTCTATATATATTATATTATATAACTAATTGCTAAAAGCGAATAGACTGGTACTGGGTGCTTTTATTTTCTCAAAAGTGAACAGTACTATGATCAGTTTAATGCAATGTGAAATTGGGGTTTCTCTCTTGCTTAATAAAAGTTATTGTACACTATTAATGTAATATTTCAGAAGGTAATAATTTGAAAGTACAAAAGGGGGAATTGTCATGTCTCAGGTGAAGGAAAATTTAATAACCATAATCATTTTTTTGTGAAAAAAAACAAACAGCTAGGTTTTATCATGAAAAGGGTAAACATGTGAAAATTATATAAATGACAGTACCCTCTGTACACTTCTAGTTATAGTAAATTGATAGATGCTTCACACCAAACTCTCTGTTTTTGGAAGGTAGGTAATTCTAGATTTAAAGCTTTGTGGGTTTGTTTAGACAAGCTTTCCAAAATTTAGCTACTGATGAAATATTTCATGTGGATGTGTTACAGTTGGTGTGCAAATTTTCAAAACAGCCCCAACATTTTAGAGTAATTATACAAAATTGAAGAAAGTGTTGCCAGAAGTGGTAAAAGATATGAATGCTAATGACTGACAAAAAAGAAGTACTTATATTTGAAACAAATGAAAGAAAAACTTAGAAATTTGAATATGTGGCAGAATTGAATGAGGTCTTGCAGTTGTGCAAATAGGGTTGCAAATGGATTGAACTGAATCGAACTTAACTCAGATTGAGTTCGAGTTCAAACTAATTTCGAACTAAACTAATTCGAAATTGAAGTAGGGTTTTGAACTAAGAAGAAGAGTTCAAGTTTGATTTGGTGCAATTCGAACCAATTTCGAAAACCGAACTAGTTCGAAATTGAAGCAGAATTTAGAACTAAAAATAAGAGTTTCAAACCGAGTTAGACTCAATTCAAGTTTGATTCGAGCCAATTTCAATTCGAGCTCGATTCAAACAAATTTCAAACCAAACTGTGTTTAATTTGTTTTAGAATCGAGCTAGTTTGTTTCGTTTCGAACTAATTTTTTTTTTACTCGAACTCCATCGAATCACAAGTTACAAACTTTTTGTGCACCTCTATGTGCAAATGTGCAATTTTGCCTATAAATTTAGGTCATGGAGCAATATTATTGATATTTAGAAAAGAAACATTTATTATGATTGATGCCTAAATCCAGGCATATCTCAGCTCATAATAGATTGTCTGTTTTGTATATATATCTGTAAGACCTAAATTAGAGATAAACAGGATTACATCACTTTCAATTTTCAAATCGAACAAACTAATTATTGACTTAGGCAGATTGTTTTGTATATATATATATATGTAGGTTGCATGATATTGACAAGACATTTTTACCCTTTTCTAAATTTAGGCATAAAAAGATGTATAACCCTGTAACCTGCCTATCACAAATTTGGTAAAAATGCGAACAGACAGATATCAACCCCATGTCTTTGGAGTATGAAGGTTTTTCTTTTCTTTTTTGAGGGAATTTCACATATATCCTTCAAAAAACACGAAATTATGTATCTTATCTTCTACAATTCATAGAGGAGGGATCCACTTACATCGTTTTATGTGACACTCGATTACACCTTACATTATCAAAGTTTTCAAAATTCAAACAGTCAGTTCAAATCGTTCAACATGATGGATATATTAAAATGTGCTTGCAGATCAAATTTTACATTTATTTGAATTTTTTTTACCATTTATTAAGTAATTTTCAAAATCGTTGTTTTTAGAACATTGAATTTTTGTATCTATCTTAATAAATAGTAAAAAAAAAATTTAATGTAAAATTTGATTTACAAGCACATTTTAATATATCAATTATGTTGAACTATTTGGATCGACTATTTCGACTTTGAAAATGTGTGGTATAATACAGTGTCACCAAAAACCGGTGTAAATGGATCCCTCCTCTTCATGATATTCTATTTACCTTTCTAAATTTCAAAAACTCACAAATTTACTCAATTTATTGTCTTTTCTATTAAAATTTATTTTAAAATTATAAAGTTTAATTTTTAGACATACATGGTAGCATTTTAATAGAGGGTAACATAAGAACGTTATAATTTTAAAATGAGTTTTGACAAATAAGACAATAAATTTAATTTAAGTTTTGACAAATAAGACAATAAATTAGATAAATTTGTGAGTTTATGAAATTTACAAAGGTAAACATGATATTATGATTTTTCTAGACGAAGAAATACTTAATTCCAAGGTTTTTAAAAATTATACATGAAATTCTCCCTTTTTGTGTGAGAGTTATAAGTTGGTAAGCCATAACAGATAATATCCAAACTTTTTTCAAGTGAAATTAATCCAAAAGTTTGAGAGATAAGTTGTGGAGCTTAAGTGGTCTGATCAAGTTTTTGGGGAGCAAGTTTATGAATTAGTGAATTATATTATGATTTTGATAATTATGAGGCATTTTTCAAAGAAAAAATCCCTATTCATGACATGAAAAGTCATACTTCATTTGGTATACATTTGGTTTGGGGTGTTCAAACGGTCAGTTTAGTTCAAATCAAAATAAAATGATCAAATCAAATATTTTTTTTCAGTTTTTAAAAATAGAATTGAATCAAACCGATTAAGAACTGAACCGAGCAAACCGAAGTAAATTTCGGTTTGTTCGGTTCAAACTTCAAACCAAAGTAAATATATTAGTACTATTAATAATGAAAGAATACATTGTCATACATAACAATTGAAGTTTGGTTTAGTTCAGTCCGATTTGATTTAATAAAATCATTATAACACCAATAAAAATTATAGTCGAACCAATATAAACCAATCAGTTATGTTTAATCGGTTTTGTGAAATTTAAACCGAACCGATCCATTTAAACCAAAAATATTCAAAATTTCAACCGAACCGATTTATTTAAACCAAAAAATACATCCATTTAAACCAAAATATTCTGGGAGTGAGTCTATGGTACTATGCATATCACGGGTTGTTATTGTGCTACGACTCTATATTCAAGTTTTCAAAACCTAACGGTCGATCTGAACCGTTCATCTTGCTCTCCATATTAATATGTGTTTGGAGACCAAATTTTACATTTTTTTGAAATTTTTTTAGATATTTAGAACAACATTTGATCTGAAAATTCTAGACCATCCAAAAACAGTGATTTTCAATAAATCTAAAAAAATAGTAAAAAAATTTCAAAAAATGTAAAATTTGGTCTCCAAACACAAATTAATATGGAGAACAAGATGAACAGTTCAGATCGACCGTTAGAATTTGAAAACTCGAATATAGAGGTGTAGTACAGTAACAGATCGTAATATGCATAGTACCATAGACTCACTCATATTCTGGTTCTGTTACAAACCAAACAAACTGAACTGTTTGAACATCCCTGCATTTGGTACTGTGAGAATCATGATCTATGAGTTGTACTACATATAAAGAAAAGAGAGAACTATTCTATAAATTTATTAACTAGTAAAGTACCATGCTTACTACCTTGGAAACTTAAATAAATACAAATTTATATATTAACTAGTAACATGAACTAGCTGCGCATAAGATCAACATTCAACGGTATAAAACTTGTAAACAGGTCAAATATGCTACAGTACAGAAATTAACATTATTGAGATATATAAAAAGCTTACCTGTGGTAACCAGATCTCTACTCAGCAAACAATGTCAGTTATGTTGATTCGCTGAACAAAAAACTGTGTTTAATTTGAGAAGAAGAAAGGAAATTGAAGAGACTGGGAAAGAAATAAGGGAAGTTTAAGAGAGCTCTGTTTTTATTATGAGATTTTTTTTTTTTTTTTATGTATAGGCGTTACTAGGTAGAGCTCTAGTACTCCAGTTTACAGATAGATCCAAGAATATAATAATACTTCATCATGTAAGGTACTTGACATTCACAGATTAAATCTGAACAGTTTAATTAAGTTTGTACGAATATTAAAGTGGACTTTTGAAAATTTTCAGATTCATTTTTTTACTAAACCTGATTCATTTTGAGGAAGTAGGATAGTAGGAAATTAATAAAGTTTTCAAATATCATAGAGATGTTTTGTAAATTTTAGTGAGATAATTGGTTCCATTGAGATATTTAAACTTTAAAGTGATACAAAAAATGATGTGATCATGTGCTCTAAATCCTTGTCTAATTACGAAAACACCAAGGGTTATCTAAGTAAATTTCATTTATGGTGCGCCGTGCTGGAGCTGGATTCAGCACAAAATGATCAAATCAAATTTGCTTTATTTGGGAATTGGAAGTTTGAAACTTGTGCATATTGGATCACACGCATGAGCACACAAATAATTACACTAAAAATCCTAAATAATTACTGCAGATATTAACGCGGATTTTAAAAAGTAGCAACGATATATTTATTTTCGAATAAATTAAAAATTATATTTCAAAATTTTGTGCATATGTATTTAATATATTATTATAATAAATGCATTAATTTGGGCTGTATGAGTACAAGTATTCACATGTAAATTTGTATTATGAAAGTCAATATTTTTTTTAATGCAAATTTGGAATTTTGAAAAAATAGCTTATATTTTTTTTTAAATGCAAATTTTGAATTTTGAATTCAGTGTTGGGCTGTAAAAAATTCCAAGAAACAATAATTAAAAGTTTAAAACAGAAGAGAAATGGCACACAAAACCTTGGCGTTTAATTTTCCCAATGATAGTAAATACTTGTGTTGACTTGACCCTTCCTCTCCTTGTAGAGTCCAAACAATTTCTCTATTTTTGTGACGTGGCACCTTCCTATTGGCTATCTGTAGGACCAGCTTTCTGTTTGGAGTTCGAGGTGGAGCAGCTGATGGATTGTTGGGTGAATAAGACAAAGTAGCGTGAGAACTGAGCATACAGGCATCTTGTGTTACATCAAAATTTAAAATTAGTATAGAGAAAGGTCCATTAGACCATAAAAAAAATTTAGAAATATATTAAACATTTTTCTAAAAAAAATATTTAATTTATTTCTGAAAATAATCCTATCTTTCTCCTTTTCAACAAAATATTTAATCTATTTCTAAAAATAAAATTTTTGTTATCAGACTATCTTTATGAATTCAAATGTTGTGTTTCAAAATATGACAGTAAAGAAATTGCAATTTGAAGATGTCTGGCACAACATAATTAAGAGTTGACAATGATTATATAATTTATAAAAGGAGATCCAATATATATTATTGTACTGAATAAAGTCAAAAGATTGTAACAGGCCAAAAATATCACAGTGAATATGACATATATTGTACAGCTTTCCTTCAACCAATAAAGACCTAAAAGATAAATAAATATATTTTAATTGTATGCAGCTCATTTATTCTAAATATTTTATGTGAGGCCGAACCTGTGAATTTTGATACTAATTAATAGTTACATTTTATTAAGTGATCTTTAAAAAAAAAACAGAAATAAAATTTTATCAAATGATTTGTTTACAGGATAATCAAACTTAGCTAATTTAGGTCCTTTAGACTCTAGATAAACCTAAAGCTGAAAATACTTTGGTTAGACCCGGTATATTTTAACCAATCCAGTTTAAACTCAACGGCCTAGATCTATCTTAGAAATGATATTCTTCAATGAATACCAGGGCTAACAAAAGACTCATTGCTCGTGACTCGATCGTGACCCACTCGGTAAAAGCTCGGTCAGTACTAAACCGAGATGGGGTCTAACTCATTCGCTACTAGCTCGGTTCATAATTAATTAGTTCAAGTTAGAATCTAGTTATCAATTTGTGAATTTGTATGAAATTATATGCATTTTATATTGTGTATTAAAACTTAAAAAAATTATTTGTAAAATTTGTAAAAACTACTTGTTCTAGCTCGATAAAAAGTTTGTAAAATTTATTTTCTTCTTATAACAAGATCCAATTATAACCAGTTCGTCAATTCGCCAGCTTGCAAGCTAGCTCAATTCAACTTATGATGATTTCAAGATTTAATTTTAACTCGGACCTCTAAAGTTAATTCGCTTGTAACTTAGATGAAATAATTTGTAATAAGTTCAAACTAGACTCAACTTGTGACAAGCTAGCTCTTTACCACTGGGATCAAAATTAGTTATTATTCTTATAGATAAACAGTGTTTCTGCTATCTCTGCATTTTTAAATCCAATCATTAAATTATTTTGAGATATGTGCACAGAAAAGTTCTAAAAAATTTGTTTTTAAAAATAATTCAAAATTAAATTAAAAAAAAAAAGAGATAATAAAGTTACTGTTCATCAAAAGAGGAGGATACAAGGGGATTTCATTCCTTGCCTCTGACGACGAATACCGTTTGTAAAGTATCTTAAAAAGCTGGTGGCGTAACAATAACTGCATTCAAACCGTTACATTTGATTTGCTTAGAAGTTACAAGTGTTTGACCGCACCTTTACAACCAAGAAGGCGTTATATGTGATTTTTACTTGCAATAAATACAACAAGGTATTCACTGGTTCAGAGCTCAGTTGACTGAATTAACTTTCAAAATAAATTCTAACTCGTCCAGTCCAATTTAATCCCTTTTTTTTTTTTTTTTACTGAGTTGTGATGTGTTCTGGTTGGTTATGAATTCGAACTTTGACTAACTTTTTTAATTTGGATCGAATTGTGAATTTTCCTTTAAAATATGTTTTAATTCAAATTGTCTGTATCAGACATCAAATTATACATTTTTTAAATATTTATAAAAAAAATATTGTTCTGATTGCTCCTTATATTGTCAAAAATTCAGTCTATTCTAGTAAAGTCAAACTAAAATACTTTATAGTTTGCAGCGAATATTATTGATGACGTAATTTTTTATCTTTAATTCTTTGTTAATGTTTAATTATCTTTATGTCATTTTCATTCATCTGATAATATTAGTAACATATTAAAATTTATTAAAATTTAATTATCTTTATTAAAATTAAAATAAAAAAATTATAAAGAGAATCAAAATTACAATTTACAACCTCTTTAACACTTATAACTCACATAATCCATATGAAAAAAATTAATCGGGTTGGATGAATTTACAGTGAACCGACTTAAATTAATGGAACCAAATCTCCTACCAATCAGAGGCGGATCCAATAAGGAGTAGGAGGTGGACTCTCTCTAGATTTTTTTGAATTTTTATGAAGATTTATAAGTCCGAATCAACTTTGCTCTTCACCCCGGCAGTTTTTTTTTTTATTTTATTTTTTATGGAGAAGTATGCATTGGGTCTTCATTTCTCAAAATCAAATACTATACATATTTTAATTATGACAGTTCAGATTATGAGTAAATAGACGAATGCACCTTGTTGATAGAATTTTCTTGCCCAGCATATTCAGTTCCTAATTGTCATAAATGACAAACTTGTATAACCGGGAACGATGCAAAGTTTTGATAAAATCCATTAATCCAGCCATTATAATTTATACATCCTAATTGCCAAAATTAAATTTGCAATTTTATTGCTGATTCCCTCAAAAAAGCAACATAGTGCTTTGTTTGACCCGCCGGTAGATGAATATCTTTTCTCCTGTAGAAATGCTTTCGACCGCAACAAAATGACACCTCACATATCACAAAGTTAATTTCCATAACCATATTGTTCGTGCATCTCAAGATATTATTCGTTTTGACTTTGTATATTCATTTTCAATATATGTGTTTTGTTGCGTATTTTTCATACTGAACATGCCATTTGATGGTTGACGGTCAAGTACCGTTAACAGATCTGAACATTCTAATTATACCTTTTTTTAATGACACCGGATTACATTCTATGTTTTCAAAATTCAAACAGTTGATTCAAATTGTTCAATATGATGGATATGTTAAAATATGCTTGCATATCAAATTTTATATTTTTATGAATTTTTTTACTATTTATTAAGATGGGTACAATAGTTCAATGGTCTAAATATAACAATTTTGTTAAATACTTAATAAATAGTAAACAAATTCCAAAAAATATAAAATTTGATTTGCAAGCACATTTTAATATATCCATCATGTTGAACGATTTGAATCAACTGTTTGAATTTTGAAGACTTTGAAAATGGATAGTGTATTCACTCAAAGAAAATGGATAGTGTAATTCAGTGTCACCAAAAAATAATGTAATTGGATCCCTCTTCTTTGATAAATTATGTATACTTTCGCCTATTTTATGTTTCTTCATTCATGATTTTTTCCGAAATTTTTATTTATATCATAATAAAAAAAAAAAACCAAAATACTATGATTTTGGAAGAATTCCACATTTATTCGCCCACTAAATCAATATGCGGTTCCATTCTTGAGGGAGCTACATATTGGCTTAGCACCCCCCCCCCCCCCCCCCCCCCCCTCAAAAGCTCAAAAAATGAACTGTAATATTAAATATATTTAAGTTTTGAGAGGTCTCCAAATCAATCTGCGGCACCCCATAAATGGAGCTGTAGATTAGCTTGGTTGCCCAAGTAAATGTAGAATTCCCCATAATTTTTCATGTTGGTTTTTTTTTTTTTTTTAAGAGATTATAAATAAAATTTTCGGTGGTTTTTTATATGTATGTAATTGTTTAAGAATCGTCTATATTGTATACTTCCAATTCATAACACATTTGACTTGTAAACCTCGTTATAACAACTTATTCTTTTCAAGGCCACGCATACTAGTAACAACGCCTGCCTCAGAAAGACAAGTTTAAGCTTAATTAATTGCATTTATTTTAAAATTACATACAAAGTTTAGTAGTTGGAGACTTGGAGTTAACCTAGAAATTATTCTTCCTTTTTGTGTTGTTTTTATTTTCTAAATTAACATTTTTGTATTTCCCATATTTGAAATTCTTGACTCTTATAAAAGTAATAATTTAGTTCATTCGGGTCGGTCATCATTTCTACTAGACCGTTGTGAATTCTATACAATTTAAACAATTATGAACTCTATACAAATTTAGAGGACGGTGCAAAATGCCCCATCACTATATTCCACCACTCAACATGATATCCACGTTAAAATATAATTAGAGATCAAATTTTATATATATTTTTTTAAGATAGATATATAATCATTGTTTTTAGATGGTTGACAATTTTCTAAAAAATAGTAATTTTGTATCTATCTTAAAAAATAGTAAAAAATTTCAAAAAATAGAAAATTTGGTGTCCAATTATATTTTAATGTGAATATCATGTTGAGTGGTTCAAGTTGTCCATTTGAATTTGAAATTTAAGGTAAAAATACTGAGGTGCGGTTCAAGCATGAAGTATTGGGGACATTTGTACCCTCCTCTAAATTTATACTCTGTACATAATTGAGACTTATGAAACGAGAAGTGATGTAACACAACAAGACTAATAGACGAGTTTAAAATACAATATTTTTACAATTGTTTACAAGATTCTACTTAAAATTCATGATTCTAAAAACACATATTTGATTTAATGCCTAAATGCAATATTTTTTTTGTACATGTATGAAATTCGAACGAGAAGTAATTATTTATAGATATTTATAAGTAGAAGACTTACCTCTACTTCGGCCATTTTTATTAATATCCTAAAAACAAAACTTAATTTTAAAAATAACCCTACATTTAATTTTTTTATTAAAAATGACCTAACCGCCAGGCCCACGGGCGGCCCAAAACACAAACGGACCGCCTGTGGGACAGGTGGGTCACAGCACTAGCAAACCGCCCGTGGGACGGGGGGTCTACTGTTCATTTTTTTTTTTTTTTTTTTTTAGAGATCTTAGTATTTTGATTTAAATAATTTTGTGAAAAAAAGTTTTCTTATTTAGAGTGTATGCCAAAAAATAAAATATTTGATATATTTACGAAGTGATGTCGTAAAACAAAATTAGTTGATGTCTCACAAAATAAGCGATCTTCAATGATAGGCAAAAAATTATGTGAATCCATTAGAAATAAAAAAAATCATTTTTAATAAAGAAATTATAAATATTAATATGACAATGAGAGAGTACAAATATCTTTATTTTTATGTCTTTATTATGTATTTATTATTAAATTTAAAACTTAAATATTAAAATGAAACCGTTAGATCTTATCAATTTTCTCTATGTTTGTATAAAATATTTTGATATTTCAACTTTGTTTTAATTGAATCAGAAATTTACAAAAATACACTGATATATTGTAACTTTTTTTTATTGGATTTTGTTCACTAATTTTGTTAGATAGGTATAAAATAATTGTTATAAGATGGTTCTAGACCATTCAAGCAAGTGATTTAGTACCTATCTAAAAAAAAGTAAAAAAGTTTCAAATAATATAAAATTGGATCTCCAACCACATTTTCATATTAATATAATGTTGAGCGATTCAAATCAATTATCAAGACTTTGGAAACAAAAAAAAATATGCGGAGTATGAGTAGAGTACAAAACCAACAATAGTGCTCTATGGAAATAATATCAGAATAGATATGCTCTTTTCAAATTACTTTGTTTTCATCGGTTAAAAATGAACAAGGTTGACCAAAATTAAAGAATGCTTATAAATTATGTGGCATCCAAAATTCAACATAAATGAATGTTCATGAGAGTATTTGAAAGATCTCTACAACCTCCCCCAGGAAAAAAAAATCCCCAGAAGAAATTTACCAAGTACGCAAGGATTCATAAAAATAACACTCTCATGTCTGTTAGGGTTCCTATGGTTGGATTCATAAAAATAACAAAATTTACCAAGTATGCAAGGATCACCAGAAGAAAAGAAACAAAAGCACTAGTACAAAATTTACCTTCTCTTCAGATTCTTTGGCTATATTTTCATATTGTTCATCAACTGTTTCGCTTGTGTCTACACTATCTTCTGATTCTTCGGCTACATTTTCGGCTTCATTTTTGAATTTTTTATCACCTCTTTCACTCATTTTTAGACGAATAGGCCTCTCCATAAGCTTCTGAATTGAGGCAAAAGACATTATCCACACATAACACAAATAAAATATCACTAACTAAAATTGAAAATTATGCAAGCAGAACTAAGTACTCAAAATATAAAAAGTATGTATCAATTAAAATTAATCTATTAATTAAGCTCCAAGCTACATAGGCATACAATTAGCCCTCAATTGTGCAATTAATCGACATTACAACTTGCCCCTCAATAGTACAAGTAGGTAAAACTTTCTCTTACATATCATTTTGAACTTCAAACAAGGGTTGAAAAAAAGCATTTATTGGTTAAGACGGTAAACAAATCCTATAATTATAATATTTTGAATTGTAAAAAGAGGAGGGATTAAGTTACAACATTTGTTGAGTTACAACAAGTTGCAATAAGCATTATTTATATTTTCAAAGTCCAAATTGTCGATCCAAACCGTTAGATGTGATCTCTACAATAAAATGTGCTTGGAGACCAAATTTTACATTTTTTGGAATTTTTTTACTATTTATTAAGGTGGGTACAAAAACTAGTCAAATTCATATCATTAAATTTTGTACCCATCTTAATAAATAGTAAAAAAATTCCAAAAAATGTAAAATTTGGTCTCCAAGCACATTTTATTGTAGAGATCACATCTAACGGTTTGGATCGACAATTTGGACTTTGAAAATGTAAATAATGCTTATTGTAACTCAAAAAATGTTGTAACTTGATCCCTCCTCTTGTAAAAATACATAGCTAGTTCTAAAGCCACATATCAGGAAAAACAAGTAACATTATGAAAGTAAAATAAATATTTGTAACTTAAAGACACATGTTAGTGAACAAAATTAAATATACTAAAACAATTTTTTTATGTGGGTGAGCACCTGGATCACAGACCAAAAAAAGAGCTTCTTGTTTAGAACATGGGGGTTCGAAAACAATAGAAGTCAGAAACATGCGGATCAGCCAGTACTATGAATTCATTTGAACCCTCCTCATGTTTATATGTTTATATGTGTATATGTGTATATGTATATGAATATGTGTATGTGTATGTGTATGTGTATGTATATGTATATGTATATGTATATGTATATGTATATGTATATGTATATGTATATGTATATGTATATGTATATGTATATGTAGAGTAAAGCTAATATACACTTAAGTGTACCAATGAACCCATACACTTAACCTTAGGACCGTACGATTAGCTTTGAGATATGTGTAGATTCTTTAATAGTCGTGTAGCTTCTTTAAAAGTCGTGATACATGAATCTCAAAGCTAATCGTACGGTTCTAGGATTAAGTGTATGGGTTCATTGGTACACTTAAGTGTATATTAACTTTACTCTGTATATATATATGTATATGTATATATGTATATATGTATATGTATATGTATATATGTAGATATGTATATGTATATATATGTATAAAATCAAAGTTGACTAAAAAAAAAATCAAAGTTATAAAGATTTACGATATCACTTCGTAAATATATCAAATATTTTATTTTTTGGCATACACTCTAAATAAGAAAACTTTTTTTCACAAAATTATTTAAATCAAAATACTAAGATCTCTAAAAATAAATAAATAAATAAATAAAAAATAAAAAATGAACAGTAGACCGCCCGTCCCACGGGCGGTTTGCTAGTGCTGTGACCCGCCCGTTCCACGGGCGGTCCGTTTGTGTTTTGGGCCGCCCGTGGGCCTGGCGGTTAGGTCATTTTTAAAAAAAGATTAAATGTAGAGTTATTTTTAAAATTAATTTTTATTTTTAGGATATTAATAAAAATGGCCGCCTCTACTTTTATATGAAATAAATAATTATGCTATGCACAAATATAGATATGAAGGTTCCACGTCAAACTTCTTAAAAAAGGAGGGATTTTCATGTATACCCCTCAAATCCATGGAAATTAAGTATTTCTTTCTCTAAATTCATAATATCAAATTTAACATTCTAAATTTTAAAATCTTATAAATTTACCCATTTTAATGTCTTTTCTAAAAGAAACTCATTTTAAATTTATGAAGTATCCATTATAACTTTTATTAAAAAGAAAAAAAAAACATATAACATGTTTTAGAAAAAATATTAGTTTTCTAATTAGATGATTTTTGAGGGTAAATGAGTATTTTTTTTCTACTTTTGATAGTTACACAATGACATTTAGGTGAATGTTTTGTGTAAGCGTCTGAAATAAAGAAATGATCTATTTGCTCCGAAAACCGGCCAATTAGAAAATTGACTTTTTTTTAAACATTCTACTAGATTTTATTCTATTTACTGAAGAATAAAATGAGTGCCTCATAAATTTAAATTAAGTTTTAATAGAAAAAAGACATTAAAATAAATAAATTTGTCAGTTTTTTAAACATTCTAATAGATACACAAAGGTATGTGTATCTTGTGACACAAATTTGGTCATCTTTGCTTGATGAGAATAATAGAAGCCTACCGATTGTTTTCTCTGTGCACAAAATTTGTCCTGCTAGCAGACTTTGTCGTAAAAGACACTGAATCAAACTAGACTAAGAATTGAATCAATCAGACTGAAACAATCACCACTCAGAAGTTTTAATAAAGATACTGAATCAAATCTAACTAAAAACTGAATTAACCAGACATAAACAGTCACTATCCAAAGATCCTAATAAAAAGCCAGTGGTGTCAAAAAAGTAGACTTAGAAAAAAAGAAAAAAAAAAAAAGTAGATATTAGTTGTTCTCTTGGCTGTCAAAAATTAGAATTAGAAAAACAGGATATTCTAGAATGGGTGTGGATACGCCATGTGGTGTTGTGTTATGGACAAACCCTAGAATAATTATATACCAGCAACAAAATAAAAATATATCATCCACAAAAACAAAATCCTGTGGTACTGGTACACATGTCAATGCCTCTCCATACCGTGTGGTTACCTATACCTGCCACATTCTTATCAAATTCACCAAAATTTCCTTTCTTATGTTTCCATTTTTTTTTTATAAATATTGAATGATCCAATTTCTTGGATTTTTCAATAGTAAAAAGAATGTCCTTTTGCATGCACATCTTGGGACTTCTCCAGTTTCACATAACTGGAGATGACTGGAGGGCCTAGAAATGAACCTAAAAAATGGAAAATCCAAGTTATAACCATAGATACACAACTCACGATCAATTCACGAATTATTCGTGTTTTATTATTTTCTTTTTTACTTTTCTGAACTGAATTTAAAGTAGAACGAAAAAAAGCACAGTACGTTTTTTTTCCTAAATAAAATGTGAATAAAAACACGAGTCACGAATTATTCACAAGAACAAAAATGCACAATATTTTTTGGATTCTTTTTTTCTTTTTACTTTGTTATTGTATCAAATTATTTCTGAATTATATCTAAATCACATATTTCTAACCTCACTGAATCTGAATCCGAACTATTCGTTTATCAACTATGGTGATAAGTAATGAGTTATAACTATGATGGCCCATGAGCAGGGAATTGATTTGATTTTGTAATTGACAAAATATAGTGGTAAACCGACAAGAAGAGATGGGGTTGGTTCGTACACTATGAATTATTAATCTCAGTCCCATCATATAATTTACATGTCGGCTTCATGTTTACTTAAAAAAATAAATCATCTCCAACGAAGCATATGTATAAAAATAACATACAATAATTAATAGCCACATGACCAAAAAATTATAAATTATGTGCACACGAGATATTCTAAATCCAGTGATGTGAAACCACGTGAACTCAGGTGCAACAACATAATAATAATTAATTAATATTTATGTTTTTAGTTCTACATTAGGTAGCAAAATATTATGGATAATTATTCTTTACTCTTTAGTAGAGTGTCAATGGCACCTTTTTACCCGTTTATCGGATCCGTATTGTATCTGAAAATGTGAATAAGGGTAATATTTTTTTTCATTAAATTATCGGGTACAATCTGTACAGATAAGGGTAACGATTTTTTTTTCTGTTATCTTACCTGTTTTCGTATAAGATAATTTAAAAAAAAATTATATGAATAGATATATATTTTTTGTATAAAGATGATACATGATATAATAAAGCTTTGTATTTTATTAAATTTTTACAATACAAATTTGTATTCATTATTATTATTTTTCTTGTTTTGAAAAATATTTTATTGAAAACACAAATCAAATGTCATTGATATTTTTTTTTTCCGTTTTTCCAACTCATACCGTATTCGAAAATATGGATAAGAATAAAAAAAAAATTTCGTTATCATAACGGGAACGGATATGAAAATGCCTCCACCCAACCCGTATCATACCCGTTGATACTCCTACTAATTAGAGATAAGATAAACATCAATGTAAACTTTAATTTTCAAAACGTATATTACACATAGGCACAATTATTATTATTATTTCTTTTTTTTTGAGAAAAGTCTGAATCAAGTAACCTAATTATTTAATATTCTCTTGTGAAGCATTGCTCTTTGCCACTTGATTAGAGGTTGATTCTAAGCATAATTAATCTTCACACAAATGTACTTTCATCTCCATAGAAAAATAGATATTCATTTTGGAGTTTGACTTTCTCTTAACTACTAACAATTACAATGTTCTTTTAGTAATAATAAACAATGTTTTATGTTAGTTTCGATTATATTTTTAAAAACAACCACACAAATTGAAAAAGGATAAAGAAATATTAAATTGAAATGAATGGTAAATTTCAAAAGAAATAAGGTCATATTTTTGTCCAAAAATAGTAGCAGATATGATATTAATTTGCGTTATAAATTTCATAACTAAAGTATCTCACTTTTGGATACACAAAAACAATATTCAATTGAAATAATATTTTTTTTAAAAGTAAAAGTCCGTAGGCACACGTATCTACTTCAAACCAGTGTTGTAAATAACGGTATACGGTTATCGGACAGACCTGATACTGCCAAATAATTAAACAGGAATAATTGAAAATAATCGGTTAATTATAATTAGAAATAATCGACCGATCAATTAAAAAAATCAATAACAGTTTAATTACCACCAACGACTAATCAATCATTAATCGGTCTAAACATATATTTTTTACAACACTACTCCAAAAAGTTATTAAAAGTAAAGCTTCAACCCAATTTTTCCTTGAACTTGATCCATAAATTGTTAACATGAGAAATTTTGACCCTTCGTATGCAAAATTGCAAAGTAAACTCTCAACATTTAATTCTTTGGATTTAATTTTGAGTTATGGTTAAAAGGGAATGTACTACGGTCGTACAAAAATTGATGCAACATTTACTGCTGCACACCCAAAAAGACAAGCCACTTTTTTTGTTTGACTGACAACTTTGAATTTTTTTAGAAACCATACAAAAAAAAAGTAAATTTTACCAAATTAGTTTTTACAAGAATTATTAAGAATTAAAATGTCATTTCGATCCAAACTGTTTTCACTAGAGGTGTAAACGGCCGGATATGGATCAGATAGTGGTCTTACTGTATCCGTTATAATTTTTCGAATAAGGATAGTCTTGGATATAGATATGAATCGGATATTAAATGTTACAGATACATATCGGATATCGGATGGATACATATATTTTTTATAATTAACTTATTAGTTACAAAACATCTATTATATTATTAAAATATTAGTGACTAATTATGTCATAATATATCTATATGCAATTTAATAAAGAGTGGGGTTAAAATGCACCCTTCTTTTTGTGCTCCAAACGTGCACCCTCTTTTCGTTTCTTCATTTTTAAAACTCAAATAGTTGATTTGAATCTACCAACGTGTTTTACATATTAAAATGTGCTTGGAGACCAAATTTTACATTTTTTGAAAATTTTTTACTATTTTTTCAGAATTTTTGAAAATCATCATTGTGCTGAATTTTTTATTATTGTTAAGTTCAATAAAAAAATAGTAAAAAATTTCCAAAAAATGAAAAATTTGGTTTCCAAGCACATTTTAATATGTAGAACACGTTGGTACATTCGAATCAACAATTTGAACTTTAAAAATAAAGATACGAGAAAAGGTGCACGTTAGGAGTACAAAAAGGAGGGTGCATTTTAACCCCACTCTTTAATAAATCCATTTAAGAACATATAACACATTTATTTTGGTTTAAAAGTGTAAACGGTCAAATACAGATAGTTAAAAGTCTTACTGTATTCTTATCCGTTAAAATTTTTTGGATACGAATACAGATACGAATCGGATAATATAGGTAATTTTTCGAATTCGAATCTAGACGAAATCAGATAATATTTGATCTGTTTACACCTCTAGTTTTTATAGATTTCGAAAAAAAAAAATTGTAGTAAATTTGTGAAAATATCTCAAACTAAATTGTCATTTTGATTAAAAAAAAAGAAGTTCGGACCGTAATAGTATTTTAATTCTTTTGGTTTCATTTTTTTTTTCAGTTATGGATTTATAAAAAAAATTCGACAACTTTGGGTAAATTTTAAGCTATTTCTAGTTAGGTTTCATTAATTTTTTGAGACCATAGTACAACCTTAGCCGGCCCAAGTCGTGGCATTACTAGTAAAAAGCCCAATTGGATAGGCCCAAAATTTGCAATTGTCATGAAAGGAAAGCCCAATTAACACACACACGCATAGTATGTAAATTATTAGACTCAACCATGGGGTCCACAACGCACCAGTTCGGGAATTTTTTTTATTTGAATAAATTATTCTTAAATAATAAAGGGGAGTACCTGATTTTTGAAAAAAAAATGGATTCAAAGTTTGGAACCAAATCTTTTTTTTTTTTTGGTTCCAAACTATATTATTATGTTTACAAAAAATTGCAACAGTAATTATGTTTCTGAAAAATTCCAGCGACTCTTTCTGTTTCAATAAAAATCTCAGCTATTATTTTAGAAAAAAATTCCAGTACATTTTCTGTTGAAAAAAAGTTCAACAAAAAAAAAAAAATTGAGGATGAATCTATCCGAACCGTTCGATCAATTTTTGGCAGGTATATTATATAGTTCTGTAAAAAAAATTGATAAGAAATGGATGTGGAAAGAAGATGCTCAAGCGAAGAACATATTCTGAGACAGAAAAGCTACTTTGTGTGAAAAATTTCAAGCATGCCCCTCTAAACCTTGAAATATCACATCGTACAAAATTTAAAGAAGATCTCTATACGCCTAGAAATTTGATGACAAATTAAACGCCAAGTTTTAGCTTTCAACCATAAGTAGAAAACAAGTGGTGCCCTTTATCTCCATTCTTATATTACACACGTAGTTGTTCTGATCCGTCAATGGCTAAGATTGAAATATGAACTTTCAAATTGAATATCAGCCCTTCAATCATATAATCTATCTTCATTTGATTAAATACATCTATTTTACGTGTAGAAGTCTAAATTTATTTAAAAAAAAAATAAAAACTCACCACAAGAACTCCTATATGATTTGTTACTATTAAAATTGAATATATCCCTAGCGATTCATTTCCTTAATTTTTTTTACAACTATCTCCAATTGTTGAAATTAAATTATTTCCTTATTTCTATGTTTTTTCCATTTCATTTCTTCTCTTCCTCCATAGTTTAAACAATGAAATCAGAAACTATCATATCTTTCCGGATTTTGTTTAGGTCTACTATATCTTTGTGAATAGAAGAATAACATATGTTGTGCTAATGGAAATAATCATATTTTTCCAATTTGAATATATATGCAGAGAAAATCCTTATTTGAAATATTTAATCATATTTTTTCCAATTTTTTTTATTTACATATTATTTTTCCTCTAAATCATCTAATAACATATCTTGTTTGTGGAAATTAGATATTAAATCACAATGATACTTCAAGAATTTTTTTCATATTATATTTGATTTTTTTTTTTCATTTGTTGTTGTTTTTTTATTGTTATTTATTATTTGAATATCTATTTTTTCTCATTTGTGTCTTCTATTTTCATTTAAATATATATATTTTTTAATTTTGTGTGAATGTCAAACAAAAATGTATCTTTACATTATATTCACTATAATAATATATTCCTGTTGCAACGCACATGCACAATACTAGTATTATAATATGTATGTATGTAGACTTGAATTGCTTGACAATGATTATCTTGAGTCTTGACAATTTTAATAATATATTTTTTTAAATCAAGTAAAATTGAAAATTGAAAAGTAAATTTTAACATGTTATTGGACATTTCAATTAACCTAACAATCCGATATCATGCAATTTAAGTATGGTTTCGTGTTGAATTAATTAGTACTGTCAAATTTCTAGTCACTTGATATATGTATATACGATGAAACATAACGATTTCTTTTTTAAATAGAATCAAATTTAAATATTTAAACTAAATAAGTAAGCTAGAATTGTTTTTTATGAAAAACAGCTTCACCGATTCATAGGATCGGTGAAAACAGTTTACCATGCTTACTATACATGCAGTGGAGCGAATATTTTTTTACATGCACCGATCTATTTTTCATAAAAAACAAAATTCTACCTACTTTTTTCATTAAAATATTTAAATTTAGTTATATTTAAAAAAAAAAATCAAACATGACTAGTCTCATTATATTTATAGGCATCATGATATTAATTTTTTTTAATAGATATTCCATTTGTACAGTTAACTCCAAGTCCATAAATAATAGATAATTCAAAATTTGTGCAAGGGCACATAATACATAGAAATGTTACAATTGAGCTACACATTTTCTTCTCTTTAATTAATTAATTAGCTACAAACTTGTTGGTTTATTTATTTGGAATAAATAACTATATCCATATATATAAATGTTGATCACATAAAGAACAACAAAAAGTACACACATCATCTAGAAATGAAAAAGAAAACAAAGGAAAAACATTTTCTTTTTTGCATATACATGCACGGAATCCGGCCATTTGACCGACTTGATCGTATCGATCAATCCGGTCGGGTCAGATTCGAGTTATATTGAGCCATCTAGTACCCAGAAAAGATACTGGGGATGTTAGTCGTTTTCGGTTCAGATTTAGCATCTAAAACCGCAACAACGATGGCATTGTTATTCGGGTTGGATGCTTCCTCTCTTGCTTGCCCGACTCTTGCCTCTATTTTCCCCATGTGCATTCCATTCTCCGTATTGTACGCAACATGGTCTTTCCTTCGCCTCGGTCGGAGGTACTGCTTCGAGCAGAACCGACCCACAATGCACGAGATGACTGACACAACAAGAATGATGGCGAGTACGATGAATACCGTCGTGTACGAGTTGTTCGAATTGGTCGTGGCGTTTTGGGCTACTATTTTCTCAGGGTTGGTCACAAAGGGTTGTTGTTGAATTGAATCTGACATGGTTGGCTTGTTTTGTTTTGTTTTTTGTTTTCCTTGTGGTTTTTGTCTTGGGCTACAATTGTCTGGTCTCTGGAGGGATTAAATGATGGTTTGGTGTTCTTGGAGTGTGATCAAAGGAAGGATAATTAGTCAGTACTTGGTTAAGAGGCAAGGTTTAAATGCTTCATCAAATGTTGGGTTTAGAACTTAGTATAGTTCAAGCTGTTTCCTCCATGCAAGGGTGAAGGTTACCACAGATTCTTCTTCATTGTGGTTTTTTAAGAGCATATATTGTTTCAGAACAAAACATTTGTAAGTAGTCGGCTACTAATAATAGACGTTACATCAATTATATTGGACTTTGGTGGGCTAGTTTTTTTTTTAATATCCATACTAGGCCGAATGCACTATTTTATTGGGCTTTTTTGGGCCTTTCCAAAATTATTAAAATGATGATGTTTGGAAAATATTCTTTGAAACCCACAATAAAATTAGAATTTAAATGAATTTTATGGGCCTAATTGCTAATAAAATTAGATGTTGTATCTTATTGTTTGATAACAAACCCGGTGCATATGGAGATATATAGTTTTGTTATTTAGGCCAGACAGTAGTTCTTTCAATTGAAAGCTTGTACAAGATGCTAACGGATATGAAATTTGAAAAATGGAGATATATTGTGAGAAACACATATCAAATGTTTTAAATCAGAATAATTTATTTGACCACTGAAGTACTGAACTATCAACGGTTATTTTTATCATTATTTTAATCATGTATATTTCACCGTAATAAAATTCTATTATGGAACTATTTTTTTTTTTTTAGTGAAAGAAGCGTTGTAGGGTCTACGTGTCGATGTGCAAGGGCAGATTAGGTGTATTTAAGTCATCTCTATAAATTGAAAATTAATAGTTTTGTCCTTTATATTTTATAATTTCTGCAAGTACTTAATTTTATTTGTCCATTTATTAAATAAAATTATACTACAATATTCTAAGAAAACTTGTGAAGTTCGTCAATTATAGTATTTTAATTGACGGAATGAAAAATACTATAAGAATAAAACAATATCTATGAAACTAAAAATATATATTTCTTTCGACAGTATCATCGCAGATACTCTTGTCGGTAATACCGGTACGCTCATAAATAGCAAGTTTCTGTCAATGTACCCTCAACAATAGTATTTTTTCAGCCTCGCGGATATTATTTCATTTTTATAGTGAAAGATTATTTAAAAAATAAGTTTATAAAGTATAGATTAAAGATATAACGTCAAAGCAAAATTTTAAGCAAATATCTAACATCTTTAATTAGATATTTGATACATACGCCATGATATTTTCCTATGATATATATGATATGGGCACAAGTTTATTTACGCCAAGATATTTTGGTAGAAGCTGAGAGAACATGCACGGATAGTCTGCTTTAAACCATTGCTTAGCTCTCTTTTATAATATCATCCCTTAATTACTACAATTAATGATATATCATTTGCATGAAAATTCTTATAAAGAATAACTGAGGTTTTCGCTTAAAAAGATGCTTGAAAAGCTGGACCATGTGCATTTCTTTGGTTGTTGCTAATGAAAGCCATAAGTGGTAGTAATGTTTCAATCATATATTAAATTGGGCTTTGGAGATGAGATCAGCATCTGGTGGTCCCAACCATTCTTTGCAAAAAAAAAAAAAAAAAAAAAAAAAAATCTTCCAATCAAAGAACATAGTTTTTGTTCATGGGTTTCTCTGATTTTTATTACTGATGTCAATATCACGATAGATTAAGTTCTGAAAGCAAGAAAGAATTTTGGTGGTCCCCATTATCCAGTTAGTTAATTGAACTATTGCACATGGAGACTTAGGCCGGTCGGGAGTGCGCATCCCCTGAGATATCTCATATTTTGCATGACCTACGTGTCGGTGCCTACTCGGCGATAGCGCAGGGACCAGTATTGTTTGAGATTTGAGATTCGTGCAGAACGTCTTTGAACGATTGAGATTTTCCAAAAAGTCACGCAAAATATGAGATATCTCAGAGGGTGCGAATTCACCGGTCGGTCCAGTCACCGTGTTGCCATCTCTCATGTTTCGGATCTTTTGTGGCAAGAACTTTAACCGTTTGACATAATAAGGATAATAACAAATTTTTTTTTTTTCACAAATAAACTAAAAAGAGAGAGAGATGTCACTGTTTGTGATTAAAAAAAACAATGAAAATTGAACCGTTGAAATAAAGAGATAAAAATAATAAAAATATGAAATCTTCTATATCTCAGAGGAAGAATCATAGTTTGTTTTTAGTATAAGTACGTTGTTTTAGGTCCTGCTCGGCCCACTGATGGGAATGGGTGTAGGCATAAGACTGGTGAAAATTTGAACTGCTTTTTACTGTTTATGTGGGAAAAAAAAATTCAGCTGAACTAAATTTTTTTCTTCTCATGCGAACAGTAACGCGAGCGAAAACGACCTTAAAGTTTAAGTTTAATTTTTGCATTATATCAATAATTACTTTAGAAAACTATTAAAAATTAACTAAGTTCCAATATTATTGAAAAATGTTAGAAATGTCAATTCCATACTCAGATTTCAATAAATTGATTCTACTAACCGGTGCATTTTTTTACTAGCATTTTCATTATTAAATAAGCTGCTATAAGAGAAAATTTGAAAGGAAAAAAGATGCAGGAGCTGAGAATCAAACTTCCTTCTTGTTAGATAAGGGTTCATTATACTATGATAATTAGTCTTTGGTATACTGACAAAGTTAATAATTTATATGTGAGAAGTTGCAGGTTCGAAATCTGAATGGAGATTCCTTGTGAATATTAAAACAGTTGGGTGGCTCGACCTCCAAGTTTACAAAAAAAAAATATTATATTACTATGAACATGTACAAATAATTATGTTTTAGTTATATCTTTAAGTATAAATGGATAGGATAAAGTTAATCGTGGCCCATAATGATCATTACGGATTATGTCCTTCTCAATTTCATATCAGGAAAAATTAAACAGATTTCGCATAAAATAATAATAAAATTATATCTATTCAAACTATTATGAACCTTATTAAATACACACATAAAAATAGTTGAGCCTTGAATCTTTGATGTTAAAGACTTTACTTTTTGTTTTTTTCTACTCTATTAACAATAAAAGAAAACAAAAATCTCAGATTTTAAATAATATATGTGTGTGTGTATATATATTTAGTACTTTTTGAGAATATATTAAGTGAAATTTCAAATTTTATATAGTTTGAAGACCATTTTTTAAAATCCAGTAAGTCAATCGAGCTCCCCGGTCAGTTCCCTCTTGCTCTTACAAAAGGATTGTTTTGAAATTTACACAAAATAAATATTAATATAATACAAAGCTATCTTAATCTGTGTTGGAACTATCTGATGTAGGAGGTAATATAGTTTTCTTGATCATGTACTGATTCATGATCATAGTAAAAATAAATTATATCTGAATAATATCTTATTCCTAAATTATACAAATACATTATTTATTCTATATTATTTGTGAAAAATATGTACTTTTTATTTCTTTTACAATAATATTAGTATTTTTGATATATCATTTGTTGCTGTAAAACTAGTAACAAACTATTATGAAATTATAAACCTTGATGAATTATTTCTTAATTTAGAATCTGTTGTACATGTTCCTATTGTAGTTGAAGTTACATAAGATCATGTCTACAGTAGTTAGGCCCATGTCACATAAATCTACCATTAAGCTTAGATTGGGCTCAATAACTGAGTAATTTAAAAAGTGCCTCATTCGGTATACCTTAAATGGATTTCCAAGAGAGCACTTTATTTGATATGTGATATGTTCGGCCTAGGAGACATCACTCATGAAATGCCGGAATTGCTTTTCTTTTCTACACGTTTTCTACGTTCTCTTAATTCATTTCTCCATAACTAATTCATAGTTTCATACCCACCGCTGTAGATCTCAAAATATACTCTGGCAATAGGGGTGGCAAAAGAGTTCTTAGCTCATGGTTCGATCGTGATTCACTTCTAAGTCGTTCTTTATTGGACTGAGCTGTTAATTAACGAGCCAGTTTGTCAATCGCTCAGTTTAGAATTAACGAGTTTAAGCTGAGTCTAACTTGCTCGCCAGCTCACGAGCTAGCTCTGCTAGACATCAATTTGTGAATTTGTATGCATTTTATACTGTTCAGCTCGGTCCAAAATGTTTGTAGAACTTATTTTCTTTTTAAAACAAGGTCCAGCCAAACTCAGCAAGTCCAATCAACCTCGTGACAATTTCAAGTTGAGATTTCAGTTTAAACCCTTAAAGTCAGTTCACTTGTGACTCGGACGAGCCAACTTGTAATGAGTTCAAGCTGGACCCAGTTCATGACGAGTCAGCTCGTTGCCACCCCTATTTGGCAATGACTAAATATTTTATTTTGGAAAAACAAAATATTTTAATAAAGTTTATATGAGTTTTTAGTTATTTTATTATCTATAAGGGTATCTTAATATTCCTCATTTTGCATCAAGTTGCAGTAATATTTATTTTATAAAGTAAATGAGCTTTTCAACAAAATTACTTCTGTTCTATATATTTAATCTTGCAAAAATAAACTTGGCGCAATACTTTCTTATTGAACAATGTAAATTAAACTTTCAAGATGCAATCATTGGCAATGAAATAACTTTTGAAAAACATTATATTATACTTCAAATCAATTTCAAATTATTTAAAGTTGAAAAAATAAAATTTATCTTTGTATTGATATTAATGACCTACTGATAAATTCATTAAAAGAATAATAAACTATGAATAAAATTTGGTACATTTTCAAAATCATTCTTCACCGATCATTTACTAATTAAATTATATCTTTAGTCGTTAATGATCATTGATGACCAATTTGTTTTTAAATTGCATCAAATTCATAATTTATAAATTACAGAGAACAAGAGGCGGATCTTCATGTAAATTAAAATATAAAATTTGTACATAGTAGCTTAATTAGGGGTTAGAGTTTCACATCCTAATTGTAGAGACTTAAATTCAAATTTCATCTATCACAAATTATAGATTCTTGCATTTTCATTTCAGTCTCTTTAATCTAATTTTTTTAGTTCCGCTCTAAATTAATAAAGAACATACCTAGAATTTATTTTATTTTATTTTCATAAGCATTGTCTATGTTGTCATTAATAAATAAAATATAATATAATCAGCTTAAGTTTTCATCAATTAAAATCCAATCCTATCTTGGAGAAAATATCATTTTTGGTATTTTTATTTGCAAAAGTATTTCAATTTAATTATGAGCGCTCACAATAAATTATTACCAATTTTTTTTACTTGAGCTCATACATTAATAGTCCAATATTAATTGTTAAAAAATTAAAAATTAAGGTAAATCAGCTCTCCATTAAGATCAAAACATAAGCAAAAGCCCACATAATTACCAAAATGGCCTTGACAGCGTGGCATTAATTAAGAAATTAAAGATTCAATTAGAATTAAACATTTAAGTTGATCGTGATATTAAATTGTAATTGGAGATAAAATTTTACAAATTTTTTGGAACCTTTTAAAATCACTTTTTTTTTCTTTAGAAAATTGTGGACCATAAAATATCAGTGTGAGTGCAGTTGGAGGAATATTCATATAAAAAGACACATGGAGCAATTTCTTTGGGATTTCTTATTTTTTGGATGCAATCCCAGGAATAGCAAGAATAGCTAGCGCTAACTTGGGATTAGCGTTATTTGATCGGTTGAATGAGTTAGCAAAAATAATGCTAACTCTAAGAATATATAGCTCTATTTTTAGGGTGAAATTCAAACGTAGAATAGTAGAGAAAAATAGTCACTAACTCAATTAATGCTATTCTTGACAATCGAAACGCACCCAAAAAGAATATCAATACTTAGAGTGAGTCTATGGTACTATGTATATTACGATTTGGCTTGTAATACGGCTCAATATTCGACTTTTGAAAATTCTAACAGTCGATCCGAACTGTTCATCTTGTTCTCCATATTAATATGTGTTTGGAGACCAAATTTTATATTTTTTAAAATTTTTTTACTATTTTTTTTAGATATTTAGAAAATCACTGTTTTTGGATGGTCCATAATTTTCAGATCAAGTGATTTTCTAAATATCTAAAAAAATAGTAAACAAATTTCAAAAAAATGTAAAATTTGGTCTCCAAATACATATTAATATGTAGAATAAGATGAACGGTTCAGATCGACCATTAGAATTTTGAAAACTCAAATATTGAGCCGTAGCACGGACCAACGTGTGATATGCATAGTACCATATACTCACTCCAATATATATGGATCAAGAAACAAGCACTTTTGATGAACGACTTGAAAACCGTCAATTGGATCTACTCTTGCATGCAGATGCTGTGCCAAATTCTCAATTTTGAATGAGAAAAGAAAGGAACAATACAACTATTCCTTGTCGGTGCAATTGTAGATATCATTTTGCGGCCATGTCCTTGCAAATAAAGAATGGAATAAAATTTCAACAGTTTCATTTAAGTTTCATTCATCTGTTCACATTTTTGTATTAAATTTTCGTTATTTTTTCAATGAAAATCAATGTCAAGCATCTTTTTCATAAGAGCTACGTACTGTTTTAGAAATTTTCATATATATGATTATAATATTTTGATACATAAACCCAAAAAAAGTATTATGACACACAAAATATAAGAAGATTCCATAAAGGACAAGAAATCAAGAACTATATTTAAAGCCACTTGTTTATTGCAGCAAGGAAATAATAATATCTACAAGCTAGCTTTCATATTCCTTGACAATTAATTAATTAGCCAACGCATGATACATTGGCTTAAATTCAAACTCATGATATTTCAATCTAGTGTATTGAAAGGAAAAAAAATATCATTCCACTAAAAGGAAATTAATCAAATAAGCTATCATATAATATATAGCAATAAGTTAAACACAGTAGCTAGCATTTCTTTAACAATAATTAATAAGCTTGAACCATTTCTTGTGTATGCTTGTATGAAATATAACTGGTGAGCAGCTCCATTAGCTCCACTTCAACCATAGGAAACATATATGTGAAGAAAATAGAGGTGGTTTAATTTGAACAGCACATGTTAATCTCCGTTGAGAGATTGGTCCGGCCAGAATTCGTCGAAGTTCCAAAAATTATAATTCGATTCTGCTGTAAATTGAGAAGGAATTATTGCACCATCCAAACTCGCGGCATGTTGATTGGGATTGACCGACAAATTACTGTAATTCTGCTCTGAGCTTGTCGTGTGGCTCGTACTACTTGTGCTAGTTTCATCAGCTAGAAGTAGAGCGTCAAGATGACAGTTGTTGTCTGAGCTCTCTCCCTGCTTTACTTTCTTTTGCATTCTGGTCCTCCAGAAGTTCTTTATCTCGTTGTCAGTCCTCCCGGGAAGGTGTTTTGCAATTTTTGACCACCTAGATGAAAAAACAAAAACATGATGTATGTAACTATGTATCACACAGGAAGAAAAAACTTTTGTTATCAGGTGGTGGTTCAAACAGTTTTAGTAGGATGTTATATATATAGATATAGTTCTCTAAGAAGATGAACAATTGTAGCTAATTTGCAAAACATTCATAGAATAACACAGAAACTTCTTAAATTTTGAATAGTCCTAGTAGCATGACAAAAAGAACAATAACTTGCAAAATATCCATATAATCTCTCACCATGAAGTGATCGAACTTTAATTTTTTCAAATTAGTTTTGCTAAAACAGTAAGCGCCTATGAACAAGTATCATCTCAGGTATTGTAAAGCGGAGCCCACAACTTTACGGTCCAGATTTACTCTCAGTCGGGCCTAACTCAATCCGGTGCCTATTAAAGATGTAGGGGTCCAATTTAAGATTCGTGCCAGGTTAAAAGAGCGGTCCGGATCTACTAATTCTATAATAGATTCTCTTTTACAGTACTGTGGTGATTCGAATTCAAGTGGCTATCATTATATCTGCTGTCTGTTGTGTCCCATCAGCAATTCATTGCATACAATTTAAATATAGATTTCTCATTACAGTACACTGATGCATAATTCTCAACAAAGTAAATTCTTTAATATTTTATCTAAGGTACTTAAGTTTTCATGATTCTCTTAATTACATCTAGAAATTAAAGTATTTTTCAATATTAGGACTTAAGTAGAAAAAAAAAAACTTGTACAGTTTAGTTGTTACAATTTATTTTTCAGTGATTGAAACAAATAGAAACAGTACCTATTGCCCCATCTGGAATGGAGATCCATGATTAGCATCTGTTCCTCTTGAGTGATATTTCCTCGGCGAACATCTGGTCTCAGATAGTTCAACCATCTCAGCCGACAGCTCTTCCCGGTTCGATTGAGACCTTCAGAGAATAGTACCAGTATGTATGTACGTTAGTATTTGATGTCAATCACACAAATCAAAGAATAAGAAATTACCAGCAGCACGAGCAACATTATTCCAGTTGCCATCGCCATGTGTCGAGACGTAGTTGAAAAGGATGATGTCTTCTTCCATGGTCCATGGCCCCTTTCTAACCTCTGGTTCCTGGCTGTGGATGTTGTTGTTGCTGTTATTTCCTTGCTCCATGTCTCCATGCAGCAACCTAGTCTAGAGAGAGAAAAAGTGAGAGAGATAGAGAGAGAGAGAGACAGAGAGAGAAATGAGATTTGGAGTGGACATGGGATGCACAGGTAGGGTTCTTATAGAGAGAAAATGCATGGTTCCCAGCCTTTGAGAGTCACAATCAGGAATGGTTGTGCTCATTGTGGTACCATTTTGGTTTCGGTCAAAAATGAACCGGAATCTGTATCAATACCGGCAAATTTTGACTGTAAAGCAAAATCAACTAACACATAAATTACATCCTACGATTCAACTATAAAAAAATATAGTTTTAGTTGTCAATTTTTTGTATATATATTACAAAAATCTGTGAGTACTCGCGATGGTAAAAGTACTAAACACTGTCGGTATCATTACAAATATTTCTGTCAGTAATAACGATACCCTTGAAAATAGCAATTTCTTTTGACTTACCTTCGGCAATAGTAATTTGTTTACTCTTGTGGAATCTCACGTATTCTTGTATATGTTATACAAATTTCTTGTTTCTAAGAGGACATTTAACAATGCTTAATTCAAATGTAGACCATTTTGGCTTGCATTGCAATTTTTGGTGACAGTTCATGATTTCAAAGTGAACTTTAACTTTTGCCAAACCTAATAGTATAGTTAGCATTCCTTGTACGCTTATCGTTTAATTATTTTTGTTAAATCATGGGAAAAATTCAATACATTTCTTAATATCATGATTGCTAGATAAAATGGCCATGGGTTTAGGTGTAATATTATAATAAAAATTAAGATTAGTGCATAAAGGCCCAGTGTTAATGGGTAAAATAGACATGGGTACCTTAGGCCCGTTTTAAATTATGGGCCGGATCTTTCCGTGAATTCCTCAAATTAAGAGCTGTCCAAGATTTCGAGTAAAGATTTTAACAGAGTACTTTTTGCTTCATGCAGAGCAGTAACTGTATACAATGCTGTTCTAATTACATAGTCTGTGAGCTGCATTAAGTCAAAACTACTCTGTTAAGATCTTTACCCAAGATTTCTCGATTCAATGATTCAATCAATCTTTACAAATAAAAGTTTCGGCTAGTCTGGGCAGCATCTGGGGCAGATGAATTACATCTCAGCCGTTAATCAAAAGGATGGCTAGGATTTTGCCGTTAGAAAACTTGGGTACCCAATTGAATGTCTGTGACCTCTCCTGTTCTCTCTGGCGGCCGCGATCGGAGATAGGAAAGCGCCATGGGGAGAGAAATTTTGAGACAAGTCATTTTACGCCGCGGTCAACTTCTCCGTGCTCTCTCTTCAACTCCGCCTTCCACCTCGGTCTTCGTACGCCGGTTTCAAGCTGGTGTTGTCTCTCTCTCTCTCTCACACGCACACACACAGAGCTCATGTGATATTATGATCACTGATGAGATTTTTTTGTTTTTGTAATGCTATTTGTTTATCTTGATATAGGTTTAAGTATATAATGTGCTATTATGTTTTATCTTCAGCCTTTTCCCCTATTGTGCCAAGTAGGTTGTGTGTGTGTGTGTGTGGGGGAGGGGGGGGAGGGGGGGGGGGATCACATCATTTTTCCTTGTATTATATAATGAAAACTGGAAAGGTTGAATGAGTATTGCTCAAGTAGATCTATAACCTCATAAGATGTCATGTGCTATTCTGTATTTGGGAATAGGCATCAGTGTGGTATCATAAAATAGGATGGAATAGTCTGATTCATAAGTTGTGTATTGATAATTTACAATTAACATTGCAATAGATGGGGGAAATGATAGCCCCACCGATAGCACGGATGATTTCGAGAAGCGCTTATTTGGTGATATGAATGGAGGTGGGAGTAGCGACCCCTTCTTCAGAAAGCTCGACAGAATTGAGAGGTCTTTCACGAGAGCCAACGCAGACATGCAGTCCAGAGGTGACGATTCTGAATATGAAGAGGTGACGGGTGATGGACATGATTCGGAAAAAGATGAAGTAGATGAGTTGCTTAGTAGAGTTGGCCAGGGGTTCTTTAAACATAATGATGAGGTATACGAGGAGGATTATGCCTTCAGACCTGATGTTAATTTCAGACCGGGCGAAACTTATACTATCAAGGCAAGAATTTAATTTTTTTATTTTTTTTTATTTCAACATAACAGTTTTTGTCTGCGAGTAATTGTGATTTGTGTTTCTCACTCTTTTGATTGAAAATGAGAAATACCATTAAAAGTTGGAGGGGATATATTCGCAACAGTGACAACCAATTTCAGAATTTTCTGAAATGGACTAAAATGGTAGATATGTTGTTTATCATTTAGACAGACTATGTATATAATGTGGTTCAAAGTTTAGATTGTTTGGTTACCGATCAAGCTGGTGGAACTAAGCCCTTAATGTTTCACATTGATTCACTGATGACCAATGTATGTTTTTAAATTTTGATGTTGATGAGCTATGAATCAGTTGTTCTGTTGTCATAAGTTTGTCATCGATACAACCTATCCCTTAAATAATGGCCTTCTATATATGTTTCAAAACTTTTAAAATGGTTGTGTTATGATATCACAAATGCCACAAATAGTTCTATATTCATTATGCTTCTTTGTAATTTTATTTTTCATTGATATATTGGAGCTGCTTTATGCTTACCTGAAAATATTTAGTCTAATTGAGCATTTTGGATTCGATCATTGATTTTGTTCTCTTGTTAATTGGCTAGGATCTTGATCTTACTAAACCTGCCGCTAGACCGCCACCCCAGAGACATGACTTTGAAACAACTACTGAAGAGGTTTTGAAAAAAGCTGATTTCAGGGTGATTACTCTCTCTCTCTCTCTTTTGAAACCTTGGCAGGGGCTGCCAAGTATAATTTTCATTAAATAAAATAAAACTACATCAATTCTCTACCACAACATCGTCACATTGAAGTCTAAATAACACATCAACATCTAACAACACATCATCTAAATCATTTAACAACACAACACATCTTCTAAAGCATCTAACAACACAATATGACATCTAACATCACAACTTTTAGCAAACCGACTTCAAGTGATCGCCAATCTCTTCTCTCACCTTATTGCTCTCCGTTGCACCAATTGGCCAACAACATAAAGGATGAGGCATCTATGACAACTTTTTTGTTTTTTTTCGAGAGTGGTGAGTGGGGGCGGCCGTTGTCGCCGGCCTCCCCCAAACTTGCTTAGGATTTCGAGGTAACTAGTTTAGAGGTAGGGAGAATGACAAAGTTAGGGTTTGAGGCAGATCTAGGTTAAGAGCAGCGGTTTAGGGTTTAGAGACGGAAAAAGGTGGAGCGGTGGTGGTGGAAGGTAAAAACGGTGGTGGCGGAAGGCAGATGCGGCAGTAATGAACCGGGTTGGAGCAAAAAAGTAAGACAACAGAAACCCTAGGTATGTTTTTCTTGCTCTTTTTCGTACCAAGTTGCGTACTCACTAGAGAGAAGAGAGGCGGGGTGTGCTGGCAAAGTTGGACTTCTTTGAGGCGGAGAGGTGAGAAATGGGTAGGCGGCTAGGGTTTCAACCTTCGTATCGCCTTGGAGTTCTCAAGCACAACTGGGGTTGCCTTAACTCCAACCACTGGCAAACATTAATGAGAGTACTCTCTCTCTCTCTCTCTTCTGAATTAAAAATATAAAGAGGAACAGAGATCTAAGTGATTTTAATTCTTCCAATCCTGCTCGTTGCTGCTATAAATCAGTTGACCTGTAGACAAACAAGTTGTCATATGCAAAAGGACTAGTCGAAACATGATAAGAAGATTAAAAAAAAATCATTAATAAATAATAGACCATCTGTTATATTTATATATCATATGTTCCCTCAAATGCTTCAAGGAATAAATACTCAACAAAATGCTCAGGTTCTAACATTGAAACATTACACCCTATGGTTGCTGTCAAAAGTAAGACATGCTCACAACCTGTTTGCCAAAATACCTTAAAAGATCAAAACCTGAAAAAACTACAAATTGCATATGCTCACAATATATTTTGTCATAACCCCCCCCTCCAAAAAAGGGCTTGGATAAACCAAGATAATACCTGCTGCTTCTTCCAATAGAAGGGAAAGTGTTGAGCTAAGAAAGAAATTTTTTCTAGAAACCTTGACTGAAAATTGAAAAACCCTTGCTACTATTGGCGGTTGCAGTGCTGTTGGTGTGCCCTTCTCTACTGCATATTTTTTCACCATCTCTTTACCAATTTAAGCAGGGGATTTTGGATAATTACTTGCCGAAGAACCAATATATCTCCCCCCCCCCCTCTCTCTCTTTGTTATTCACACGCATACACACAATAGGGGTCGTGGGCTGCCATGGTGAGAATAGGAGAGACAAGGTCATGCAATTGCAAGGGAGAGTACTTTAGATTTGTTTGCAGAGGTGCTTGGATGGGGGGATGTTCTTTCTTTTTTTCTGTGATAAAAGATGTTGAAACATGCTGGCAGCAAATAAATAAAAGAAAACAGGAGACACTGGCTATGTTTGTGAAATTAGAGTTGTGTTTTTTATGATTTAACTGCGGCATACAGTTTAGGAGTATTTTGGACAGTTCATATTTATCTGACCATATCATTGTTTATGTATCCAATCCTTAGTTGCATTATAATATAGTACAACAACAACCAAACCTTTAGTCCCAAACAAATTGGGGTAGGCTAGAAATGAAATCTAATCGTAGTCACAAGGAAATTTTTTGAGGTGTGGATTTTTGTTTAGTATGTGTTACTATTACATCAACCCTTATATACATACAGATACACATTTTTGTGAAAAACTACAACAAATTCTGTTTTGTTGTATCATCTCAAAATGTATTTATGATGTATGTCTGATAACTCAAATTCTTTTGGTGCAGAATGTCAGATTCTTGGCCAATTTCGTTACTGAAGCCGGCATCATTATTAAAAGAAGTCAGGTACTGTTACAGATTTTTATCCCCTTGATTATTCAGCAGTACAGAAAATAAAAGAGAGAAATAAAGTTCTCACTGTTGTTTATATTAGTTTTGGTTCTTTCTTCCACTTGGTTACACTCATGTAGGCATTTGTTTATTCAAGATAAGCAGCTTTTAATTATTTCTATACTTTCTTAAAATTCTAGCACACTCTGCTAGGGATTAAATTCTAGAAAAAGATGGGTGTGGATGTTCTTATTAGGACATCTTGTTAATCATTTGATTTAATCTCCATTACGTACTTGTACTATTCAGATAGGAAATTCTTGACATTAAATTTCCAACCATATAGTCATTTTCACTTCTCCCCTTGGTCTTCATTTGAACAGACTAGGATCAGTGCTAAGGCCCAGAGAAGGGTGGCTAGAGAGATCAAAACCGCACGTGCATTTGGGCTGATGCCTTTCACCAGCATGGGCACAAAGCCGTTTATTTTCGGTAAGGACATGGAGGATCATGACCGGGATTACGAGTATAATACTTATGATGATCAAGCTGGTATTGATGATGCTGTCCTTGATGTCCAGCCTATCCAAAAATCATGATATATATATATTTTAACTTTGCTATTGCCTGATGTGCGCAATATTATCTTTTGTAATAATACGAATTTTTGTTGTTCCAACTTTCTGTAACTCTCTTTTAGTCGTATGTCAGTACTCTTTGGATATAGCACATTGTTTTTTTTCCCCATGTTATGAAGGTTGAAGTACTTGCTGTCCTTGTTGCTTCAGTGAGGCGCTTATTTGCTACAAACCCCACTTTGAGCGCATACAAAATGAAACTTTAATTTCAGTTTTCATAAATTTGAAAGGTACAACATTAACTTGTAAAATATTTACCCAACTTAAAATTCACAAGGACAACGTGTTTAGACATTTTTTGAATAAACCTTTTATATTAGTATGGACTTCATCAGAGGAGGTAGTCAAATGAGCACATATTTTGCCTTGCTAGATAGATTCCTGGATCTTTAAATTGGGATAGGAAGTTCACTAATTTCATGTTAAATGACTTGCCATGTTTTGGATCTCTGATTTTGCCTACTAATAACAATGGTTCTCAATATCAATCCCATATATATAGGACAGATTGTGGTTACAAGAGAAACCTATAAGTTTGTTCCAAAACGGTGGAATAAATTTCCTCCATCTCAAGATATTTGAAATAACTGGAAACAAAAGTTACGGTATATGGGAAAAAGAATTAGAAGTTGGCATTAAAATCATATTGGAGAAGAAAAGAAAGAAGGCAAATGGCTTGGAGAAACTTCATAGACTAGAATTGATTCAAGAAAAATAAGAGAGTATCTGTCAGAGAAGGAAATAAGTGATTGGGAAAAACATAGGTAAAATGTTGAATGATCTTAGAAGAGAATATATTGGCAACAGAGCTATAAAATTAAATGGTCAAGAGAAGGGAATCTCCAGTGACTCATTCTTTTACTTGCTGAAAATTTAGGTGCATTCAGTGTGTATGCTCTCGGACTAGTACAGTTTTGATTCATTGTTAAAAACCAAAAAAAAGAAAAAGAAATTGATCCAAGGCTCACAGCCTCCATCGAGGTCTTAATGTGCTTAATTGAAGCCTCATTAAAAAAACATTACCAGTTGCAGCAATAGAATACTTTAGAAAGCCCGAGTTACAAAATAGTTTAAACAATTAATACTTTCCAAAATTATAAAAAAAAAAATTGATTTGATTTGGTAGGGGTGCGCCGGGCCCGTGCAGTAGTGCAGCGCATGGGCGACGCGTAAGAGTCCCGGCAGCAAGCTACCGTGGTGGACCCTTCCCCACAAAAAATAAATTTAATATCGTTGTGAGCACATGGCCCACATATCAGATATTAAACTGATAAGAACAGATACTACACTTGATCTTAGCCAAAAGGCCGAGAAAGGTATAAATTGTTGTAAAGCCTTACTTCTTCTTTTATAGCCTCTCGGAAGACTCAGAGAATGTACATACTGATTGTGGGACTAAGTATGCGATTTCTCAACCGTTAAGCAAACCGGTCACATCTATGATATATCTATCGTTTGCTGCATCGGCTTATGAATATAGTGGGTTGTTCCTGGGCCAAAGGATTGGTCTTAATATGGGCCTCACTTTAGTAACAAAGTATGGTCTTAAAGCGCTACAATTAATCACACGTATTATTACGACTTCTTAGTATACATGGGAATGTATGTACTTTTCAGTTCAAAAACCAAAATACTTGACTAAAATTTAAAATTTTATTTCTCAATTATAAAATCACAAAGCTCTCGTGTTGATAATATTCATGGGGACAATCAGTTCTTAAGACACTGTTGATAATATTCAAAGCAGAAAATATGTTTTAAGGCAATTAAAAGAAAACAAAAAAAATATTGCTACAGAAATTTTCATATGTAGCCGTTACCATTTGGCAATCCACATCAATGACATGTGGCCTCCCATTAGTATTTTTATTTGGCAAAAAAATAGTATAACCGTCTAAATTATTAAAATAGCTAATTTCTCAATTAGAACATCACAATATCCAATATATCCATATAAATTTAACATTTTATTTATTTATGTTAAAAATTAAATTGACCAATATACAATCTAGAGAAATATAAAAAGAAAAATAGAAAGATGCGATCACATCCGACACACTCTTCAGGTTTGAATTTTTCCCATGTCACGAATTTGAATAATTTTACATAAATACTACAGATACTAAAAATCGGATAGCCGAGAAGAGAAATATAAAAAGAAAAGAGAAAGATGCGAAAGGATACCACTCCTTGGGTTTGGATTATGTCTGTTTGTAGAAGAAATAAGGCACAGCGGATGTGTCTCTTTCTTTTTCTTTTGGCGTTAGTGGCCGTATCTCACTCACTAAATCCCTCCAACTCTTTTGCTACGCCTTCTACTCGTATGCTCTCCATTTTTTATACAACTTCCATTTCATTTCATCTCTCTTGCCAATTACGGACTTCTTTTGTTTTTTTCATTTCATAAAAAATGGTAGTTATGATAACTTGGGTTTTATTTTGTGGAATAATTAAGTATGTTTGTTGAACTTTGTTCCATGATGAATAAACCGTGCTTGTCACAAGACCACATCTTCTGTTACAACAAATATCAGTGGTTTTTTTTTTGGTAGGATTTCTGAAGGAACTCAAAATTGCTACTTTTTTAAAATTTGGCCAAATAATGATGTCAGCAAAAAAAACCCACAACTTGACATCATGACTAATTAGAAATAACAATCAAGGACTAAAATGGGTTATAACAAAACTCAGAGACCAAATGATGGATCGTATTATATTAGGAAATGTTGCTGTGATTTAGGAGAGGTTTTTTAACACTATTAATTATTGTTTTAAAGCCTAGGAGACAACATAACATATGCATAATTAAATATTTTGAGGTTATCACTTAAAATTGTGCCTTCATATCTCTTGCTTCTTTACTTGTTAGTGCAGATGAGGCTCATGTACCAGTAAAACATACACTTTTACCCCCTCTTATAATACAAGATGGGAGGCTTGTCGCGTGTTCGAGAAAAAACCTCTTTGCTTTTGAGAGAAATGGATCGCTTGCATGGGTCATTCCTCTTGGTCTTTTCTGTAGAGAAGATATAGCCCCTGTAACCGATGACAGAGGAAAGGTCAATCTTTCATTTTTCCATTTTTAAATTTTTTTTTAATTGGAGCATTATTGAGTGCAAGACATGAGGTGCATCTTGTCTGAATCAGGCAAAAATTGAGGCTTAATTACACAATCATTGAGTTCAAATAATTGCAAATTACAATATTCTGGTACCTTGTGCTTATTACTTTCCTTGAACTCCTACAAGATTAACATCAAAATCAGATTATTTTTCAGAAGGACAAAGAATAATAGAAAAAATGATAAATTTTCTTTGGTGAGTACTGAGCAAGAACATTATTATTATTATTCGGCAGATATATTTGGTAGCGGAAAATACGGTTCTGAAGATAAACCCTTCGAAAATAGGCTCTATCCAGCCTCCATTGAAAGTGCTCTTCTCTCACAATTCTTCTGAGGAGATATTGGGGCTCTCAATCAGCCCCAGTTACCTGTCATTTTTTATAACCGTGAGAAACCGTGGCCTTTTCTCTTTCTTGCTACGTGGAGAGCTCCAATGGAGCATTGGCCCCACACTACGCCGTCTTAGGTACACTCAGGGATGCATGGCTGATCAACTGAATTGCTACTTTAATTCAGCACCAGTTGTGGATTTATGTGAAGGGACTCTATATGTAAGATATTACCTTCCTTAGATATCATGCTTACACAACTTTTTGTCTTTACATTGTGGTATTGATATGGTACGATATGGGTATGGTATGGTACTATCTTTCTCTTTGGGAAGTAATTACCTATAATTAATAAATGATAGAGAAAACAATAAAATGAAAATATTAGATATATGGTCTGAAATTTTGGCCCCCTAGCACATTTTATGCTGTGTCATAATTGAAAGTTTGATTTTTTTTTAATTAATTTTTCAATTTATTCTGTGTATATTCATCTTTTGCAACCATTTCTGATAACATTTTAGGTATCAAATACCGAAGGGCAACTTTACTCGGTGTACATCCGCAACACACAATTTAGATGGATCCAATCTTTAGGCATGTTTGGGGATAAAATAATAATTACACCAGGAAATAACGGATTTGTGTATGCCACATTTCCCAAACAGGCTATGGTGGTCTGCCTCGATGCTTCAACAGGAAACATCACCTGGCAACAGACTGTGGGCCCCTTAAGCAGTGAAATGGTGTCTCCACTTGTAGATTCCAATGGTAACACTTTTAACCTGGAATTGAAGTTGATTTAGGCATCGTAACTCTGAATTTGATGGTTGGTTGCACAATTCGGGTAATTCCAGTGGCAATTACTGAAGCCAACAACTGCAATTAAGCATAAATCAATTATCTCAATTTCAGCATTGTTGAATTTTAGGCATGAATTGAACTCTCAATTTACAATTATTAGTTGCAGACACAAAGAAGCCTTGCCAATTCTCTGATATTAGATGACCATTTTCCAAACCAAAGATTACATTTATCCGAAACGAAGAAATTCAATATTGAGGTTCAATGTAACCTCAGTGGTGCTACAATACATCAAAATAACCCTAATGTTATGCAACATTTAGTTAACTAATCACATAATAGCTAAATTATTGCTCTCTTATGTTAGGTTGGATCTCAATTGGGTCATTAGACGGGATCCTCTACTCAATTTCACCAAATGGTGATCTGAAAAAGCTTCTAGAAGAAACTGCATCAGAATCCGCAATTCAAGCTAGCCCTGCACTAGACTGTTCTGGTTTTGCTGTGTACATTTCCCAGACCAGACTGGATTCAAAGATAACCCATAATATTGGTACTACTAGTTATGTGTCAGCTATGAGACCTGTACAAGTTTTATTCGCTTTGTTAGCACCAGCCACTGGTACTGTATATTGGACCGGGGATTATCCTGGTAAGCCTTTTGTACCATTTATCAATTTTCTCTCTTTTTTTTGTGTTATGCCAGGATGTGTTTATGAAATGGTATTGTACCTCCCTAGTCTTTCTGTTGTTATTCGGCCATATCTTGAAATTTAAGCCTCAAACCTTAGCGATTATTCAGTTTTCTTTCCCCGGTACTTTATTTGGGGGATTATGAAATCTAAGATTGAGCTCCTGGATCACATGGTCTGAAATAATAATTTGAAGGAAATTTTTAACATCAAATGTTGGTCTTTTGTTAAGGTGAGGTTTCTGATCTTTTGTTGAAAAGTGATCTACAATACTTCGCTGTTGATGAGAGGATGGTACTTGCATTTCTATCATCTGGAAGTACGTTTACTCTTTTTCCCTTATTTCTCTTATTATTATTATTTTTTTTTTTTAGTTTTTAAGGCCTCTCTTTTAATCATGCAAATATAAGAATTTTTTGCAAATGGCCCCCCAAAAGTATTCCAAAAGTAAATTTCATCATATCTTATTCTTTCTAGTGAAAGAAGAATTGAATTTCTAATTATTCACATAAGTTGTACTTTTTGCAGGAGTAGGCAACACGTTTCAATGTTACACTACATGTATGATTTTCTTTAAACCCGCAGTATAAAAAAGGTTCACTTGGCTTATTTTTATGTGATATAGCTGATTAATTTTACCTTTTCTATTTTTTACTAGGGCAAAGAATTGCGTGGACCTGCTCGCAAGCTGCACCCAAGTTCCCAAGAACAAACTCTGGTAAGGTGAAGAAATTGCAAATTTGGCACTTTGGCCGTTGCTGGTACCTGCATACATTAGTACCCTGTCATTTTGCCAAAACAAATATTCTGATAATACCCTTTTGTAAATCAATTTTGCAATTATGTCTTTACATTACTCATTTAGAATTAGATTAATCCTCGGTTGTGCAAACTTAACCAAAATCAAGCCTCAAAAAGGAGTCGTGAAGTGAGCTATTATTGAATACTTTTCACATTTCAGTAACCCTTACAACAAATCTCACATCTTATGTATTGTTCTAGGAGATGAAGATGCAAATTTATTATTCCTTTTAGTACAAACCATCATATTGGTGGTACTATCTGTGGTTGTTCGATTTTGCTGCATCTTTTGGAGGAAGGAGAAGCTTAAAGATAACGGCTTAAGTGGTTTTTTGGAGAAGAGGGTAAGCAGTTAAATTAAATAAAAATAAATAACAAACCTTAAAGGTTGTCCAACTGGTATGTCTGCCATACCAGATAGTTCATGCTGGTAATACACATAAAGTCATAAATTGATCTGATTGAATCTCCCCAACAATTTAGAGAAATCAGGCAAAGTGAAAATAATAAGAAAACTATTCCTCCAATGGTAACATACTTTTTGTGTAAAATGCAGCGTTCTCTCCATATGAAGAAAAAGGAACTAAACAAGCTGATCTCTCAGCTAGAACAAAAGGCAATAGAAGAAGCCACAGCAAATGAAACCCTTGAAGATTTGGGACAAATAGTCAAACAAAAAGAAGGGGTAGAGAGGAAGCTCTCCAGCTCTTACAGCCTCGGTCTAGACCGTACCGTCAGTTCAGGAGCAGTTGCCTCAATTCTTCCTTTGTACAATGGCAAGATGAAGAGCCACTCATTCCATAACTCAATGCACAAGGAAAGCATAACTATATTTAATACATTTAGTGACAGTTCTTCAGGGGAAGAAAGAGAAAGTGGGACTGGATACAGTGGAAGCAGTTCAAGTAGCTGGGAAACGGAGAATCCAGAAGTAGAAATCCAGGAAGTGGAAGAAGATGAAGGGAAGATTGCTGAAGCATCAAGGGTTTATTCAAATCCAATTTATAATGAAATTGAGATGGATTTAGCAGGTGGAGAGAGGAGATTAGGATTGAAGAGAAGAACTCATTCTTCTACCTACTGACAATTTAGATGCATTCCGAGTGTACAATTTTAATTCATTGATGTAAACGAAAATAAAAGATTGACCAAAATAAGATGTTGCCTTGCCATCTCAAAAATATACATTTGTAAAAAAGATTTTGTAGATTATTTATAATTTTTAATATTTTGGTATCTGCAATAATGAAAATAACCTACGGGCCGCAGAAAAAATTTCTTGCAAAACACATCTGGTTCACAGCCTCCATTTAGGTATCTTATTTGCATAGTAACAGTTGCAAGTTGCAACATCAGAAAATTGAAGTGTTGAAGACTGGTGATATTGGCAAAACATTCTCGAAAGCTGGAATTACAAAAAATCAGATAAAAACATTTGAATTAGAATTGGTACGGGTGTGCCAGGTCAGAAAAAAAACATTTAAATTAGAATTGGTAGGGGTGCGCCAGGCCTGTGCAGTAGTGCAGCGCACGGGCGACGCGTAAGAGCCCCGGCAGCAAGCTACCGTGGTGGGCCCTTCCCCACAAAAAATTAATTTAATATCGTTGTGAGCACATGGCCCACATATCAGATATTAAACTGATAAGAACAGATACTACACTTGATCTTAGCCAAAAGGCCGAGAAAGGTATGAGTTGCTCTGAAGCCTTGCTTCTTCTTTTATGGCCTCTCGGGAGACTCAGAGAAGGTACATACTGATTGTGGGACTAAGTATGCGATTTTTCAACCGTTAAGCAAACCGGTCGCATCTATCTATCGTTTGCTGCATCGGCTTCTAAATAGAGTGGGCTGTTCCTGGACCAAAGGATTGGTCTTAATATGGGCCTCACTTTATGACCTCTTAGTATATATGGGCAGGTTTGTACTTTTCAGCTCAAAAATCAAAATACTTGATTGAAATTAAATTTTTTATTTCTGAATTATAGAATCACGAAGCTATCGTAAGTAAATTCACGGGGACAATCAGTTCTTAAGATACTGTGTTGATAATATTCTAATCAGAAAATATTCTCCAACAATGGTATGAGAATTAAGAAAATTAAATTGAAATACATGGATATTGAAATAGGAGATTGGGATATGATTATATGGAAATGATAGACTATTATAGCTTACTTTACTTGAAAAAAATGATTTTGGTTGAATTTTGGATGAGTGTAATGGTGGGGAAATGCCAAAAACCCAAAAAAAAAAAAAACACAAATTAGACCTTAAAATAAATTCAACAGAAATAAAATGATAATTTCAATAATTTTTCCGTTGCCACGCTCACATAACCATAACCGTTAATCTCATGTTGGAGGGTTGACCATTTTTTTTTTGTTTTTTTTTTCAAATTTCTCCAACAGTTAATAGCAAAAATTGAAGATTTGTGATAGTTTCGAATGCAATATCGATGCAAATTGGATACTCAAAATAACGAATGTTTGAATAAGGAGGAATTTCATGTATATCTCTCAAAAACTTCAAAATTACGCACTTCTTCATAATATCATATTTATCCCTCACAACTTCACTCAATTTATTACATTTTCTATTATACTTATTTTGAACTTTATTAAAAAAAATATAAAAAATATATATGGAGTCTGTGTAATTTCGTGATAAATGACTTGTCATGTTTTGAATCTGACCACACTATGATTTTGCCTAATAACTATTGATCTCATTATCAATCACATATATTTAGGATAGATAAATTTGTGGGTACAAAATGAGTAATTTAATAAGCTTGTTCCAAAATGGCCGAACGAATCTCCTTTTTATCTCAGGAAATTGGAAATAACTATTTTATAGTTACAAATTAGAGGCTGGCATGAAAATCTTCACAGGAATTGATAATTTACTGATTACTTGATGTATGGTTAGGCCTAACTTCCGTTCATTCTTATTAATTAATTGATAATTTCAAAAACCCTTCAAATCAATGTTTTTTGTTGTTGATGTTGTTGCCAAACTACAATGAATGTTGTCTTCACACTGAGATTCAGAACTGATTAAATAAAATATTATTTATCTGTTTAAAGAAGTCTATTTGGCTAACTGTATAAAATTGTGATATTACCAGGAAAACACTATTTTCGGACTTGTACACGAAACTTGCATTGATCTCGGCCACAATTATCTCAAGCCCCCACTACTGGTCAGCATTAGAGTGGGAAAAATGACACAGTGGAGTTGTTTCCGTTAAAGAACGGCACAATTACAATACAAACGGCATGGAACGACACGGCACACGTGTCGCTTACATGCTGTGATTCATGTGTTATGCACCGTAACTATTCGTATGCAGTAACCATTTTTTGAAAACTTGACACGACACGTTATGTCACGTGAAATATCTAGTTACGGCAGGGCACGCTACGTGGTCACGCGAGTCACGTGTAATTAGGAGCATTAGATCTTGACTAAATAATGAATATTAAATAAACTAATATAAATTATGATCAAATAGTCATGCGAGTCATATTTGGTCATTGCACGTTTAAACACAGCATGACTCATGTGACGTAACTACTCACGTGCCGTGATCATTTATTGACATTTTGATTACAGCGCATAAAAAATTAACTTGATCACAGCACGACATATTTTTTCCACTCTAGCCAGCAGGCATCGTTCACTCTTATTCATGGACTCTGGCAATATGGAGCCCACAGAGGCGTAGAACTATACCCAGTTAGGGGCGGATCCATAAAGAGAAATAAATCGGCAGAGTATAATTTGCAAATTAAATTAAGTGTGCATTCCTTAATTTGATCCAATACTGTGCCCAACATCGTTTTCGAATAGCGAAGTCAGAGAACAGAAATTTCCTTGAGTAGCGATCGAGTCACAGAAACTTCAGCAAGTCAGAGAATAATTCCCTTGAGCAACTTTCGTTTTCGGTCCCTGGAGTCAGAGAGTAAGGAAAAAGAAAATAAACAATTGATTGATAGAAAAAGACGCATGCAGTAATATTATATTGATGAGAGACCTATTTACATCTTTTTTATGATACCGGATTATATTTTTATATTTCTAATTTTTTTTTAAAGACCAAACAGTTGATCTAAACAGTTCAACATGATAAAAATATTAAAATGTGCTTGCAGATCAAATTTTACGCTTTTTAAATTTTCTTTACTATTTATTAAGTATTTTACAAAATCATAGTTTTCATACCATTGAATTTTGTCTTTTATAGTAATTAAAAAAGGATAAAATTTTATCGATCTAATTTTTGTAATGAGGAGGAAATTTATCAATAAAAGTAAATTTTACTTTATTATCAAGAAATTTAAGCTTCTCTATACCTAATAGAAGGAATTTTCTTGATAGAGAAGCTTTTTAGGAAAGTTAATTTAACCGTCAAGAGCTTTAGTTTCCATTAAGGAACGAGAAAGAATTTAGATATTGAAATTTTATTTTGGATTTTTTTGAGGAATTTTAGCAGTTGGATGACTTTGGATTTCAAAAATTCAATTTATGTGTCGAAAGATTGCACCGAAAGTTCTTAAATTGAATAATGACAGTTGCCCTGATTGTTAAGCCTCTAAATAAATAGCTTTATATATTCCATAAATTTAATAAAGATGTTTTTATTTCAGATTAAACAAATATTTAATTTAGTTGGCTAATTCGCAATTGATCCAGCAACACATTTAATAATTTCATCACCATTAATCATTTGAGATAAATGGTTTTATTATATTTTTGTCATATCATAGATAGAAAAGGTGTTTCATAATTTTATCATCATTGATCATTCGGAATACATTTTTTAATCACATTTTAATTATTTCTTAGATACAAAAGGTGTGATAAAAAATGAAAACCGTAAGTATAAAATATGAGCTAGCTTGAAAGTATAACTATATAATAACAATTTTGAAGACTTGAACTCATCCTTTAAACTTAGTAGAAAAAAAATATCCCAATAACGAAGTTTATAATAATCTTGTCAAACATAATAAAAAAACAAATTAAAAAAACAATAAAACATTTTTTAAATAGAATATTATCTATTAATATTTCTTTTGATAATTTTGAGAGATTAGAGAAAATCAACAGTTAACACAGAGAAAAAAAAAATTGAGAGTTATTTTTATACCTATAAAGAATTATTTTCACACCAATAAAGATTATATAATTTTGGAGGCTGTTACTTTATCTTGCTCCTAAATTTATTAACGGGTTTTCAGTGACACATCTACCTCAGTAACAATTTCAAATGCAAAAACGTATTCAATTATTTTATAGAGAACAAAAATATCATTTGATACCTATAGTTTTCAATTAATCAAATGCTACGAACAGATATATAGTTAATCTCATATTGTTCCACAACTAATTATTTGGTGTTTAACTATCTTCTTACCAAGATGTATTGATCAAAGCGAATCAGAAAATATATCATTCAGAAAATAAAAACTCAATAGGCTCATTAGCGAGATAGAGAGAGGCCTATACTTTACACTCGTTCTAATTACTGTTCTCTATTTAATGCAGCAAACAAAGAAATTAATTATATAGTGACACTCAATAAATGTTGAGACAAATATTTATTTTTTTCATCCGTAGATTATATTAATTTAAAACACTTAATATAGGATGACACGGCCTCGGAGCCAGAGCAGATTCGTTAACAATTGTTAATTTGAAATTGATTCTGTCATTTTTCTCTAAGATGTCCGGATTCACAATATACTACTCAAAAAGTATTTTTGTACAGTTCAACATCCCTAGTGAGAAATCAATTTCAGAATGATCAAGTAATACTAATTAAGTTGCCTGCAATCCCAATTACCAATCACATGTCTAGAAATGATCAAGTAATACTAATTAAGTTGCCTGCAATCCCAATTACCAATCACTTATCTAGACATGTCTCTATCGATAAAAAAAACCAATAAGACAACTAATCATGTCATCGGTTGAAAGTTATGTACATATATTTTTAATTATTAAAAATAGTTAATTTAACTCATTAAACTTATAAAATAATTATTTTAACTTAGTTTCATTGTTAATTAATAAAATTTTATGAAATTATCATTTAGAGAAGTTCAAATAAGACAAGACAAAGTATAGTACATATAACAAATAAATGCAGAAAAAATATAAAAATGATCAACTGATTGGCCGTATAAACATAAAACAGATAATTCATAACAGTTTGGTCACAACTAACGACTAATCAGCTAATTAATCGAACTAATCGGTCATTTTTTAAAACACTAGACACAACATAACATATTTTTGGCTAACAAAGCTGTCAAGCATGGCATATCAAGTGTCAAACAGGGCACATAATCCAGAGAAATACAGTAGGCATGCGGAACCACATGTTGAACACGATCATATAATTTTCGAAAACATTTAAAATAAAAATAAAAATAAAAAGATCAATTTTATTTTGAAACAAAATAAAAAATCGAATTGAATATTTATTTAAATTTTATAATTATTCTATTAAATAATGGGCACGAAATAATAATTACTCATACCGTTACTTATTTGGTTAACAAAATAAAATTTTTATCCATACTCATACCCAATAAATTAATGAAAATAAATCATTATCCATATCCGTCTTATCAAATACGATACGGATTGATGGTTCATCCTCTTTTAGATAATCAGAGGTATATCCCTCCTCCCGATTTTTTTATTTATCTCCAAAATTTAAATTGAATTTCAAAAATTAACCGAACCGGCTGTTAAATTTGAAATCTACCCAAACCGGTTAACCGTTAACCGAACCAATGGGTTCGGTTAACCGTTTAGCGAACCAACGGGTTCGGTTAACCGTTTAGCGAACCAACAGTATGGGTTCGGTTAACGGTTTAGCGAACCAACGGGTTCGGTTAACCGTTTAGCGAACCAACAGTGGGTTACACTATTTTCATAAATTTTAAACTAATCTAAACCGTTTTTGATGTTTCTAATTATTTCTAAACCAATTTAGATTACCTAAATTTTCTAAACTATTTTACACTATTTTAAAATTTTCTAAATTATTCTAGACCGTTTTTGAACTTTTCTAAATTATTATCGACTATTTTCGAACTTTCTAAATTATTCGGGCACCAGTTTAAAATTTTCTAAATTATTCTACACTATTTTACAACTTCCTAAATTATTTTTCACCATTTTAGAATTTTACAAATTACTAATTACTCTAAACCATTTTGAAATTTTTCTAAATTATTCTACACTATTTTGGGAGTTTCTAAATTATTTTTCACTATTTTGAAATTTTACAAATTACTCTAAACCATTTTGGAACTTCTCTAAATTATTCTAAACTATTTTGAACTTTCTAAATTATTTTTCACCATTTTGGAATTTTGCAAATTACTCTATTTTGGAACTTTCTAAATTATTTTTCACCATTTTGGTATTTTACAAATTACTCTAAACTATTTTGGAACTTTTCTAAATTATTCTATACTATTTTGGAAGTTTCTAAATTATTCGGGCACCACTTTAAAATTATCTAAATTAATCTACACTATTTTGGAACTTCCTAAATTATTCTACACTATTTTGGAACTTTTCTAAATTATTCTACACTATTTTGCAACTTTCTAAATTATTCAGGCTACTATTTTAATTTTTTCTAACCGGAGATATTTAGGTAAATAGAATAATTTAGAATAATTCAATACTTTTTGAACGGTCTAAAATAATTTAGAAAATTTTAAAATAGTATAGAATAATTTAGGAAGTTCCAAAATAGTGTAGATTAATTTAGAAAATTTTAAAGTGGTGCCCGAATAATTTAGAAACTTCCAAAATAGTATAGAATAATTTAGAAAAGTTCCAAAATAGTTTAGAGTAATTTGTAAAATACCAAAATGGTGAAAAATAATTTAGAAAGTTCCAAAATAGAGTAATTTGCAAAATTTCAAAATGGTGAAAAATAATTTAGAAAGTTCAAAATAGTTTAGAATAATTTAGAGAAGTACCAAAATGGTTTAGAGTAATTTGTAAAATTTCAAAATAGTGAAAAATAATTTAGAAACTCCCAAAATAGTGTAGAATAATTTAGAAAAATTTCAAAATGGTTTAGAGTAATTAGTAATTTGTAAAATTCTAAAATGGTGAAAAATAATTTAGGAAGTTGTAAAATAGTGTAGAATAATTTAGAAAATTTTAAACTGGTGCCCAAATAATTTAGAAAGTTCCAAAATAGTCGATAATAATTTAGAAAAGTTCGAAAACGGTCTAGAATAATTTAGAAAATTTTAAAATAGTGTAAAATAGTTTAGAAAATTTAGGTAATCTAAATTGGTTTAGAAATAATTAGAAACATCAAAAACGGTTTAGATTAGTTTAAAATTTATGAAAATAGTGTAACTCACTGTTGGTTCGCTAAACGGTTAACCGAACCAGTTGGTTCGCTAAACGGTTAACCGAACCCGATGGTTCGCTAAACGGTTAACCGAACCCGTTGGTTCGCTAAACGGTTAACCGAACCCATACTGTTGGTTCGCTAAACGGTTATGGTTCGGTTAACGGTTAACCGGTTTGGGTAAATTTCAAATTTAACAGCCGGTTCGGTTAATTTTTGAAATTCAATTTAAATTTTGGATATAAATAAAAAAATCGGTCCCTCCTCAACAAGAATTATTATTTCCAATTTAATAATTCCGATTTCCAGCTTTCTGATAAGGCCTTGTTTTTTCTTTTCTATTCTAGGCATGATAACCATAATTAAATAGATGAACTACAGAACATCAATGCTTGACTGGTTTGATATCCATTCTTCAACTACTGTACAAAATAACTTAAATTGTTCAATACATTAATTGTAAAGTATCATGCGAAATACACTGTACTAATTCACCATGGGTCAGTGTTAGTTTGGTTATTTCACATAGTGCATATGAAAGGTATGTTGGTGAACAAAATTATGGGATTTCATCAATTGTTACACTAACTTAAAATATAGTTTTAACCTTAAAAGAAAAAACTTAAATATAGTTTCATATGACCGAAATACACTGTACTAATTCACGATGGGTCAGTGTTAGTTTTTTCTGGATTTAGGATTTTTTTTTTTTTTAGGAAATTTTTCTTTCGAAATTTTTTTTTCATTTTTTATAATTTGTTTATTTTTTGTATTGAAATATTACAAATATTTAATATATATTTTTTAAAATAGATGAAATACTATATAATTTGATTTATTCGAAAGACTGCTACAAATAATTCGGATCAACATTTTTCATGCCGGATTTTTTACGGCCGTAAGAAAAATTAATATAATATAATATATGTATATGTATATGGAGATAGGCTACGGTGAGTTGCGAAGTAAAGCGACTATTTTACTTCACGCTCATATTTTGCAATTTCAAAGTTCAAAATGTCGATCCGAACCGTTCATCTTGTTCTCCATATTGAAATGTGCTTGGAGACCAAATTTTATATTTTTTGGAATTTTTTTACTATTTATTAAGCAATTTTGAAAGTCGCTGATCTGATGGTCCAGAAAATTTTATTGTAAACAGCAATTTTAAAAAATGCTTAATAAATAGAAAAAAAATTCCAAAAAATATAAAATTTGGTCTCCAAGCACATTTCAATATGGATTAAATATCTAACGGTTCAGATCGGTCGTTTGGACTTTCAAAATAAAAATACGGCGTGAAGTAGAAACACGTTTTACTTCGCAACTCACCGTAGCCCATCTCTATGTATATGTATATGTATATATAATGAGATGGGCTATCGTGAGTTGCAAAGTAAAACGCGTTTCTACTTCACGCCGTATTTTTATTTTGAAAGTCTAAACGACCGATCCGAACCGTTAGATATTTAATCCATATTGAAATGTGTTTGGAGACCAAATTTTATATTTTTTGGAATTTTTTTACTATTTATTAAGCATTTTTTAAAATTGCTGTTTTGCTGTGAATAGTAAAAAAACAGTAAAATTTTCTGGACCATCAGATCAGAGACTTTCAAAATTGCTTAATAAATAGTAAAAAAATTCCAAAAAATGTAAAATTTGGTCTCCAAGCACATTTCAATATGGAGAACAAGATGAACGGTTCGGATCGACGTTTTGAAATTTAAAATCACAAAATATGAGCGTGAAGTAAAATAGTCGGTTTACTTCGCAACTCACCATAGCCCATCTTATGTATAATATAATATATATGTTAAAATGTGCATAGTATATATATATATATATATATAGAGAGAGAGAGAGAGAGAGAGAGAGTAAGGCTTGGGTGCTATGGATAGCATAGAGGGCTACCGTGCTACGGCTCAATATTCGAGTTTTCAAAATCCAAACGGTCGATCCGAACCATTCATCTTGTTCTTCATACCAATATGTGTTTGGAGATCAAATTTTACATTTTTGAAAATTTTTTACTATTTTTTTAGATAGGTAGAAAATCAAATATCTTAATAGTGCAGAATTTTTTAGATCAAGTGATTTTCTACCTAACTAATAAAATAGTAAAAAAATTTCAAAAAATGTAAAATTTGGTCTCCAAACACATATTAATATGGAAAACAAGATGAACGGTTCTGATCGACCATTTAGATTTTAAAAACTCGAATATTGAGCCGTAGCATGGTGGCCCTCTATGCTATCCATAGCACCCAAGCCTTACTCATACATATATATATGAGGAGGGATCAAGTTACAACAATTTTTGAGTTATAAAAAGTCACAACAACCATTTTTTACATTTTTAAAGTCCAAATCGTCGATCCAAACCGTTAGATATGATCTCTACAATAAAATGTGCTTGGAGACCAAATTTTATATTTTTTGAAATTTTTTTACTATTTATTAAGATGGGTACAAAATTCAATGGTATGAATTTGACTAGTTTTTGTACCCATCTTAATAAATAGTAAAAAAATTTCAAAAATTGTAAAATTTGGTCTCCAAGCATATTTTATTGTAGAGATCACATCTAACGGTTTGGATCGACGATTTGGACTTTAAAAATGTAAAAAATAATTGTTGTAACTTTTTATAACTCAAAAATTGTTGTAACTTGATCCCTCCTCATATATATATATATAGAGAGAGAGAGAGAGAGAGAGTTGGGCTATGGTGCATTGCAATGCATGGAGGGGTTTGTGCATTGGACCATAAATCTAAAATTCAAAATTCAAATGGACGATCCAAACCGTTCATCTTGTTCTCCATATTAATATGTGCTTGGAGACCAAATTTTATATTTTTCTGAATTTTTTTACTATTTATTAAGTATTTTACAAAATTGTTGATCCATTGGTGGCTGCTGATTTTACTGTTTTGTTAAGCCACCGTTGGATTAACAATTTTGTAAAATACTTAATAAATAGTAAAAAAATTCAGAAAAATATAAAATTTGGTCTCCAAGCACATATTAATATGGAGAACAAGATGAACGGTTTGGATCGTCCATTTGAATTTTGAATTTTAGATTTATGGTCCAATGCACAAACCCCTCCATGCATTGCAATGCACCATAGCCCAACTCTCTCTCTCTCTCTCTCTCTCTCTCTATATATATATATATATGTTATAATATATATAACATAATATATGTATGTATATATACTAACATTTTTATTCAACCCGAACCGTTCAACAAAAATTTTTATTCGATCCAAACCGTTCAAAAAACAGTGATTTTCTACCCATCTTAAAAAATAGTAAAAAAGTTTCAAAAATTATAAAATTTCATCCCTAACCATATTTTAATATAGATATCATGTTGAACGGTTCGGATTGACAATTTATACTTTGAATATAAAGAAAATGAATATATAAAATATGAGATATGATGAGGTATAAAAAAATGAGGCATTGGAACCCTCGTTTAATGCCTCAAAAATTCAATTTAAGTTTTCGTTCAATGGTAGGCATTCAATGATTGGTATTTTCAAAGTTTTCAAAGTATAAACAGTTGATCCAAACCGTTCAACATGATGGATATTTTAAAATGTGCTTGCATATCAAATTTTACAATTTTCTAAATTTTTTTACTATTTATTAAGATGGGTACAAAAATTCAATGGTCTGAATATAGTGATTTTGTTAAATACTTAATAAATAGTAAAAAAAATTCAAAAAAAAATATAAAATTTGATATGCAAACACATTTTAACATATATATTATATTGTATATACATATATATACATATATTATATATACATATACATATACATATACATATACATATACATATACATATACATATACATATACATATATTATATTATATTAATTTTTCTTACGGCTGTAAAAAATCCGGCATGAAAAATATTGATCTAGATTATTTGTAGCAGTCTTTCGAATAAATCAAATTATATAGTATTCCATCTATTTTTAAAAAATATATTAAATATTTGTAATACTTCAATACAAAAAATAAATAAATTATAAAAACTGAAAAATGAAAAAAAAAATTCCTAAAAAAGAAATTTTTGGAAAAAAAAATTTCCTAAAAAAAAAATCCTAAATCCGGAAAAAATTATTCCGGATTTAGGAAAAAAAAATCCTAAATCAGAAAAAAATTATTCCGGATTTAGAATCTAATTTCCGGAAATTGGTATTGAAACCGAAATTTTTTTCCGGTTTGGATAGTTTTCAAAATAAACAAGCGGTTTGGTTAGTTTTTTAAATTTATATATTTTTTTGGATATAAATAAAAAAATCGGTTCATATCATCTACCTTCGTTTGAAAATTGGTTAGTGGACAATTATTTGTTCCAAAACAATATTATGCATATCAAAATATTCATTGCATCTTTATTTATTTATTTTTTTTCTTGTTTGTTTTACTTATGGGACATCTTTTATGCCTATAGTAGAAGCACCTCTCTCTGTTTCTTCTTGTGTGTACAAGCAATGAATAGGGAGATAAATTTCTCTTTTAAGTTTTTATAGCTTCCATTCAAACTAAGATTATGGAACTATTTGCAAATATAAAATCACTGTTTAAAAAAAATTCCGAACCATAAAAAAAACAGTGATTTTAAAAAATTCTAAAAAAAAAGTAAAAAGTTAAACAAAAAAAATATAAAATTTGCCCTCCTATCACAATTAATACAAGATCAAGTTAAAAAATTCAGATCAATTATCGAACTTTGAATCACAAAATATGAGCGTGAAATAACATGACATTTACTTCATAAATAACAATATATAGCCTTACCTCTATATATATATATATAAGAAATCCTCTCCTTATAGGGATTTTCGACGAGCATATATATAAATCTCACTTGTTATTTTACACCTACATATAAAAACGTTGTTGCATTAATTCTTCTTGCTCTAACTCTTTCTAACCAGGGATCATTCTTCTACGGCTTTGCTTCCGGTGGAGGACCACAATGATGAGGCTGATTGCAGGGGCGGGGTCCAGTGGAACGATGCCCATTGCTGCTTGGAGGCGGAAATAAGTATCCTCTTGTTCGCAGGCTGATTGCTGAAAATGAAGAGACGACAAAGTAAATTTGCAATTTTTAATTTACTAATGAAAGAAACACGGAAGATATGTCTCTTATTTTATCTATTACTAAAAATTTCAATATTACACTTAATTAATGAGGTGCAAATTATATATTAAAAAAGATACTGATTCAAGTTTCGTTGAATTATCATGTTAATTAAAGCCTGAATACTTACTTCAAAAATGAATACACCTGATATATATTAATTAAGAAATAGAGAGATTAATTACTTACCATCAACCTTGCTCACTTCCAAGGTTTGAGCAGCCTCGGTACAAGGCAATACGAGAGTGCTAGTGAAAAATAGAAAGATAATGCAGAGAACTGGAAGAGCGTTTGTTGTTGACATGCTTGGAATTAGTTTAATTTATCCTGTTTTCTATTATGATGCAGCTGGTACCTCCAAGGTTTTATTCCTATATATAGGCTTTCAAAGCAAGCAATGTAAAATGAATACCTCAGGTCAATGCAACTTTTTAGCACGAGTCGTGAGTTATGGTGCATTTTTTTAATGTGTGGTTATGATTGAGCAAGTCAAGATCTTTTGTAGTTTGACAACGATTGCCATCTAAAAAGTAAATTTGGTTAGACCATTATTTTTTCTTAGCAATTAGATATGATTTATTTGCGTAAATTGTTTGTATGGAATTCCAGTGTTTATCCCCAAGTTTGGCATCTGATTATAAGAAAATGATACCCAGCAGTTGTGTTTAATTTCCGAAATTTTTAAAAATACCATATTAAAAAAATAAAAAAACCCAAACAACAACGTTTTAAAAAAAATTCGAATTTTGGCACGACCGCATCTCCTACATACGGCCATCTTTCTGGGGATGGAGGAGGAGGACCGCATCTAGGGAATGCGAACCGTTAATAGAAACCACATCCCCTAAATGCGGCCAACATTTTTTTTTTGTTGGGTATGATATATTTATAAATTTTGGGTTTAATTTCCAACCCATTAGTGCACCCGACCTAATATAACAATAAAATTAATTTGTATATTCTCTTTTGGTAAATTTCCACAAATCTTGTTATATTATGAAGTCAAAATCAATGGGTCAAAATCCATTAAGCCTTTGCCATCGGTTTGAATCTTGACCGATGGTAATTGATGTATTTTTCTATCGGCCAAAGCATGGAGCCGTTGGTAATTGACTATTAGGCATAAGTTGAAACCGATAGGGTATGGTTTTGTATGCTTTGATTAAAAGGCTAAAACCGTGAGCTGTTTAATATATTGAGCCGAATGAAATATATGAGTCGCTCTCTTCTTTATTGAACTAAGCTTTGTTCTAGAATTTGCTCTCTTTGTACCAATCTACTGGTATACTTGAGAATCTTATGGATTAGTGTGTGAGATTGTAAGAGAGTGTGAGTAAGAGTGTTATTGGCTTGTTAATCTTGTATTTGTAAAGACTCTTTGATCTAGTGAAGATGTGCCGTGTGCTTCTGTGATTTTTTTTCCGAAAAAATTTTCATATAAAATTTTGTCTATCTTTTATTTGTTGTGCTTGATTGCTTGATTTTATTGGCTTCTTAATGCTTGCAAATTGTTTGATATAATTACTCCTTGAGCGCTTCTCCATTCTTAACCCCAACAAATCTTTGGCCCGGTTTCATATTATCGCACTCCAAAATTTTCGCATCTTATCTAGCTGTTTGTTTTTTTTATTTAAGTCTCTTTTTTCACATATAGACTCATCACTCGTAAGGTAAGTGTGTTTCAACGGTTTTGATTCGTTATTTGAAGCCCATTTGACGAGTTTTAAACTTGAGTTCACCAAGAAACTTGGTGAAGTTAAGAACACCCTAGTTCTACTCTTATTTTTCTATGCACATAAAAGATCACGATATTTAAATTTTGTTTTGATTAATATCAAGAGTTTGCAATGTGCATAAATTTTGAACGTTATTTTTTCGACTTATTAATTCATATAAAATCAAAATTGAAAAGTGATATTTTTATGTGCATGTAGAGAAAATAACATTGATCACATTTGACAGTTTTATTTTGATATATAAATTATGGAATTATTATTATTATTAGAAAATTAAAAATTAGAGACATGACGGAGATAAAACATTGAGACATTTACCCTTCTCTGATGAGAGTTTAAATGTTTGTGCCTCATTTATGTCTTTATTTTTAGAACTGCTATAATTTAAAATTTAAAACTTAATTGTTAAAATTTTCAAAGGACGACCTTTGGTGTAGCCTATCATGTGGTTCTGAATTTGTATGTGACAACTAAAGAAACCAATCTACTGGTTCAATTAGCGAGCCGATCTATCGGTTCCTTTTATGTATCAAAATTTCACCACAATTTATCTATTATCTTATATAAGTTTTGTACAGTTTCAAAAAAAATAAAAAATTCATAATATAGAGGCTATATCAAGAAAATCCTTAATAGGGAGAGGTGCACCATAATTGTTCTGCTTTTTGCGATAAAAATGAAACACTTTTTATGAGAATAAAAAATTGACTTTTTGCAATGGAGTACCGTTATTGTTGTATTTTTTTTTATTAACAATGATACTTTTTGCAATGGAGTACTATCATAAATGTATTTTTTCTCAATTTTTTTTTGTTACCATGTTATAAAAAAGAATAAACAGAATTGACATGGGTTCTGAAATTGGAGAGTTTCCATGTCTATGTGCCTGTAAAAATATATTTTTTTTCTAAAACCCATGTTAAACCTACTTTTTGTAATTAAAAAAAGTTCAGGGTGGTTTCTTAGAAACAGCCAAGACATATTGACCACTGTTTTGTAGAAAAGAAAAGTAATCCACCGAAAGTAATCCACTATCATAGAAAAGAAAAGCAATGACTACTGTGTTTATCAATTCAAGTGTCAAGTCTCTGCATGCCACTTCCAAGTGCTTATCTTACTTTATCCTCAGATCATTCTAGGGGCTGAATCAGAATTTAAGTATAAGGGGGCTAAACAACTTTTTTTTTTTTTTTTAAATGTTTCAGACAGTCGTGGTGGAAAATAAAGGGATATAGCAAAATTGGGGATTCTTTGAAATCTGATAGTGTTTTTCATAGCTCAATATCCTACCTACCTAGCTGTTAGATCTGTTTGCTAGAAAACTTGATTGTTATGCTTAATTGTATCAAGTTCTTCTCTCTGAGAAAAACATAGTGCTTCTAGAATAGGAACTCATCCTTCGAAATAGTGCTTCTAGCCAGAATTTAACCTATGGCCTAATGCTTGCTTCCAGAAGAATGGATTGTGAACAGCAAAGAGAATGGATTATGTTAAGCTTAATGTATTTGATTTGCCTATCTAGACTAAAAAGTTCATTGACTTGAAGCTTAAGCATACATATTACATAAAGTATATGTTAGCCTTGGCAAAGATTTTCTTGATCTGTTATTGTACTGACACATTCTAATGCTTTGTCTCGTTGAAGTTTAGTGCTTATCTCCAGTTGGGCCTTTTTTTCGTTTTCATTGGATCAGTCACTATTTTATTATTTATTGTTGGTCTCCATGGACAAGTTTGCAGTAGCATCTTTGCTTGACCATTCAAATTTTTTTTTTAAATAGAAATCCTTTTAATTATTTCAATACAACAAGCACGCTTTGTGTGGATTTTTGAAAACTAGCCTCCACCGATCCTACGGATCAGTGTAGCAAGAAAAATATAACCTACACCGGTCTTAGGGACCGGTGAAGCTAATTTCTCACCCCGCCATTCTTTTGCCATTCTCTCGCCACAGAAGATCCACTGTATACCTCCACCGATCCCTAGAATCGGTGGAGGGTTGATATTCAAATTTGAAGCCCGACGGTTACATTGATTCAATTATTATATGTGATTTAGAAAGGGATTTCTAATCTTTATAATTATTGAGATTTATTTTTAAATCTATATATACAAATATAATAATGGTGAGTAAATATGAAAATCAAACATTTATTTCTAACTTTAAACAACGGAATATCTATATTATATGCTTGCTGAAAGTGAACTAAAATATATATAAAAAATATATTCTTGATATCGATATTCAATTATTAACATTTACATTATACTAATAAATTCTAGATTTTTGTCTACTTGAAGAAATACTTAATTACATATTATAATATATCTAGATAGAAATATAGAATACTTACTAATAAAAAGAACTTCTAGATTTTTATATAATTGAAGAAAATATGTATTAATAAAGAAAAAAATTCCAGATTTATAATAATCGGAGAAAATACTTATTAATAAGGAATACTAAAGAAGTATTTAATAATAATCTAAACTTTTCAGATTTTAATTAAAAAAAATACTTATTCATAAATTAATGTATACATTGGTATTTTAATTTAGTACTTCAAATTTGGATATCTAGGGATCAGTGGAGGTATAGAACGGATTTTTTGTGGCGAGAGAATAGTGGGGTGAGAAATTAGCTCCACTGGTCTCTAGGACCGGTGTAGGTTGTGTTTTTTCTGCTACACCGATCTGTAGAATCAGTGAAGGCTAGTTTTCGAAAATCCACGCAACGCGTGCTTGTTCCGTTGAAATAATTAAGAGAAATTCTATTTAGAAAAAAAAATCGACCATTCATATCTTAGCATCCCTTGTTCCTAGTGTTATTCCTTAATGTTTTTATCCGGTGCATACCCACCTTTTTAAACCCTCTAGTATCTTTTTTCGAAAAAATTATTTTCCTTTTTCACTGTGCACACACATAAATCAAAGCACCCAAATAGGCATGGAAGCCTAGTCCGTGATTTTGACTTTTGAAGTTTATATTCAAGTCCATTTAAATTTGTTAAATTATTATAGGGGTGCTAATATATATAAAAGAAAAAAAATCAATAAGAGTTTCTATATACTTGGTAGTAAATTTTGAAAATCTTGGAATGGCTTAGCACCCCCAGCTTCCACTATGATCCGCTCATAAATTGTTGAGTACTTTGTTTCTCTTTACTCTAGGAGAAAATTTTCCGATTTTTTTATTTTTATCCAAAATATAAAATGAATTTTAAAAATTAACCGAACCGGCTGTAAAATTTTAAATCTATCCAAACCGGTTAACAGTTAACCGAACCAATGGGTTTGGTTAACCGTTTAGCGAACCAACGGGTTGGGTTAACCGTTTAGTGAACCAACGGGTTCGGTTAACAGTTTAGCGGACCAACAATGGGTTACACTATTTTAAAAAATTTTTAACTAATCTAAACTGTTTTGGATGTTTCTAATTATTTCTAAACCAATTTAGATTACCTAAATTTTCTAAACTATTTTACACTATTTTAAAATTTTCTAAATTATTCTAGACCGTTTTTGAACTTTTCTAAATTATTATCGACTATTTTGGAACTTTCTAAATTATTCGGGCACCAGTTTAAAATTTTCTAAATTATTCTACACTATTTTACAACTTCCTAAATTATTTTTCACCATTTTAGAATTTTACAAATTACTAATTACTCTAAACCATTTTGAAATTTTTCTAAATTATTATACACTATTTTGGGAGTTTCTAAATTATTTTTCACTATTTTGAAATTTTACAAATTACTCTAAACCATTTTGGAACTTTTCTAAATTATTCTAACCTATTTTGAACTTTCTAAATTATTTTTCACCATTTTTGAATTTTGCAAATTACTCTATTTTGGAACTTTCTAAAATATTTTTCACCATTTTGGTATTTTACAAATTACTCTAAACTATTTTGGAACTTTTCTAAATTAATCTATACTATTTTGGAAGTTTCTAAATTATTCGGGCACCACTTTAAAATTTTCTAAATTAATCTACACTATTTTGGAACTTCCTAAATTATTCTACACTATTTTGGAACTTTTCTAAATTATTCTACACTATTTTGCAACTTTCTAAATTATTCAGGCTACTATTTTAAAATTTTCTAACCGGAGATATTTAGGTAAATAGAATAATTTAGAATAATTCAATACTTTTTAAATGGTCTAGAATAATTTAGAAAATTTTAAAATAGTGTAAAATAGTTTAGAAAATTTAGGTAATCTAAATTGGTTTAGAAATAATTAGAAACATCCAAAACGGTTTAGATTAGTTTAAATTTTTTGAAAATAGTGTAACCCACTATTGGTCTGCTAAACGGTTAACCGAACCCGTTGGTTCGCTAAAAAGTTAACCGAACCCGTTGGTTCGCTAAAAGGTTAACCGAACCCGTTGGTTCGCTAAACGGTTAACCGAACCCGTTGGTTCGGTTAACCGTTAACCGGTTTGGGTAGATTTAAAATTTTACAGTCGATTCGGTTAATTTTTAAAATTCATTTTATATTTTGGATAAAAATAAAAAAATCGGAAAATTTTGGATCTAGTCAGAAGTTAATAAATGATCAATAATCTTTTAAATTTGATCAGCACTTGTTAAATGATGATGATACTCTACAAGTTTAGGATTGATACTTATACATTAGTTTACTTAAATTTGATTATACATCATAAATTGAGAAATAGGAGAACAAACAAGAAAAAAAATAGTTTTAACTAATTTTTACTATTTGAAAATTCTGCGTGTGTTGTAGATTAATTAACACTCACATAGCTAGGTCACAGGTGTTGCAGAGTGTACGTACCGATCACAATTATTAATTTCAACCAACATAATTACTTAGGTGAACACTAATTTTTTGGCACAAATCAATATAAAACTATTAATTAATTGTGTACAGTTACAATATTAATATAAAAACCTCCATAATTGGGATTTCCAATACCAAGAACTTATATCTAAATCTCTTTTTATTTATACAAATGAGGAGGGTTCCAATACCTTATTTTTTCATACCTCAAAATACCTCATATTTTATATCTCCATTTTCTTCATATTCAAAGTCTAAATTGTCGATCCGAACCGTTCAACATGATATCCATACTAAAATACGATTAGGGATGAAATTTTATATTTTTTGGATTTTTTTTGCTATTTTTTAAGATGGGTAGAAAATCATTGTTTTTTGAACGGTTCAAAAACAGTGATTTTGTACCTATCTTAAAAAATAGTAAAAAAATTTCAAAAAATATACAATTTTATCTCCATGCATATTTTAGTATAAATATTTTATTGAACGGTTCGGATCGACAATTTGTATTTTGAAAACGAAAATATAAAATATGAAATATTTTGAGGTATGAAAAAAATGAGACATTGGAACCCTCCTCTGTACAAATACATAAATTCGATGTTGCATTCTTCTTGCTCTGAGTCTTTCATGTAATCTTCTACGGCATTAATTGCTTCAGGAGGAGAACTATGACAATTTTAATATAAAACTCCCCTCCATATATATATATAAATCTCACTTTTTATTTATACAAATGCATAAATACGTTGTCGCATTCTTCTTGCTCTGACTCTTTCATGTAATCAGGCATTATTGTTTTATGGATTTGCTTCATGATCAGGAGGATTATTGTGATAACTATTACAATTATAATACTTATTGCAGGGTTGCCGAGTGTAATTAGGCCTGCCTCCTGGTAATTAATGGATTCGCAGGGTGATTTGGATTTAATATTCGTGGATCAATTACTGAAAATGAGGAGATGACAAAAGTAGATTTCGAATTTAAAATTGACTAATGAAAGAAATACGGAAGATATCTCTGTCCCGTCATCTATTACTAGAAATTTCAAATTACCACCATTTAAAAGATACTGGTTCGAGTTTCATTGATTTATAATGTCAATTAAAGTTTGAATTCTTCCCTCAATAAAGAATACAACAGCTATTAATAAAAAAAAATAAAAAAAGATTACTTACTACGAGCGTTTCTTTCTTCTAGGGTTCGAGCAGCCTCCATAGAAGGCAATATGAGGGAGCTAGTGAAAAATAGGAAGATAATGCAGAGAACTGGAAGAACTTTTGTTGTTGACATTTTTCGAATTTATTTTATCATGCTTTGTTTATGATGCAGCTGGTACTCTCCAAAGATTCATTCCTTTATGTAGACTTTACAACATAGAAGAAAAACTTAGAATTAGAATTAGAATCAGTTACTTGACTATATGATTGAAATCAAATGAATGGGTAGGAATCAGTTGAATTGGATGGAAAATTCGAATTTTTTTTGCCATAAGTTATTTTGTACTAAAAAATAGTAATAAATCAATTAAAAATAATCTATCAATAATATATGTTTAGACAAATTGTTACGCTCAAATAATCCACTAACATAATATAATACAAACGTTCAAAAAAATAATAGAGTTAATTTGAAAATAAATAAAAAACATATAAAACAAAAAAATTGTAATTTATAAATAATGCGGTACAAAAATAAATTCAACTACTACAAAGAAAAAACATAATTTATAAAATATCGAAAGATATATTCTAGCACTCATACCATTGATAGCACAATTATTGTAACAATCTATTCCAATATTAAATCTGAATTTTTGATCCGATTTTAAAATGAAAATATTAGGAAAGAGTAATTAAAAAAAATCCAAATGGCCCAATGCAAAATCTCCAATTACGAGTAGTGCCTTAACAAAATCTTAAATTATTGCAACTTCCTTCAATCATCCTAGTTCATTTTTGTACACGGATATGAATGAATAGTGGTGGCAGGCTACAGTACCAATGCATGTGACTTAAGTAATAGTCACTGTTAAAAACGTGCCGTAACTAATATGTCATAACTTTGGTCTTGTGTCGTGTCGTGTTGTGATTAAGTGAATGAACAGTGACCCGTGTCCTGCAGTGATTAAAATGTCAAGAGATAGTCATGCCATGCGAATAATCACAGCAAGCAAGTCACATTTAACTATTTTTTCATAATTTAAGTTAGTTTCTTCAAAATTCACTATTTAATTAAGACCTAACGGTCCTAATTATACATGACTCGCGTGATTATGTGTTGTACTGTGATCGGATCTTTTGCATATCGTCCCGTAACAAAAATGTCAAGGGATGGTCATGACAAGCGACACATGAATTATGACACGAAACAGTAATACGTACCATGCCATTTCATATAGTAACCGTATCGTTTCATGACGGAGCCGGTTCGCTGTGCTATTTTTTCCACAATACTCACGAGAACATATATACAAACAATTTTTTCAAAAGGAAAGCACCAAAACATAGTGTCATGGTGGAGTCCGTCTGCATTAATTCAAAAGAGCATCTTTTGAATTAATAGATATCAGCCGTCCGATTATAAACGGAGTTCATCCGGTTCCCCATCTATAACATAGGGTCTTTAATTTTAGTGTGGATCTAATTTACACGAATCTCAAAGCTGATCAAATAGTCTAGAGATTCCTTTTTGAGTTAATGCAGAGGATACGAATTCGTCATGGTGACCCCACTTCACCAAAAGTAATCAACTCGTCAAAAAGCAAAAAGCAGAAGTTAAATAAGCATTGACTAAGAGTTTACGTTGGATAAAGACAAAAAAAAAAAAAAAAATGGTGAATTAAACATTGACTACTGTACAAAGTCTTCTCCACACCACTTCCAAAAACTTAACTTATCTCATTGGATCTCAACTCTTTGCTGCTCTTTACTCTTTTGCATATTTCTCATATTCACAACTCAGATCTACAGAGCCTCTCCACAGAATCTACAGAGCAAGATGGCAATGACTTCGATAAACTCTCTGCTCTCTGTAGGCACCAAATTGTTCCTATTTATTACAGCCTCTGCACACGCTCCTTCTTCCTCTTCATCAAAATCTAATAACTCTGAACGAGGGCGTGCTCTTGCTGCCCAGGAGAATATGGAGAGGCTGATGGTAACTCTCAAGGGAATCAAGGCCACGTTGATTGATGCTGAGGAGATGGAGATCAGAGACCACTATGTCAAGCACTGGCTCAAGGAGCTCAAGAAGGTGGCTTGCAATGCCGACGATGTGCTCAGCGAGTACAGTTATGAGGTCACACGTCTCCAAGTAGAGGCAAGAAAGACTTCTGAGGCTTCCGGTTCTCACAAGAGAAAGCAGATGGAGGTTAGTGCCTTCCACATGTAAAAACTAAAAGGATCTTACTTGTGCTAGTGTTTTATTTTTATTTTTATTTGTGCAGTACAAATATAAATAGGGGATGCTTGATCTTTTTTTTTCCCTTTTTCTTTTCTCTTAGCTGGAATGGCGTCCATTTGGTTGGTCAATTAATTGTTTATTACCAGCTTTGCAAATCTAACATCAGAGTGGTCGATCCCTTAATTATAATTTGAGGGTTCCACCACTAACTCATGTCTTTTCTATCTTATCATACGTCATATTTTATATATTCGTTATTGATGTCCGAACCGCTCAACATGAGATCCATACTAAAATATGCTCGGAAATGAAATTTTATAATTTTTCTAATTTTTTACTATTTTTTAAAATATATACAAAATCATTGTTTTTAAATGATCTAGAAACATTGAATTTGTACCTATCTTAAAATAGTAATATTTTTTAAAAAATTATAAAATTTCATCTCCAAACATAATTCAGTATGGATATCATGTTGAGTGGTTTGAATCAACAATTTGAACTTATAAAAGGAAGATATAAAAATATGAATTATAATGGGGTATGAAATTCTTTACACATACTTAATAAAATGCAATTCTTTTTGGCCAGTACGTTGTTGAAATTCCGTATGACATTGTTGAGCGGCTTCACAAAATAAGAAGCCGATTTGATGAAATAGCAAAGGATCGTGAGGCTCTTCAATTAAGGGAGAGTGACGGAGCGATCCGTCCGAACAATAAAATTTTAAGACCCCCAACGAGTCACATGGTAGATAAGGCGAACATTTTTGGGAGAGATGCTGAAATAGAAAAGGTCATCGATTTGTTGCTATCTGAAAACGAAAAGCCCTTTTCAGTCATTTCAATTATTGGCAAAGGTGGTCTCGGAAAAACCACCATTGCCCAACTAGTCTACAAAGATAAGAGGGTAACCCGGTGCTTTGATTTATTAGGGTGGGTATGTGTCTCTGAAGAATTTGATGTTGGGAGACTCACTAAAGCAATCATTGAATCAGTCTCCAAAATCAATTACGTTTTGAGTGAGTTGAGTTCATTACAAGAGAAACTTGCAGAAATTGTGAAGGGAAAAACAATACTGCTTGTTTTGGATGACGTGTGGAACGAGAATCAAAGTCTTTGGGAGTTATTTCAGGTTCCTTTTAAAGAAGCAAAGTTGGTCAGAATTCTTGTGACAACAAGAAATAAAAAGGCTGTAGAGGTCATGCAAACAACAGCCTATTTTTGGCCAACTAACTTACCCGAAGATTTTTGCTGGCAGTTATTTTGGCATTATGCATTTAGTGATACAAGTGACACTAAGCCAAAACACTTGGTAGATGTGGGAAGGGAAATTATGAAAAAGTGTGGTGGGTTGCCATTGGCTGTGAAGTCAATTGCAAGTCTTCTTAGATATATAACTGATGAAGAGCGTTGGCTAGAGATTCTAGAAAGTGACCTTTGGGAATCAAATTCATCTAATGATATATTTCCAGCACTTCAGATCACTTATGATCATCTACCTCCTCACCTTAAGCCATGTTTTTTGTTTTGCTCCATGTACCCAAAAGGTTACATATATAAAAAGATTAATTTAATAGAGTTATGGATCTCTCATGGCTACATCGAATCCAGCGGAAAAAGAAAGATCGAAGAAATTGCTGGTGAATATTATGATGAGTTACAAAAGAGGTCATTTCTTGATGAATTTGATAAGTTTGATTTTGATAAACCTTCTAAGTTGCACGATATAATCCATGACCTTGCTCGACTTAATTCTGAGAATGAAATTGATTCGATGCAGATCAATCAGCCACTTGTTATTCAAAAGGAAAACGTTCCGCGAGAAACATACCATTTATATGTTAGTGGTTTCGTTGGATATGTAAATCAAATTCTCCAACAAAATATGAATTATTTAAGAACTCTCTCTATGAATCTTAGAGCATGCGGTGGAGATTTAGAGCATGAGTATTGTCCAAACAATACATATGAAGATTGTTCGAGAGACATGCCCATATGTAACCTTGCGAGATTTGAAGCACTCAGGGTATTGGAATTGAAAGGGCATTTGACAAGGATTCCGGATTCCATTTCCGAGTTGAAACATCTAGCCTATCTTGGTATTGAATCTCCATATCTTAAAATGTTGCCACTATCCATTGGCCTCCTTTACAACCTGCATACTTTAATTATTCGTTCCCCATTCCTTGAATATCTACCTGAAAGTATTGGTGATCTTCTTAACTTACAGTTTTTATATATTCACTCTAAAAATCTTTGCAGTTTACCTAAATCTCTTGGTTCACTTAGTAACTTACTGAGATTATTTTTTGAAGAATACTTTAATTATTCCTACCATTATGTCCCGCATGGGCTTATAAATTTTCCAGCAATAAAGACAATGCAAGCAAGGTTGAAAGTTAAAACTGTAGCTTGGTTAAAGGATATGACTGACCTTGAAGGAAATCTCTCTATTTATGGAGCGAGTAATTTAAAAGATGCCCAGCGTGCTAACATAAGAAATAAGTGCAAACTCAAAACTTTGGATTTATGCTGGGTTCCTAAATGGTACATGTCAGATGACACTGAGAAATCAGCGCTGATATTAATTCTCGAAGCAGAAGCATGTGAGGAGGACGAGTGCGTTGGTGTCGATGATGCAGAATTTTCTTGGTTAGAATCCCTCCAGCCACATCCTAACCTCAAAAAACTCCGAATAAGATATTATTCTTCTGCCACAGTTCCGAGATGGATGGGGGATCCATCTTCCTTGCAGTCAATTCAACAAATCTCGTTAGAATTTTGTCATAATATTAAATCTCTTCCATTTAGCAATCTTCACACTCTCAAGCACCTCAAGATTGAGGAATGTTCTAGTATCCGAGTTCTGCAGCTGGAGCAGCTGCCCTCCCAGCTTGAAGAATTGCAGATTATTTGGTGTGACGTCCATCTGGAGTTAATCACCGGACTAGGAAATCTGAATATGTTGTCTACACTGAAAATTTCAAATTGTAAAGTCCTAAAAACAATAACGATGGATGGACTGCAGTTGACTGAGCCAATTGGTGATTCCTCTCATGGAAAGCCACATATCGACAAACAGAGCATTTCATCGCTTACAAGGTTGGAAATCCTTTAATGTGGATTGCTTCGTGTTCTGCCAAATGGGTTGATTCCATCAGGGCATTTGTGTTATGTGTATGTTTATGGTTGCGGCTGCCCCAACCTTTTCTTGGCTACTTAACTTTTTTTTTAAAATTTTTTTCAAATCAGGTTCGTAATGTTATTATTATTTGTATATTTAGATTCTTAGACCACTGAATTTTTTTACTGTCTATATCATAAGCCTTGGTAGTATTTGTGAGCATTTCAAGTTTATATTACTGTCCGTATCATAAGCCTTGGTAGGTTCAATTTTTTTTTTAAATCAAGTTTGTTGCTTTGCAGCTTTCTTCGATGATGTCACCTTTTGCTTGTGGGATAGAAATGAATTTACTATTCAATATATTATATGATTTGTAATAAATGGAAAGAATTTCCTTTGCTTGTGGGATACATTTTCATTTATTTTTATATTTTTCTATACTTTTTTTTGTCTTCAAATGATCTCCGCTTAAAGAATGATCAATCAAGCCGACAGTCAATTTTTGTATAAAATAATTATGTCATTCTCCTCACCCCTGTATCTCCATTTATCTCTGCACTATCGCTATTAATATTAACTTTCTTAACTGTTATTTATCCCTCCATTTATTCTGCTAATAATTTTTATTTATCCCCACATTAAATTATATTGTCTCCTAATAACAATCACTGCTAATAAATATTTTAGCTAACTTTTGAATTAAATTATACTATCCCTAATAACTTCCTTAATTGTTGATGGTCCTGCTAATAAATATTTATTGATGTTCAAAAAAGTATTTATCATTATGTATGATAAGTATTTAACATTATTTCTGATATCATGATACATTGTTTTGATTAAACATTACTTGTTGGCAAATTCATTTAATCTATTTAAGTCATACTTGTTTTACTTTCTTTAATCTATGACTTAAAACATCATGTCAGAGACAATCTATGATTTGAAACATCTATGATAATACTTTCTTTATCATTATTTCTGACATGATGATATATTGATTTCATTAAACATTACTTATTAACAAGTGCAAGAACAAAGTATCTATTTTTGTATCGTTAAGTATTTATCATAATTTTAGGTATATTCATCCTTTACAACCATTTCTGATAACATTTTAGGTATCAAATACCGAAGGGCAACTTTACTCGGTGTACATCTGCAACACACAATCTAGATGGATCCAATCTTTAGGCGTGTTTGGGGATAAAATGATAATTACACCTGGCAATAACGGATTTGTGTACGCCACATTTCCCAAACAGGCTATGGTGGTCTGCCTCAATGCTTCAACAGGAAATATCACCTGGCAACAGACTGTGGGCCCCCTAAGCAGTGAAATGGTGTCTCCACTTGTAGATTCCAGTGGTAACACTTTTAACTTGGAATTGAAGAATTGAAGTTGATTCAGGCATCATAACTCTGAATTTGATGGTTGGTTGCACAATTCGGGTAATTCCAGTGTCAATTACTGAAGCCAACAATTGCAATTAAGTCGAAATCAATTACCTCAATTTCAGAAATGTTGAAATTTAGGCCTGAATTGAGCTCTCAATTCACAATCATTTGTTGCAGACTCAATTAAGCCTTCCCAATTCTCTGATATCCAATGGCCATTTTTCAAACCACAGATTAAATTTATCAGAAATGAAGAAATCAATATAAACTTAGGCTCAATGTAACCTCAGTGAACTCTCTGTGGCACAACAATGCATCAAATTAACCACATAATAGCTAAATATTGTTGTATGTTATGTTAGGCTGGATCTCAATTGGGTCATTGTACGGGATCCTTTACTCAATTTCACCAAACGGCGATCTGAAGAAGCTTCTAGAAGAAACTGCATCAGAATCCGTGATTCAAGCTAGCCCAGCACTTGACTGTTCTGGATTTGCTGCGTACATTTCTCAAACCAGAATGGATTCGAAGATAACCCATAATGTTGGTATTTCTAGTCATGTGTCAGCTATGGGACCTGTACAAGTTTTATTCACATTGTTAGCACCGGCCACTGGTACTGTATATTGGACTGGAGATTATCCTGCTAAGCCTTGAGTACCATTTATCAATTTTTTTCCTCCTTTTTTTGTATAATACCAGATTATGTTTGTGAAATGGTATTATCCTTGCATAGTCTTTTTGTATATTATGCTGTTATTTGGTCATATCTTTAGCAGTCTTTTTCTTCTGTTATTTGCTCATATCTTTAAATTTAAGCTTCAATTCAAACCTTAGCGAATACTTGATTTTCTTTCCCCGACAGAAATCTTAGATTGAGCTTGTGGAAGGATAACATGGTCAGAAATAAAATTTGGCAGAAATTTTAAATATAAAATGTTTGTCTTTTGTTAAGGTGAGGTTTCTGATCTTTTGTTGAAAAGCGATCTGCAATACTTTGCTGTTGATGATAAGAGGATCCTACTCATGTTTCTATCATTTGGAAGTATGTTTACTCTTTTTCCCTTATTTGTTTTTCTTTAATCTTTAAGTTTTTTTAAGGTCTCTCTTGTAATCATGCAAATTTTAGACACAATTTTTGCAAATGGTGCCCTAAAGTATCACAAAAGCAAACTTCACCATCTTTCATTCTCTCTAGTGAAAGAATAATTTCTAGTTGCCCACGGGCTTTGAAATCAAAAAGAAAAAAGAACAAAAAAAAGAGAAGAATTTCTAGTTATTCACATAAGTTGTACTTCATGCAGGAGTAGGCAACACTCTGCAATGCTACACTACATGTATGATTTTCTTTTAACCCACAGTATAAAAAGCTTTACTTGGCTTATTTTTTATGTGGTATACCAAAGCAGCTTAATTATTTTTTACTAGGGCAAAGAACTGCTTAGACCTGCTTGCAAGCTGCACCCAAGTTCCCTAGAACAAACTCTGGTAAGGCGAAGAAATTGCAAATTTGGCACTTTCGCCGTTGCTGGTACCTGCATACATTAGTACCCTTTCATTTTGCCACAAAGAATATTCTAATTAATAATACCCTTATTGTAAATTAATTTTGCCATATGTCTTTACATTACTCATTTATAACTTGATTAATCCTCGGTTGTGCAAACTTAACCAAAATCAAGCCTCAAAAAGGATTAAATACTTTTCACATTTCAGTAACCCTTGCAACAAATCTCGCATCTTATGTTTTCTTCTAGGAGATGAAGCTACAAATTTATTATCCCTTTTAGTACAAACCATCATATTGGTGGTACTATCTGTGGTTGTTCGATTTTGCTGCATCTTTTGGAGGAAGGAGAAGCTTAAAGATAACGGACGGGCTTAAGTGGTTTTTTGGAGAAGAGGGTAAGAAATTAAATTAAATAGAAGAAAATAAAAAAAACCTTAGTTTGTCCACGACCCCCCCCCCAACAGTGAAATTACCTGCGCACATTTGACTTTGCTAATTGTTTTTCAAAGGTAGCAATTTTAGTTCTTTTACCCAAACTATGTAATTCCTTTAATGTGTAATTTAATTCAACCTAATTTTGTTAGCTAAACTTCAGATGTGCAAAACTTCCTCAATTTGACCCAAATTTTCCTCGGTGACAGGAAAACGAGCTTATAGGTTGTCCAACTGGTACGTCTGCCGTACCAGATAGTTCATGCTGGTAATGAACATAAATTGATCTGATTGAAATTCCCCAACAATTTAGAGAAAACAGGCAAAGTGAAAATAATAAGAAAACTATTCCTCCAATTGTAACATACTAGCTTTTTGTGTAAAATGCAGCGTTCTCTCCATATCAAGAAAAAGGAACTAAACAAGCTGATCTCTGAGCTAGAACAAAAGGAAATAGAAGAAACCCTTGAAGATTTGGGACAAATAGTCAAACAAAAGGAAGGGGTAGAGAGGAAGCTCTACAGCTCTTACAGCCTTGGTCTGGACCGCACCGTCAGTTCAGGAGCAGTTCCCTCAATTCTTCCTTTGTACAATGGCAGGATGAAGAGCCACTCATTTCACAACTCTATGCAGAAGGAAAGCATAACTATATTTAATACATTTAGTGACAGTACTTCAAGGGAAGAAAGAGAAAATAGTGAGACTGGGTACAGTGGAAGCAGTTCAAGTAGCTGGCAAATGGAGTACCCAGAAGTGGAGGAAGATGAAGGGAAGATTGTTGAAAAAGCATCAAGGGTTTATTCAAATCCTATTTATAATGAAATTGAGATGGGTTTAGCAGGTGGAGAGAGGAGATTAGGATTGAAGAAAGAACTCATTCTTCTACTTACTGACAATTGAGATGTATTCCGAGTGTATACTGTTGTACAGTTTTAATTCATTGATGCAAACAAAAAAATGAGAATAGAAACGATTTGACGGGATTTCAAAAGCCCCAAATCATGCGATGAAATCACCGAAAAACGATGGTATTTGGCGAGAATTGGTTTACCACTTACCAGCGTGGAAAGTCTTTTTTCTCCTTGTCTTCTCCAGTAAAGAAGTCTCTGGTTGTGACGGGGAAGCAATGGCAAGGAATAAAGATATACAGACGGGAGAGCAGTGAAGAGGGGAAAAAGGTTGAGCGTTGCTGAGTTGGGACAGAGATCAATGGAGAGATCTTAACTGGGTCGGAGCTGGAGAGTAGTGGAGAGTAGGGACAGAGATCAATGGAGAGATCTTAACTGGGTCGGAGCTGGAGAGTAGTGGAGAGTAGGGGTGGCAACGAGCCGTTAAAGAGCGAACTAGGTCACACTCGAACTTAGCTTGTTGGTGTATCAAGTTGAGCGAGTGAATTTGAATTTTAGATTTCGAGCTAAAACTATTGCTTAAGATTAATTCGTGACTTGTCCGAGTGAGTTGAGCTAACTTGTTACTAACTTAACAGATTTATAAATTTGTATATTTTCTTTCTTGCTATATCTTAAATTTTCATAATATATTTTATCAATTATAACTAAAACAAAATAATATTTATATGACTAATTATTAAAAAAATACTCTTAATTTAATTGTAATTAAGCAAATCAACTACTATAAATTAACTTTACAGCTAAATTCATACATATAAATATATTAAAATCCTAAATTCATACAAACATATTTATAGAATAAATTTATGCATACCAAATCAAACAAATTCATACAAATTAACTTAATTGCTTATAATTAATTCACACATATTTCATACAAAATTACTAATCAACTTAAACACAATCCAAAGTATAATTGCCATAACATTGACTATAATATTCATAGATCATAATATCTCCAATCTGAAATGAACGGATCTGATTAAACTATTAAACTATATATATTAAATAGCTCGTTAACGACTGAGCTGGCTCGTGTCGAGCAAGGCCAAACTCAAACTCATTAATTCTGACTCCAAATCATTTCTTTTGAACTCTATTATATTGAAATGAATTGAATTTTTATTATACTTACATTCCGATCACACTGTACGTATGCGATTTCTCAACCGTAAAGCAAACCGGTCGCATCTATGATCAATCTATCGTTTGCTGCATTGGCTTATGAATAGAGTGGGTTGTTCCTGGGCCGAAGGATTGGCCTTAATATGGGCCTCACTTTAGTAACAAAGCATGGTCTTAAAGCGCTACAATTAATCACACGTATTATTATGACCTCTTAATATGGACAGGTTTGCACTTTTCAGTTCAAAAATCAAAATACTTGATTGAAATAATTTTTTTTTTCTGAATTATAAAATCACGAAGCTCTCGTAAGTAAATTCATGGGGACGATCAGTTCTTATTTTCTTAAGACGGTGTGCTGATAGTATTCTAAGGAGAAAATAGGTAAGAGGCAATTAAAAGAAAATCAAATAAAATTGAGCTTTGTAAATATCGCTACAGAATTTTTCATATGTACCTGCTACTATTTGGTAAGCCATATCAATGACATGTGGCCCCCATTAGTATTATGGATATGTGATAAAAGTTTCTTCTTGGAAAAGTGCAACCTGTATAATACAAGATAGAAAATAATTAACAGTCTGAGATCCAACTTGCAAAATTTTCCAAAAAAAAAAAAAATTGTCTAAAAAAAATATTCTCCAAAAATGGTATGTGAATTAGAAAATTAAAATGATAATATGGATATGAATCATATGATAAACTATTATACCTTAATTAGTTTACTTGAAAAAAATTATTTTGGTTGAATTTTAGATGAGTATAGTGGTGATGAAATTACCAAACACCCAACAAATTAGACGCTAAAATCAATTCCACATAATTAAAATGATAATTTCAATAATTTTTCCGCTGCTACGCTCACATAACCATAACCGTTAATCTAATGTTGGAGGGTTGACCATTTTCTATTTTTTTTTTTTCAAATTTTTCCAACAGTTAATAGCAAAATTTAAAAATTGTGATATTTTCAAATTCAATATCGATGCAAATTGAATTCTCAAAATAAAGAAAAAGGGAACCGATTGTTCGAATGAGGGGGATTTTCATGTATATCTCTCAAAAACTTCAAAATTACGCACTTCTTCATAATATCATATTTATTCTTCTAAATTTAAAAAATTCACAACTTCACCGAATTTATTACATTTTCTATTATACTCATTTTAAACTTTATTAAAAAATAATACATGTAGTCCGTGTAATTTCATGATAAATGACTTGACATGTTTTGGATCTGACGACACTCTGATTTTGCCTAATAACTACTGATCTCAATATTAATCACATATATTTAGAAATTAGGTTAGATAAATTTGTGGGTAATTTAATAAGCTTGTTCCAAAATGACCGAACGAATGTCCTTTTTATCTCAAGATATTGGAAATAGCTATTTTATAGTTGCAAATTAGAGGCTGGAATAAAAATCTTATAGGAGAGAAGAAAAAGAAAGAAGTAATGCCATAGAGGAACTTCACAAAAATTGATAATTTATTGATTACTTGATGCATGGTTAGGTCTAACTTAAAACCGGTTGAGATTATCATATTTTATTACATTTTTATTTGTTTTTAGTCAAGGGATGTGATAGAGAAAATCATTTTTTCAAGTAAAATTGTTCTAAAAAAAATAAGCATTTTCCTTTAAATATTGATTATATAATGCATGTATAATTATGCCTTTCTGGTGAAACGTTGTAAAACTTGTTTAAACGGCATTTGATCTAAGCAGGAAATATCAATATTACTTTTGTTCAACAACAACAACATTTTATTTCTACTTTAGAATTTACAAACAAAAAAAAATATTGTCTAAGAACTATCTTTATTACACCTTACGTACATTCAAAATAAAAAAAAATAATACTAAGTAGACAAGTAGGAGATGCATTATATATAATAATTAATGCACATGTATATAGAGTATCAACTTGGTACTATTTCAACCCGAAAATCACATGGCGTCGTAATTAGGGCACTAATAATGGAGAATATGCTAGCATGTTATGCATAGCATAGAGGGCCTTCGTGTAATAGTTCAATATTCGACTTTTTAAAATCATAACGGTCGATTCGAACTGTTCATCTTATTCTCCATATTAATATGTATTTGGAGATCAAATTTTACATTTTTTGGAATTTTTTTACTATTCTTTTAGATCTATTGAAAATCGCTGGTTTTGTTATGGTCTAGATTTGCTGAAAACAGCGATTTTTAATAAATCTAAAAAAATAGTAAAAAGAAATTCCAAAAAATGTAAAATTTAATCTCCAAATAGATATTAATATGGAGAATAAGATGAACAGTTCGAATCGACCGTTATGATTTTAAAAAATCGAATATTGAACTATTACACGAAGGCCCTCTATGCTATGCATAACATGCTAGCATATTCCCTAATAATGGATACTAAATTACTAATAAAGAAAATTAACTTGCTTAACATGTTCAAGTTTTTAATTATATATGGGTGTAATCTTGAGTGAGATCAGTAAAGATATCGAACAATCAGACTTTTGCTACTTAATTAACAAGAGTTGATGCAGCTCTGTTTTTTTTTTCTAGTCATTAGATTTCTGTAACAACTCATTTCACATATACTACATAATTGATCGTATAAAAAGTGCAAAGAAAATCAACGATGATTTGTTTGATATTTGTCACACAAATCAACGATTATTTGTTTGATATTGGTGTCGTTTCCGAGAACTATGTATCATTCATTGCTTATTGATTGTGCATGATATTGGTGTCGTTTCCGAGAAATATGTATCATTCATTGCTCATTGACTGTGCACGAATGCGTATCATTTTTGAGTTAATGAATTTCAACCGTCTGATTTTAAACAGAATTAATTCGGTTACTGCTTAAGACATAGGGTCCTTTAATATTAATGTGAATTTTGTCTACACGGATCATAAGCCAGATCAGGATTCATTAAATCAAAAGATTCCCTTTTGAGTTAATGCAGAGGATACGAATTCATTGTGCACAGGCTGTTCTTGAATTTTTTATGAAAATATATCGTATCCTTCAAATTTTGCTCTACCTACTCTCTTGTCTTTTCTAAAAGCCTCTCATCTTTTCTGACAAGACCAATGAAAAAAAAAAAATGGAATCTTTTCCGACTATGGATACGAAACTACAAAATTATGATTTAAAACACTTAATAAGTTACAGTAATACAATTATTTTTAATAAAATATAGTAAAAATATAAATAATTATAAAATTTGTTAAATATAAAAAATCATGCTAGTAATTTTAATTCACAAGAGAGACTTAATCAGTTCCTAACTAGATTTTCAATCCGTTGACCCAAGGTGTTAGGTGTTAGGTGTACGTAATAGTTGAATCTAACACAGCTTCCATACACAGAGAGCGAAGCAGAGTATCTGTAGTCTTCACTTGTCTACTTAATTGACTACCTCCCTATAAGAAACTCCTTTGCTTTCTACTTCGCTAGAGAGAAGAATAGTGTTGAAGGCGTCCTCTCATCTTTGGTACTTTCTCTCTACATTTTCTCTATAATTCTCAGCATATAATTTTATTTTATACTAATTTTTATTCCTCGAAATCGTGATCGGGTGATCCAGATCTTAATGGATCATAGTAGATCCGTTTGTGAATTGTTGTGTTGGGAGATCTGTTAGCTTCATATCCGTAGGAATGTGTGTTTTTTGTTTCGTTTGCTTTGTTTTTTGTCTACTTCTTCAGGTCACACACACACACAGTACATGGTTGCATAACTAGATCTGTTACTCAGGCCATTATCTCTTATATAATATGAATTAATTTGCGGTAGATTTGTGTAGATCTTTTACGATTGAATGATTATATATATGATTTCCACTTAATGCTTCGTTTGTAACAATTTTTATCCAGTTTTAAACGCTAAGTTGGTAATCTTTAATTGGCTATCTTATGGGCTTAAAGTTTTTACCGTTAGTCAAATGGCATTAATATTTTGACCGAGATATTTAGGGAAAATTTCTTATGTAACCATGTAAATTTTCAAAATAGCCAATTTTCTCATAAAATCGTCATAATATTCAATATTCCCATTAAAACTTAACCTTCTTTCTACTATCCCCTTTTATTAAATTTACCATTTATTAAAAGAAATGACTACTATACCCTTTAAAATTTAAAGGGGCTGTCCATTGATTCTAATTGTTTCTTCATCCTCTAACTAAAGAAGATGTTTATTGATTATAATTATTTCTTCATCCCCCTTATTCCACAACAAGAATAAGACACTTTTCGCGAGGATAAAAAAGTGACTTTTTGCGACGGACTACTCTCATTGTTTAGCTTTTTCTTTTTGCGACGGACGGCTGTCGTGAATATGTTTTTTCCCTCGCAAAAAGTGTTTACTTTGTTGTAGTGTTCTCTTCCAGTCTTCCTTGTCGCACTTCACAGAGATGCTCAAGATCTCTTCTCTAAATCCCGTCTACATAGTGACTACGAACCTACAAACTAAAATAAACTTATTCCTATCTTCAAGGTGCAATAGAAAAAAATAAAAAAAATGCTCCAAACCCTCCTCCAAAGTGAAGAGGGAACAAAGTAGGTGCACAAATTAAGTCTAATGTTGAGCCTTCAATTTCCTTTCCTGTCACATGGTTAAGTTTAAAGTGAATTTTAGAGTACAAAAGGATTTTATCTATCATACCGAACTAACAAAGAAATACGAGGTGCTATTCTGAGAAGAAGAGGTAGAAGAAGATAGGAGTGAAACATAGAGACAGAATTATGTATAGAAATTTTAAAAACTACATAATTTAGCTAGTGTATAATTTTATTTTACAAAAAAAAAAACTGAAAAAATGTTAATTATGTTTACAAACTTTCAATTGAAAGCTTAGTCCTCTTTCTCCCGTTGTCATCCTCCGTTCCTATGGAAAGGTCCATGTAGCATCGAATAGTTGTTTCCCATGTTTCATTCTACTCTTTTTCCCTTTGTATTTCTTCTTTGGTTAGAACTTGGGAGATTGAGATATCAGGAGGCCTTAATAGATGGGAAACAGCGAAGGGGATTAGCAATGCGTGTTTCTTTTTTCTTAGTTTTTCTTCTTCAATTCTCTGTGAGCATCTGTGTGAAGTGCGACAATGAAGTGGGTAAAGAGATAAAGAAACAATTATAATTAATGGGATATCTCCCTTTAATTTTAAAGAGTATAATGGTCAATTTACTTTTTAATATAATTAAATAAAATATAGAATAAATAAAGGAGATAGAAGAAAGAAAGTTAATTTTTGATGGAGATATTGGATATTGTGATGATTTTATGGGTAAATTGGCTATTTTGAAAGTTTACATGGGTATATAGGAAATTTTCGCAAATATTTAATAACACAAGTTGGTCAAAATGGAAATAGTATTATGTATAAATTGTATTTGACATATATAGTAAAATGCTGTATATATATATTTAAATATATATATATAGGAATATGCTAGCATGCTATGCATAGCATAGAGCCTCTCCGTGCAACGGCTTGGATTTTAAGTTTTCAAAATCCTGACGATCGATCCGAACCGTTCATCTTGTTCTCCATATTAATATGTGTTTGGAGACCAAATTTTACATTTTTTGGAATTTTTTTACTATTTCTTTAGATTTATTGAAAATCTCTGTTTTCAGCAAATCTGGACCATAAAAAAACAGTGATTTTCAATAAATCTAAAGAAATAGTAAAAAAATTCCAAAAAATATAAAATTTGGTCTCTAAACACATATTAATATGGAGAACAAGATAAACGGTTCGGATCGACCGTTAGGATTTTGAAAACTTAAAATCCGAGCCGTTGCATGGAGGGGTTCTATACTATGCATAGCATGCTAGCATATTCCTATATATATATATATATATATATATATATATATGAGGAGGGTTCAAATGCCTTCATTTTTTGTGCCTCCATCATGCCTCCATTTTAAAAACTTTAATAACTCAAAATTTAAATCTTAAAATTCAAAATAAAACAGTTAGATATGAACTATATCATTTTATCTATGCAAGTGTAAAAATTTATGGCATTTCAATTTTGTTTTGGTTGTCATCTTGAGCTTGTAAAACTGCATACTAATGTGGATAATTTCTAGATGTTGATTATTTAACTTATTGATTCACATAAAATCAAAATCAAAATGTGATAAATTTTTATGGGCACATAATAAAAATAACATAGATCACATCTAACAGTTTTATTTTGACATTTAAGTTTTAAACTTTGAGTCATTCAAGCTTTTAAAAATGGAGACATAATGGAGGCACAAAAAATGGAGACATTTGAACCTTCCTATATATATATATATATGAGGAGGGATCAAGTTACAATAAATTACCGCAACCATTTTCTACATTTTCAAAGTCCAAGTAATCAATCCAAACCGTTCAACATGATCTCCACAATAAAATGTGCTTCCAGATCAAATTTTACATTTTTTGGAATTTTTTTACTATTTATTAAGATGGATACAAAATTCAATGGTCTGAATTTGACTAGTTTTTGTACCATCTTAATAAATAGTAAAAATATTCAAAAAATATAAAATTTGGTCTCCAAGTACATTTTATTATAGAGATCACATCTAACAGTTTGAATCGACGATTTGAACTTTGAAAATATAGAAAATGGTTGTGGTAACTTGTTGTAACTCAAAAATTGTTGTAACTTGATCCCTCCTCTCTATATATAGAGAGAGAGAGAGAGAGTTCTCTTTTCAGTGTGAATTATCTATATAAAGTTTGTTAGGGATCTCCTTGTAATCTAGAGAATAAGAGAGAGATAAAGAGATTGAATATTCTGGCAAAGGAAACCTTATTATTTTATTTCTCTTAATTCAATATAATACATACAACCCTTTATTTAAATAGGAGAAGTGAACCTAAAAATAGAAGTTATCAGACCTGTTCTCTATTCCTAGCAAGATTGTGCAACTTACAGAAACTAGAAAAACTCCCCAATATCTATTACACATTCCTACCCAAAATAGAAATCCAAAAATAGAAATAACTAAACAGATGTGTAGTTAATTCATCTCCTGGCCTTGTGATTAATCATGATCGAGTCGCATCACAAATCTCCACCTCGACTTCATTCATGAATCCTGACTCCATGTTTCCCTTGCCCTTAATTTTGTTGACCTTTCTCCTTGCTACACCAAGCTAACCAAATCGAAACAATGTTTGAATTTAGTTAAAGTAAGGACTTTGTCAACATGTCTGCTGCATTGTCAGATGTACTGACTTTCTCCACAATTATGTCACCTTCTGCCAAAATTTCGCGTAGCTTGTGATATCTCACATCTATGTGCTTAGTACGCTCATGAAACATACTATCTTTAGTGAGGTATATTGCGCTTTGGCTGTCGCACATAATCTTTAACTTCTGAATGCCTTGAGTTAATTCGCCATGAATATTTCGAAGCCAAATCGCCTCCTTAATTGCATCTGACAGAGCCATGTATTCTGCTTCAGCAGTAGATAATGCTACACACTCTTGAAGCCTTGATCTCCAACTTACTGCACATCCTCCAAAAGTAAACACATATGCTGATGTTGATCGTCGAGTATCCAGACATCCTGCATAATCTGCATCTACATAGCCTATTAGGTTTGAAGTATCTCTTGAAAATTCGAGGTGGTTTGAATGTGTGCCCTTGAGATATCTGAATATCCATTTCACTGCTTGCCAATGTTCCTTCGCCGGATTTTCCATAAACCGACTCACAACACTCACGGCATGTGCTAGATCTGGACGGGTGCACACCATTGCATACATTAATGATCCCACCGCGCTTGCATATGGTGTTTTTGCCATTTCTTCTACCTCCTGTTGAGAAATAGGTGCTTGTTGTTTTGACAATTTGAAATGTGCTGGCATGGGTGTGTTTACTGCTTTTGCTTTATCCATCCCAAACCTCTCCAAAATTTTAAGAACATAGTTCTCTTGAGATAGGTACAATTTTGAATTCCTTATATCTCTTGAAATTTCCATGCCTAAAATCTTTCTTGCTGCTCCAAGATCCTTCATATGAAATTTAGACTCCAACTGCAACTTAATTTCCTTTATCTCCTCCAAATTTTTGGCGGCTAAGAGCATGTCATCAACATATAGTAACAAATATGCAAAAGAGGTCTGACTTCTCTTACAGTAAACACAAGCATCATAATCACTCCTCTTGAAACCAATTTGCAAAACAAAATTATCAAATTTCTTATACCATTGGCGTGGTGATTGCTTAAGGCCATAGAGAGACTTTTGCAATTTGCATACTAAATGATTTTTTCCTTTAACATGGTTACCTTCCGGTTGCTCCATATAAATCTCCTCGTCTAAATCCCCATGTAGAAAAGCTGTTTTAACATCTAGCTGTTCCAATTCCAAATCATCTCGAGCAACCAACCCGAGGAACAATCTAATTGAAGTATGCTTGACTACTGGGGAGAAAATATCATTAAAGTCAACACCTGGAATTTGACTGTACCCTTTTGCAACCAATCGAGCCTTGTAACGCATGTCTTCAACCCCCGGTATTCCTTCTTTTTTCTTGAAAATCCACTTGCATTTAATTGCCCTTTTGCCGGGGGGTAATTTTGTCAAACGCCATGTCGAATTTTGTTGAAGTGACTGCATCTCCTCCTGCATTGCCTCCACCCATTTGTCAGAATCTGGGCTGCTCAATGCTTCATAGTATGATGTGGGTTCATCCGACTCCAATTCGGTTGCCACTGCACATGCAAAGCCAACAAAATTTGTTTCTTCAATCAGCCTCTTTGAAGCCTTAATTTCTCTTCTTGAACGAGCAGCAACAATTGTTTGTGTTTGAACACCTTCTGGAGCCACAGTGGACTGTTTCTGGCTTCTTCCTTGCATTCCACCTAAACCAGGTCTAGGTCTGACATGGTTTTCTGACGTGCTAGGCTGCTGCTGGTTAGTGGTGCCAGTTGAGGTTGCATGTTGTGTCACCTCACCAGGGGGTATCATGCTAAACTGAATGGTGGTACCAGGTGATGCATCAAAGAGGTGGGTTTGCTGTGTTTTCTCCATCTGGTCACCATCAAATGATAGAGAATTGCTTGATTCTGTAATGTTTTGCTTATTTTTCAAAACAGAATTTTCATCAAAAACTACATCTCTAGATACAAGTATTTTGGATGTTTGAGGGTTCCAAAGTCTATAACCTTTTACACCAGGTGAGAACCCAAGAAAAAATGCACTTCACAGAACGTGGATCAAGTTTTCCCTCTCTTACATGTGCATATGCATGACATCCAAAAATCTTCAAGTTGCCATAATCTGTTGGTTTACCTGACCACAATTCTTCAGGTGTTTCATGTCAAGTGAAGCATCTGGGGAATAGTTAACAATATGGGACGCCGTATTTACTGCTTCTGCCCAGAATCTCTTTGCCAAGCCGCAATTTGAAAGCATACACCTTACTTTCTCAAGAAGTGTACGGTTCAATCTTTCCGCAACTCCGTTTTGTTGAGGGGTATATGGAACTGTCATATGTCTTACAATTCCATTCTCTTGACAAAACTGATTAAATTCCCCCGAACAAAATTCCATCCCATTATCGATTCTTAATTTCTTTACTACACGACCCGTTTGTTTTTCTATCATAGCCTTCCAAACTTTAAAATTACTAAAAGCATCTGATTTATTTTTCATAAAATAAACCCATACCTTCCTTGAAAAATCGTCGATGAAGGTGACAAAGTACCGGGCCCCATTAAGCGATGCTTGACGCGAAGGCCCCCAAACATCAGCATGTACGTAGTCCAGAATGCCTTTTGTCACATGTCTAGCAGTTCGGTTGAATGACACCCTCTTTTGTTTTCCAAACAGGCAATACTCACATAAACCGACTTTGAAAATATTGCATTTGCCAAGTAAACCACGCTTACATAATTCATTTAAACCACGATCACCCATGTGACCTAGGCGCAAGTGCCATAATTTTGTGTCATCTTTGGCCTCTACAGAATAAGCACTACTCTCCATTGTTTCACCCTCTAGTATGTAGAGGTTGCCTTTCCTTATGCCTTTCATCACCACTAATTGACCTCTTGAGATTTTCAAAATACCATCCCTTGCTAAAAAATGAAAGCCTTTATCTTCTAAAGCACTTAAGGAAATCAGATTCCTTTTCATTTCAGGGACGTATCTCACATCATTTAGGGTGTGAACTGGGCCTTCTTTGGTGTGAATTTGAACTGAACCTATTCCTTTAATTTCACAAGGTGCTTCATTTCCCATATATACTACCCCATTTTCTACAGCGGTATATTCTTTAAACCAACTTCTATTTGGTGTTATATGGAAGGTACATGCTGAATCAAGAGTCCACTCTTGTCTTCTCTTATCCCTTAAATTTTCGACCAAAAATGCATTTGAACTCTCACCATCAATATTCCCTTCTACCATTAATGCGAGATCATCAGAAACATAATCCGCACTATCATGATTTGATGAATTTCCTTCCTCTGCCTTGGCCTTATTATTATTTTGCAACTTAAAACAATTCTTCTTAATGTGACATTTCTTCTTACAATAGTTGCAAATAAGATTTTTATGTTGAGATTTTGACCTATACCGTGTTTTTCCGGAATTGTCCCTCTCATTGGATCTACCCCTTGTATACAATCATTCTCCACTATTTTCAAATTTAGATGAGTCCATCCTATCCTTTGATAGGAGGCTGGTCATGACCTCATCTAAAGTTATGGTCTGCTTACCATACAAAATGGTATCCCTGAAATGAGTATAAGATGCTGGTAGATGGTACAATAACAATATGGCTAAATCCTCATCATCCGTTTTCACACCGAGGTTTTCTAGGTCATTTACTATCTCACGAAATTCCTCTAAATAAATTTTCAAGGCTTTACCTTCCATCCTGTGAGAGTAGAGGCGGGCCTTTGCATACAGCCGCGTTGCAGGTGTCTTTGTCATGAGCAGAGACTCCAACTTCTCCCATAGACTCTTGATGGTTGTCTCCTTGTGAACTTGTTGTAGAATTTCGTTGGAGAGATTTAACATGATCTGTGCAAGGGCTTTGCAATCTTTCCTCTTTTTCTCTTCATTTGTGCCTGTCATTTTGTCGACACCAAGAAGAGCTTCTTCGAGATCTAGAGAAGTTAGGAGCGATTTCATCTTAACTTGCCACAGATGAAACTTGGTGGTGGAGGTCAGCGGTGCCATGTCGATTCGTGAAGATGCGGATGCCATTGAGGAAGCCAAACTGAAAACCTAGCGGCAGCGGACTGATTTGAGAACCCTGAAACCGCCGAACGGGCTGTCGGCAGTGAACCTAGCTCTGATACCAGTTTTGTTAGGGATCTCCTTGTAATCTAGAGAATAAGAGAGAGAATATTCTGGCAAAGGAAACCTTATTATTTTATTTCTCTTAATTCTTACAATACATACAGCCCTTTATTTAAATAGGAGATGTGAACCTAAAAATAGAAGTTATAAACCACGTTTTCTATTCCTAGCAAGAATGTGCAACTTACAGAAATAGAAAAACTCCCCATAATCCTATTACACGTTCTACCCAAAATAGAAATCTAAAAATAGAAATAACTAAACAGATGTGTAGTTAATTCATCTCCTGGCCTTGTGATTAATCATGATGGAGTCGCATCACATATACAACATGTTTGCACGAGTTTTCTCAATTAAAAACGACACACATGATAAACTAACCACTATGCATCAAATTTGTTCAACATGGGGTAGGATAGAGAAAGGAAACAACAAGACTATTGTATAGGAATTACAGCTCGAAAAATCACTTTTAATCCCGAGCTTGTGTAAGGCCTAATGTAACACTGTTATGAATGGAAGTGCCTAAGAGCTTTTAACAAAAAAGAAAAAGAAAAAAAATTTTACTTAAAGTAATATTTTGTACCATTTGCATCCATCACCAAATTTGTAAAACTATTGAGGGGCAATTTTAACAGTTTGTAATAACTTAATTACTAATGACTACCTTAAATATTTCAGTACTAAGAAAATATCACCTTGTAATTTTCAATTCCAAGACTTTTCAAGTATTACAGCTTTCATTTTGCTAGATATAAAAATTTGCTTATAAATGGGCTATCTCATTCCCTTCTATCTTGGTGTAAACAATCCTCAAGTTCCTAACCCAACCAATTATCTCCATTATACAAGCAGAGCTATACCGGACTTCAGATTGTACCAGTTCATCCCCCTTGCATAGAAATATAGGATATAACTCACCTCTCCGTGATTCACCCCTCCATATACAAACTGGAATTGGGCTTTCCAAATTTTGTCCAAGTAAATGACATAAACTGTTGGTACCAGTGTTCCTTGAAAGTGTGTCGCATTATTTCTATGAAAGTAAATCATGTTTTTGTTGGTACCAATTTCTCTAAGGAAATTAAACCATCCATTAATTAATCTATAAGCTCCAAGTAATTTCAATAATCATCACTACATACCAATCACATAATAAAGTGAAGTCACTCTACATACTTTAAAGATGAATTGTTTCTAATTCTTTTGTTTTCATTTAGTAATGTCAAATACCAGGACATGCATGGTACCACACATATCCAATACCAGTACCTTCTTTTTTATTTTTTTATTAAATTCATCCGAAAATTAAATACAATTGATTATACATTAATCTTCCAATTATTCCAAAACTCAAGAGAAACAGCGCATCTTTACCTTAGTTATGTCCTGGCAGCCACAATCAGATCAATTTTCCAAACCAACTGGCTGCGTTTTTCAAGAGAAGAGACAATAGTGATAGATTGAAAGAGAAGAGAAGAGAAGAGAAGAGAAGAGAAGGGTAGTGCATAGAGAGAGAAAACCTGTCGGTGACAGAGGTCGAAGAGAGAAGTCGGAGTCGGAGAAATTTTCAGAAAAGAAGAAGAAAAGACTTTAACCGATTAATATAAGAAGCGCGCGTTTGTGTGATATCCATCCAGAGGGAATAAGAAAATTCCGCCTTTTTTTTTTTGGCTATCGTGATAGCCACAGATTAGGGAATCAGAATAGACGAGAATCAGTTATTACCGTCTCTATTGCTTTGTTCAGTTTGCCAAATGCGGAAATCATGTTCCAAGAAATTACGATAGCAGGAAACTATTTCTAGACTTTTTTCAAGTGATTACATCGCCAAACGGACTGTTATGTTTCAAATAAATATCTAAAACTTTTGCAAATTATTATTAGAGCAGTTTTGAAAGGACACGTTAATTTTTGTGCCAAAATTGCTGCAGTATTACATTTTTCTGCAATATGCATGCATAATGGGTGTTTCGGATTAATTTTTGAGCCATTTCAAGTTATTAAACCAACAAACTGGCAGTTATATCTAAAATATTATCTGATACTTGTACAAATATTTATGCTAGCAATTTCGAAAGAACACATCAGCTTTTACGCAAACAAAATATGTATTAATGTCATTTCACAAATTTATTGCATGTCAGATGTTTTCAATTATTTCTCAAATCATTTCAAGTAATTAAATCATCAAAATTGATAGTATGGCTCAAATATTCTCTAATAACTGCACAAATAACTATCAGAGCAATTTCAAAAGCATACATCATATTTACAAAAATAAAAGATGGAGTGATGCATTTAAAACCAATTATATGCACATTAGATGGCGATTTCACATTCTTAAAGACAATGTATTACAATTTGGATAACAATATTCTAATTTTTATTTTATGTATTCATTTCTTGATGCGATCTGAATTTTATTTTGCAAATCTGGATGCTTCAGATATCACATTACTAGATTTCATATTTCTAGACCATTATTCTTGTTAAATATATCCTCGTAATCCAACATTGAGAGACAATACAATATCTATTATTCAAAGAGACCAAAACGTAAACACATATTATAGAAAAATTTAATTACCTCATAAAGAGAATTCCAAATAATTAAGACCACAATTGACTGTTCTAAAACACGTAAGATCGAAATTCCATTTTCCTCAATTTTCTTCCTCATTTTATCTCATTTTTCTTTTACTTCCTGATTTTCTCTACATTTTTTCTATTTTTTTTTCCTCTTTTTATCAAAAATTTAAATTGGAGAAAAGAGATATTTAAAGGTGTATTAAGCGTTCAATTTAAGAACATATTTTTTCTTCCTGATTTTAAGAACATATATAAGGCCAGTGGCCGAGGCAAAGTCATGGAATGCGGTCAATTAACTTCATTTATTTTTAAAAAAATTGTATGTGCTTTATTCTATATATAGTTTAGAATAAATTGCTATTGATAATGTAAAATTAATTTCTATTCACAACATGAAATCTAATATGATTGATCATGATAGCTTAAAATCTAGCTTCCTTTGTATAAGACAATTATATTTGGACACGTACGTACTTTTGTACTCTTCCAACTGAATTAGTAAAACCATTGAAAACAAATGAAAACTAAAAAAGCGAAGTTTTATCTCTCATGCACCTTCTGCATTTTTTATTCTTTGATATTTCCTCTCCGTGCTGATCTTACCACTTTGCTTCTTAAGCTTTCTAAGCTGTTCATCTCGAGCACCAAGTGGCAAATTGGAAGTGGTGATCAGATCTCCTTCTGGTACGATGCATGGCAAGATGAGCCAATAAGAAGTCTAAAAGATGGCCTACCAAGACCTTCAATGCAGAAAATCTCTCTCAGAGATGCAGCACCAATAATCACAGCACTGGCACCAGAAGCTGTGCTGACACAGAACTTCAACACAGAATTTGATATGCTGATTTGGAAGTAGTCACATTCAGGCCTCTATTCAGCAAGCTCCTTCTACAAAATTCGAACTACATGGGGTTTGATTCCGTGGGGCTATACTGAAATATGGAACAGCCGTGTACCATCAAAAGTCAGAATCTTCGCATACCTGTTGCTCAATGATAGAATTCTAACCCATGAGATCATGCTAAGAAGGCATATGAACTGTGATGGAAAGTGTGTGCTATGCAATTCCTGCATACTTGAGACATCAGAGCACCTCTTCTTCTCATGTGCTTATGCAACTCATGTGTGGGGTGCGGTCGAGACGCTTCTGTGATACAAGATAGTGTGCAGGGATGAATAAGTATGCCAAACATGGGATGCATCAAAAAGCATATGCAAAGCTGTCAGCAAGCGGGTTTGGGTCTCAAGATTTATGAGTGTAATTTGGTTGCTCTGGAAACAAAGAAACGAAAAGATCTTTTGCGGTAAAGATTTACCACTGGGACTGCTGGCTGCAAAGGCATTAGAAGAAGGGGCTCTGTGGCTGAAATTTTGTGTGTGTGTGTGTGGAGGGGGGGGGGGGGGGGGGGGGGCGCCTAGTAGAACAGGTATAGGCTAATTGTAAAGAGTATTTATTGATGTAAGGATGGTAATCAGATACTCCAATATTTTGATAGCAGAGGAACTCTGATTTGTAACTGATACTTAGTAGCTACTACTAAGTTTTTCAAAAAAAAGATATTTCCTCTCCGTGATAGGGATGCAATTATATAACCATGAATTAATGCACATACAAGTAAACAGGATAAATTTCTTTGCATTAGGTTCGTCTTGACAATGAGGTTGAATTAATGCATATAAAAGTAAACAAGCTTCTTTTCATGTAACACCAAGGTTCTTATATATTATGTTTAATTTTAGTACTATTCTTTTAACGAATTTTGGGATGTTTATCTATAAGGAAATCAACGTGACTGTTCTCATCTCATCAGTTGAACTCTTTTTATTCCAATAGAAAGTAACACGTTGTATTTTACTATTGCTCAGTTCAGTTGATACTAGAAATTTCATGCCTACTTCTGGGGGGGGGGGGTGGTGGTTTGGGGGCAGAGGATTCCACCCATCCCTTTTTACATCTATGTAGGCATTACCATTAATTCCAACTAAAAAGTTATAAAAGATAAAATAAACAAAGCAATTAAATTATCAAAATCACCATGTATTTTGGGGGATCCGATGAGTTTAGATGAGCTGAAAAATAGAACTTAATCGATCCAAATACTGAACTGCTATAGAGAAACCGCGAGTTGTTTATACTGATTACTGAATGTCTATTCTACTAAAACTTCATTGGTAATATCATGCAAGTGTACAGATTAACCTGACTGGGAATGCATTAACAAATTTCAAAGGAACTTCTAGTCCAAATATATTTTAACTTCGTTAGCAACCAATAGAAAAGCGGATCCACACCTTGGTGGCATAAAATGGTATAAAAACGTATCTTCAAATATAAACAATAACAATAAACAAAACGAAAAATAACAATGCAGCACAAATTATCATACATGAAACATATTAAAGAATGAATACCAGCAAATGCAAAATTACACAGCACTGAGAGGTCTAATATATAACATAAAAAAAAAAAAAAAAAAAAAAAAATCACATGCTGAGACAGGATAACAAACAACAAAACTTATACAACACATCCCAAATAAATGAGAAATTATATCTAGCAAGCTAGTAAACAAGAGAGACCAACATTCATCTCTCTCTAGCTTATATCTTTGAGCCTCTTTATCAAGGACTCCAACCCCTTTCTCTTACTTGGGTTTGCCTTCTCCCCACGCCTTGTACCAATGGTACTGAATGTACCAAACAACCGGTCTGAGGAATCCCTAAACTTCTCAGAAATAGAGACCACCTTCTTATGATCCAACTTGTTATAGCTCCTCTCTCGTATGACTGCGTTCAAAAAGTTCTCAGGGTTACTACTCATGAGCAAGTTCACCATCTGCCTTGCCTCAATAAGCGCGCTTCTTGGCTCCTCACCAGCTGACAACTCATCTGGGTTGTCACTGAAGAGTGGCGCCAATCCATCTGCAAACTCCTCAAAATGCCTCAAATCGGCATCAATCCCCATAACTGCATTTATATTGAATCTCTTAACAGAGTCACTTAAGAACAACCCAATAACCTGATCTGACACGTGGCAGAGAACCCCGTAGAAAACCCTACGTAAAACGGGTGCAGGAAGGATATGCTTAGCTGTTTCTAACAGCGTGTCAAGGTAGATATAAACCTCATTTGCGTACTCATTTCCCAATTCAATTCCATTTGCAGTGCCATTTACAACATCATCGGCCATCCAATTGATTGCATCCGCATTGTTGTCTACAAAGTCATCAATTTTATTGCATAGTAGTTTTAATAATACGACCTCAGAGGCATCTCGGGATCTTTTTAGGGGGAAGTCCCTACGGCCGGATGTGTGACCAGGCCGTCTCACACCTGACAGTTGGGCTGCATGGAGGTAGAAGAATTCACAAGCACGCTCCATAACAGCCATATTAGATGCCACATGCATTGCCTGGGACCAGTTGAGGCCACCTGTGTCGACCAAACGTAGAATTGATGCGTCGATAACTTCCACAAGTAATCGTTCAAGATACTTTTTCACTGTTGGAAAGATTTCAATCGTGCCTCCATGAGATAAGAAGCTAACAGAGTCTTCAATGAAGGAGCGCACAATTCGGCATAGATCTGGTACCGTGGAGGAGAATGGGGCCACATACGGAAATGCTGGTATTATATCAGAGGTTTGGATTTGGAAAGCAAGTACATTCATGGAGTACTCATATTCCTTCTTCATGATCATTTGCTCAAACTTGTCAGCAGCGAGGGCTTCTGACACCTGGCGCTTGCAATCAGCCAATAGGAGGTCATGGTACTTGTCCCTGTGTTTTGCCAGCACATCCATTAGCGGGCCTACCGCATAGCCATAGCGTCTCAAGGTGATACCTACAGTAGTAAAAAACAGTAATTGTAAATTCCAAATATCGTATATACATCCTAAAAACTCTTAAGAACAATTCCTACGCTACCTGATACTAGCAATTATACTAGAAGTGGGCCTGATTGGGTGCGGTATAAATGACTTATGTGAGTAGTAATGGGTAACTGGGTGTATGGTCCATTGGTGCATCAGTATCTCTGATAACAACCAAAACCTAGGTGTGCACTGATACAGGACCGTATAGAAAGAGTAGTAGAACTAACCAGGATAGTAAATACTACTCTTCATACAACACCAAACCAACCCTTGACTTGGTATGGTTGCCAAACTCAAAATATTTTTTGGCGTGTAGTCAGAGCTGTGGCGAAACATTACAGTAATGGTACATACCAAGGAGGCCAACATAGTCCTTAATGAGGAGGAGATGGTTGGCAGTCTGCATGCGGGAGAATTGGTCCTCGAGAACCGCAACCATCTTAGCCACTGCCGCATCCCACAAAGAGTCCACATCAGCACGCGATACCAATCCCCCACCAGTACGTAGGATCCTGTCCTCGATAATGAAGAACCCTGCTATCTGTGCAAAGAATGTCTGGTGCGATTCTAGAAAAGGGGTCATGGATGACACCTAGATTTCAAAAAGAGACCTAAGTATGTTCAGAAAAGCTTTAGGGATACAACAGCTTAAAATGTAGTAATATTTTCGTTCGTTACAGATCTACCATTTCATATGTGATGACCCTGTATGGTGACCAGCTCTTACCTTAGTTTGTTGGTGCATAATTGCAAAATTGAGGTTGTCATAAGATAAATTGTAGTAATAAATTGAACACACTCAAAGCTTACATGAGTCATAAATCAAGACTGGTGATTGGTTGATTATAATGAGTAAGGCTACGCTTCTTCGCGAATTAAACGGGTTGTTTTAATTCACACTCATATCTCTAGTTTCGAAGTCCAAATAGCCAATCCAAACCGTTAGATGTTTAATCTATATTAAAATGTGCTTGGAGACCAAATTTTACATTTTTTTTTAATTTTTTACTATTTATTAAGATGGTTTGAAAATCGCTGTTTTTTAATGGTGCAGAATTTTAATAAAAACAGTGATTTTCAAACCATCTTAATAAATAGTAAAAAAATTCCAAAAATGAAAAATTTGGTCTCCAAGCACATTTTAATATAGATCAAACATCTAACGGTTTGGATCAGCTATTTGGACTTAGAAACTAGAGATACGATCACGAATTAAAACAGCCCGTTTAATTCGCGAAGTAGCATAGCCTTACTCAATTATAATTGAACTTATGTTAAGTTGATGCTTATTTGCTGAAATGAAAGCCCAGATAGGTAGGGTTAGATCAAGGGCCAAATTGCATCAATGAGCCCAAGTTTTAAGAGGCTTATTGCACAATTTTAAATCAACACAGTTCAATGACTCAAACCCAATGCTACACGACAGTCAATTTTTTTTTTATAACAAACCTGATAGTCTGAGGTAAGCTGGAGCTTGCGGTTCTCAAAATAGTACTTTTTGAACCGATCTTCTAGACCAAGTGTGGTATGTATGTGGTGGGCCCGGTAGAGTGGGGTGAGGTCAAACCCAGCAGTTGAGGCGGCATCAGGAGCACAGGCAGCTGCTGCTGCAATGTCATCTGGGTCAGAGTCTGCATCAAGTGAGTACAGAGACTCAGCCCCACTGCGAGATGAATTCAGCTCCTCATCTCTCTGCCGCTGTACTGATGCACGGCTAATTGCCACCTGTCACAAATCAATGAACAAGTAGGTTTCTTTGGGACTTTCTGTAAACTCAAGACACACATTCAGATTTGGGTCATGCAAGAACTATCCATTTTTCTTATGAAAAAAGTGGCTCCGCCACCATTAATTATAAAATCATCTACAACACAGAGTAATCACTAAAGAAGACAAGACAAAACAAAGTAATAGCATTACCAAAATAGCAAGTATCAATTTGTATATTCTAATATTAGGAAAATGGGAGATGTTTTCATAAAGCAGTAAAACGATAATATCAAATTAGGAGGACTTGTGTTGTGTTATCCGGTGCCACGGTAGGATATTTGCCGGAAACACTACACAGGCCCTAGTTGATATCTATTATTAGGACTGTTCATCATTGCAGTTGGAAAAAATATGTATCATGGGGGTTGAGTTAAAACTTTTAACCAATTCTAGACAGTCAATAAATTACTAAACACCCAGAAAATGTTTAGATAAAAAATAAAATCAACCTGACCCAAGTGTCGCGACGCAGCCCGAACCTGAACCATCCAATCTGAGAACTCCTTTGAAATCTTCTTCTCTGCATAGCCCCTTATGGCAGGTATATACTGTACCAGCATGCGCCTCAGAGCTGGGAGTGGTACGCCCTCAGCATCCTTCACCACCTCCTGGTCAATCTCATCCACTGCTCTCAAAGCTAGGTACAAGTTATTGTTTCCCAAATAGTAATTTGCTCTTGCGCAAATGGTCAGCAACTTGACACACCTCCTCGCTGAATTTAACGCTAGTGTTAAGTTATTGGAGAGTGACTTGGCATATAGAAACGAATCAAGAGAGGTTAAAAGAGGCACTCCCGCGGACAGAAGGAGGCGATTCGTGTCAGAGAGAGAGGTCTTTAGATCGTCTACATCACAGAGGAGAGATCTGAGGTCGTCAACGGCTCTGATGAAGTCTGAGTAGTGTGCCTTGCAGAGTTCCTCGATTTCTGATTCCTTGGAGCGGGAGAAAAGGCGGAGGTGCTGAAGGATAGAATCAGGACGGCCCGAGGTGAAGGCACGGCGCACAAAAGGGCCCAGATCGTCGCCGTTGGAGATGGCAGTGGAGAGGGTGACGAAGTCTTGGCGATCAAGGGAGTGATCGGAGGTGGTGCCGACTACTGTTGAGTGGGACATAGTGGCAGAGACGCCGTTGGAGAGAGGCGGCGACACCGAGGAGGGGTCTTTCCGGCGCATTGCGACCGAGGAGATCAGATCGGATTTGTTGGGGAAGTTGGAGAGAAAGGGGTAAAGAGGTGGAGTTGGTTTGAAGAGGAGAGGAACTGCGAAATGACAGAAATGTCCTCGAGATATGCGGGGGCGGGGAAGACCGCTAGACGCGGTAACAACTAACAACTAACAATCAGAGAAATTTCCTTATCACAAGCCTGCATAACAGCATAAAGGCTGTTGGATGTAAACTGGGGTGCGGTACGCGTAGCGGATCAAGCGATCCGAAACCGTTAATATGAATTGGATCTCACCAAACCAAAATCTGATGGTCCAAAGGCCCAAAAGGGTGCTGATCCATACGATACCTGGCACGAATCTAAAAGACGGTGTGGTGTCTCTCTTGCCTGTTTTACTTTTACCCTTTCCAGGTTTATATCCGCCAGACCGCCACGACGGTGCCTCTCTTGCAATCCCAATTGAAGCTTTTAATTATAATCGAATAGTTTAATTTATCAAGAGCAGGTATCTTGGTGAATCGTCCCATCTAATTTTTTTAAGTTAATAGACAATTAATAGGAACATCAGAAAACTTTACTATAAATATTTATTTGTAAATGCAAATATTTGCCTGCCAGTTTAGGTCTTTTATTTAAAAATTGTTACTTTGGATTAGGTACTTAAAATAGTTTTAATTAGTGTAAATACCTAAAATATTATTATAAACAGTTACAACTCTTACTATGATTTCACAATCACAAATACCTGTACTGCTAACTTCAATTTCTAGCTAGAACATGCTATCAAGGACGGATTTAGGTAAGTCATTCGTATTATTTTAAAATTTTAATTATGTGTACGGGAATTTAATTGAGTTTTATTTTTTTGAGAATTCCTTTTGAATAACAATCATTAAATTCTTTTTGAATAACAATCTTTATTTGTACACGGAAAAAAAAGTTATATCTATTTTGAGAATTTTTTTCAATAACAATCATTAAATAACTTAAAGTTTTTATTATTTTTTTAAAAATAGATACAACTTTTTAAAAATTAAATATACTAGAAGGATCACAATATTTTCTATATTTACCTATAAGTAGTTTTTGAAACGAGATCAATAACTCAGAATCCAAGCATTTTTTTTCCAATAATACACAAAGAAATATATTAATTTTTCTTATAGCCGTGAAAAATTCAACCTGAAAAATGTTGATCCGAGTTATTTGTCGTAGTCTTCCTAATAAATCAAATTATATAATATTCCATCTATTTTCAAAGAAATATATTAAATATTTATAATATTTAAATATAAAATAAATAACTTATAATTTTTTCTGTTAAAAAAAACAAAACTGCAAAAATTATTTGCGGAAAGGGAGTTTTGAAAAAAAGGCAAATTTTTTTTGCGGAAAGTAAGCCTAAATCCGCAAAAAAAAATTATTATGGGTTGAAGTTTCAAAACCGCAATTATTTTGCGATTTGAGAAATAACTCGAAAATATGGATGGTTTTTGAAATTCTTTATTTTATTTTGGATACGGGCGTGCATGTGCCTAAAAGGTTTCTTTTGATTTACGAACTTTTCAAATTTTAACTTGTTATATTATCAAATCATAATAAATACTAGCACTGTGTCCATATATTGTAACGAGAATATATTATAAAAGAAAAAAATCTCATACAAAATAACATATTTTTTTTTTAAATGATAGATCAATAAAAAAAATTATTTAATAATAAAATATAGACCAACATATTCTATTATAAGGATATGTTTGGTTGCAATATTATAATAGTTAGAATAGCAAAATTGGTGTTTGTCTTATTAGAATAGTGTGTTCCAACTTTTTGTAAAAATAACTTGTTTAAATAAGATAAATAAGTTTGATTCCCTATTCTAGTTATTATAACACAACTAAATACTGAATAGTTTGTTCTCAATAATAGTCTATTCTCATTGCAACCAAATATATGATGCGTCCAAAGGGTATGGTGCAAAGTTTCAGTACAATGATGTACTTTTTAAACCTTTAACACACGTTGAATTGAATTGCAAGTGCACAATTCTATCAAAGTAGTATTTGAGGTATCGATCCACAGGGAGTATGATAAAAACTTAGTTTAAACTTTAGTAATAAATTTCCAGAAAAATAAAATAAAGTAAAGTGCAATAAAAGTAAATTGGGGGGTTTGTTCTAACAATTCCTAGATTTAGGTTCAATACCCGAATAGAGAGTTTAAAACAATAAAAGTAAATGAAAGTAAAATAAAGGAATTGGTTTGCTTTTATGATGAGAAGATCTAGGGGTATTCGGTCTACAATCCCTTGCTAACTCTATTAATTCGGTATTTGTTTGAATTCATATATGATTTGACGAGGTTTCTAACCTAATATGTTATTAAGGGTTACTTTCGTAAATTAACAACGTGCCTAGGTAATTCAGACTTCTCGATTAGGTTCCTCACCCTAGCTACCTAGACCCATTGAGCGCTTGTAGTCTCTCTTCTCCTCAAATATTGGTACTTCGCAATTAAGTCCATCATACCAATACCCGATTCAAAGTGAGATGTCCTAATTAGGGTTTGGCTTCTCGATTAGGTTCTTCACCAAATTCCTAACCTTAATTTCTATAGTTCCGGCTTAGATTAAATTGGTTACAATCTTAATCTAAACCTAGGGTATTTGCATTCATAATTCGGTACTATCCTATTGATCACAGTCAATTTTGGTTCTTTTGAATCCAAAACGGGATACTACAATTCAAGTACTAACTATGTAATTAACACAAATGATTAAATCACAGAAATTAACATCAAATCCCATAAAACAATTATAATAAAAACAAATAACCGAATAAAATAGAATTAAACAAGTTCATGCATTGACCTAAACCCCTAGAGAGAGAACTACTCCCTCATGGAGAGATCCATTACAAAAATTGGCAAAGTAAGAAGAAATGAAATAAAGGAAGTAATTACACCCTTTGACAAATCAAAAACCTCTATCTTGCCGACTTCTTGCTTAGGAAACTATTCTTCTTCTTGGCTGAAAGCTTTCCTTTTCTCCAGAATTTATCGCTAAGAATTGTGTGTGTGTGTGTGTAGAGAGAGAATGAAAGAATGAGGGATGATGAATGGAGAGTGAACCCCCTCTTTTATAGCCAAGGATCATGTCCAATTCAGAGCCTAGAAAGTGGAGTTAGTGGGTGCTATATTTGGATTGTTTCCCAGGATTCCCTGTCCACATTTAACTGCAATACACGTCCATGAGATGCCAAAAATAGAAAAACTGTCAAAACCGTGCAATTTTTGGCTTTCTGCGAGTCCAGTGCGGCTTACCCAATCCGCAGTGCGGGTTGTTTGATCCGCACTAGCTCCAAGTTTCCTTATTTAGCTCCTGTGAATTAGTTGAATGCGAATTGCAGTGCGGATTGCTAACCCGCACTGCGGGTTAAAACTACTTCTCTGAAGTCTCTGAAATCGGCTAAGTGTTGAGTGCGGCTTGACTAATCCGCACTGCGGGTTGGTATCAATCCGCACTGCGCTCGGACTTTTTCCTGTGCAATACTTGGATGTTGGAAATGCGGCTAAGTACTCAGTGCGGCTTGACTAATCCGCACTGCGGGTAGATTGATCCGCACTGAGGGATATTTTCGTCATTTTTCATCATTTCCTGCAATGAAAAGCCAAACAACCAAAGTAACTTGATTCTAAGTGTATTTAAATCACTTTATATTAAAAATACAAGATATTTAAGGTTGTTTTAGGATAAAATCTAGATCGATTGTGTATATAATTTATGCTTATCAATATACCCTTAGATATAAAGTTCATTCTTTAATGGCATATTTATGAGCTTTTTTTTATAGGTACATAACATTTTTTTTTGTTATGTTGCTTAACGAAGAAACAAGAAAAAAAAATCAACAAAATAAGTTGTATTATTTGTTATTGTCATATTAAAAAAAATGAATAGAAATAAAGATAGGAAATTTTACAAATTAACCTTCTTTCTTAAAAAAATCAACAAAATATCTTCTTACCAATTTTTTTGACAAAATACCTCTGTGAACCCCATATTCTCTTTCACTCCATCTCTATCTCAAGTTTCTCTCTATTCATCCCTCCTTCCCTCTCTCCATATTAAGTAAGTCAAAATTTTATTGGTTTTATTATCATATTATGTTGTCATATTATGATTCTTATTATTGTTATAACAGTTCCTAAAATTTATGTACATAGTGTATCTAAAATAGATAATATAATTATGTTTACTTAAGTGGGATTATTAAATGACAAGTGAATCTTTTTATTAAAAATAAAAAAAAATGAAGAAGGAAAATTTTACAAATTAACTTTTTTTTTTCAAAATAAAAATAAACCAATACTCTCTCATCAAATCTCCTTTTCACTCCATTTCGATCTTCAGTTATTCTCTTTCCATTCCTCTCTCCCTCTCCATCTTGTTACAAAACAACACAGAACGTTACAGAACAACACGATACGCATGTTGGTTATATGCCGTAACCATGCCCGGTCCTGGGGCAGGGCACCCAAGGCGATGGCCTCGGGCCCCAGGATCCAAAGGGCCTCAAAAAAAATTTAGTATGTATATATTACAAAAAAAATTATTTGTATATATTGAAAATAAATAAAATATTAGAAATCAAACTTTGTATATTACAGATGCGAATATGTATAGTCTTGGATATAGATACTGATCGGATATTAAATGTATATGAATACGAATTATATATCAGACGGATATGAATATAATTCGGATAATTAAAAAAAATACTAATATACATTCTAGTAAAGAATAATATCTAAATATAGTTTTTTTTTTCATTCATTAATTAGATCTAATATTTTTCGTAATAAATTTGTTAGATACAAAGCATACATCATATTGCCAAAATATTAGTTATTATTCATCTCATAATGTTATATTGTTAATCAGAATATATCAATTCAAGATCAATAGTATTTTTTTTCTAAGCATGTACGACAAAAATAAAAAAAGTTTTAAACTAGCTACATTAACGATCATATATCAATACCATGCAGCTAAAATATAAGTTATAAATTATTGATATTTAACAACTCGTTTCTTGTGGAGTAGAGGTGTAAATGGTCAGATACAAATAGTTACGAATAGTTAATTATTAAACCGTATCCTTATCCGTTGTAACTTTTTGGATACGAATATGGATGCAAATACAAATAGTTAATTATTAAATTGTATCCTTATCCGTTATAACTCTTCAAATATGGATACAAATACCGATAGTCTCGGATACGAATACAGATCAGATAATTTAAGTAATTTTTTGAATTCAGATCCGAAAGAAATCGAATAATATATGATTCATTTACACCCCTATATAAAGGACTCAAACTTGTCTCCCGCCCCGGGCCCTAAAATCTTTAAGATCGGCCCTGGCCGTAACTCGTGTCTCGTGTCGTGATTATTTTTAGAAAATTTGTCATGACACGTAGTTACAGATAATTAGACCATTAGATCTTAATTAAACAATGAATCTTGAATAAATTAATCTAAATTATGATCAAATTGTCACACGGGTTGCATTTAGTCACAGTATGTTTGAACACAACACAACTCATATATCATAATTATTCACATGCTATGACTATTTACGTGTCATAACTATCATCTAAGGGTACATTTGGATGAGAGCTAGAATAGCCAGAATAGTAAATAAGAATAGAGAAAAAATAATTATTTTTAGATTAGTGTGAAAATGGTGCTGTTCGGATTAGTAAAAATGTTGTTTGGATTGTACATTTGGAATAGTGTATAGTTGTAACCAATAAATAATAGTGATAACATGGTGCTAATTAAGAGGAAATATAGCTAAGTGGAGTCTTAAACGAATTGTCACAACGTAGAGATAACATAAAGTAGTGTCAATTTTGTCATTTTGAGAGTATGTTGACGAAAATTCGAGAAAAAATTTATTTTTCTCCCTCTTTTCATATTTTTGAATAGTAACTATCACAACATTTATAATGAACAAAGAATAACAGCATTTCTAACTATTTCAAATAATAAAAAATATTATTTAAATACACATTGTTATCTCAAATAACCGCTATTCTAAAATAATCTCTATTTTTAACACATCTAAATATACTATAATATTATAATAACAGTACAACATAACAAATAAAAAATTAACTAAGTTATAACACAACAATGATACAAAACTAAAATTTTAAAAACAACACGACACAAGTTTTTTCACTCTAGACGCGACCACAATGAACTGTCCGAAAATCGGGTTCATGAGCGAACCAACACCGATATTTTGGCCCATTCTCAGACAAAACCCCAGCTCCCTCGCTTCGCATTCTCACAGCCTGTTGGAAAGAACTTTGCACAATACAAGACAGCGAGAGAGATGAGCGGCGACGGAGATGCGCAGGCGATTCCGCCTAACAAGACAATCTACATCAACAACCTCAACGAAAAAATCAAGATTGATGGTATTCTTTCCTCGTTAGTCTTTTTTTTTTGTTCTTCCTTCTAGCTTATTTGTAATGCCATCTGTTTCAATTCTGGGACAACTGGTTACCGACTATTTTTAGGTGTGTCCTCTGACCCTCTCTCCTTCGCGCTATTTAGTTTGTAGGGTTATTTATTCCCCTTTTTTCGTTTTGTATTTTGGTATTCACTGTTAAACCCTTGCTGTCTGTCTCTACCTTAAGCTAATTCTTGCTGTGTGATTGTTTGGAAACTGAATAGAAGAAGCGAGATATTGTTTGGACCACTAGACACTTTGGTTCTCTTTAATTTTTGCAATCATGCCTTGCAAATTAGGGTTTTGGGTAGACCTTAACACTTTTACTGGGAGTAAGATTAGGCTGGCTGTCATATATGTGATATTCTTTGGGGCACAAGCAAGATATGACCCTGTAACAATAATGCTCCGACTAAAGCCATGTTTGATTTGCATTTGGCAAGAATGAGCATGTATAGTCGAATAGAACCAAAATGTTTGATGACACATGGACAAATTCATTGTCAAAATCAAATGATGAGAAAATACGATTCACTCCCTTCTTAATTTAGTCCTTAAATTGTGGCCAAGTTCAACTCCTCACTATGCAGCAGCACTTTTGCAAAGTTCTAAGTTATGACTATTCTATAATTGTATTATCATTTGATTCTTGATAAAGAATATCCTTGGTTGCTTGAAATTTTGTCCTTTGAAGGGTTTTCCTTGCAAAATTCTGATCATTATCTTCATTATCAACAATTTTTGTGCTTTCTTGAGCAGAGCTGAAGAAATCATTACAGGCAGTTTTCTCTCAATTTGGGAAGATATTAGAAGTGCTTGCTTTCAAAACCCTAAAGCACAAAGGCCAAGCTTGGGTTGTTTTTGAAGATGTTAAGTCAGCCGCTGAGGCCTTGAAGAGTATGCAAAACTTCCCCTTCTATAATAAGCCCATGGTATGACCCCTCTTCCTCTCTTCAGAACTACAATTTAGTGATTCAATTCTCATTGCTTCTTCTCTTTCTTTCTAATTTATCTGTTCTTTCTTTGTGGTGGTGGTATGGGGACATTAAGGGAAGAGGGTTCACAAGTGCCACAGGTTGCTTATTATTGACCACTAAAGCTGCCACTGTATATAACACTACAATATGTAAACTTCCGTTGAAGAGATCAACTGAACTAATTTTGGAAAGTTTGAAGGCCCGAGTGGCAAAAGAAAAGGGCTCAATGTAGAGGATACAGTATGACAATTGGTACATGATCTCTGTTTTACATAAAGCTGTCTTATATCCTTTTCCACATCTTTGCTTCTTTGCAGAGGATACAATATGCAAAGACCAAGTCAGACATTGTAGCAAAGGCAGATGGAACGTTTGTTCCTCGTGAGAGAAGGAAGCGCCATGATGAAAAGGGTGATTTTTCTTTTTTTGTGAAAGATTTTTTTTATCCTCGTTAGAGTAGCAAGATGAAGTTCATTACAAGGAGCTGGTTCTATGTTTGATATTATGACATGTACCATACTATTGAGGTCAATGTCCGATGAACATATGAGCTTAGGCTGTATCAGATTACACAAACTACATACAAATGTGCTGAGGAAAAGCAAAAAATGCAATATTGTATAATAGCAACCAAACAAAGGACCAATTTCATATATACTGGACAACAACAACAAAAACCAAGCCTTCAGCCCCTAACAAGTTGGGGGAGGCTAGAAATGAAACCCAACCAGAGTAAGAATAGTGTTGTAAAATGGTGGTTGAATGACTGAAAGAGCAAGTAGCCTGCAAATATGAAAACAGCACAACTAGCTATATTTAAAATGCCAGCAAGAAAAGATAATTTCCATAACAAAAACATTCGTAGTTCTTCTTTTTGTCCTGTCATTAATGAAATACTAAGCACAGACTCTTAGGAAACTTTGTCATTTTAATGAAAACTTATGTCATACCTTATATTTGATTTTTTTTTCCCAATAAATTTTAATTAGCAGATAAGAAAAAGAGAGACCAGCAACAGGAAGCAAATCAAGCTATGATGGGTGTACATCCCTCGTATCCTCCACCCTATGGTGCAGCTCCACCTGTAAGTCCTGCCTTTTATAAGTTTCTGCCCTATAGACTTCAGAATATTGTATATACTATTTAAAATAAAAATATGATAATGTGTCCTGCATAAAACAGCTTATGCCATCTTTACATCTTCTAGACCAATTTCTCTCTGAATTCCCAAACTACAATCCCCTTTGGTCATTACAATAGACACTACGGCGGGGGGGGGGGGGGGGGGGGGGGGGGGGGGGTGTGTGATATACTGTGTGCATATTTTTCAAGAAAATTTGGCAAAGAGAGGTTACAATTGGGAAAATGATGAGCAGAGAGGATGTATTTCATATTTTGCAGAGCATAAAGTTTGCATTATGGCAATCATGAAAATTTTCATTTTAGAGGATACATGTGGTATTTGGAGGTTTTATGTTTGAGTAGACATGAATTAGCTTCATTTGTCAGCAGTAGTTCTCCTTTTCATCATATATTCTGTATTATATCAAAGCTAAATGCAAGTCAATTCAACCTAATGCCACCCCACCAGGCACCTTTATTCAGTAAATCCACCAGTATCACCCCAAAGCGTACTGGTACCAGTTTACCACCATCTGTTAGACCACTGTGGGTGCATTAACAGATTCAAGACAGTCATCCTGGCTACAAAATGATTTGTGATTATTTTTGTATCACTTTAAAACAGATGGGAGGTATGATGCCGCCATATGGAGGAGCACCTGTGCCACCTAGGCCAGCAATGCCAGAAGCTCCAGCTCCACCAAACAACATCCTATTCATACAGAATTTGCCGCATGAGAATAACCCACTGATGCTTCAGATGCTGTTTGGGCAGTATGCGGGATTCAAGGAGGTACGTATGATAGAGGCCAAGCCTGGTATTGCATTTGTCGAGTATGAGAATGAGATGCAAGCGACCGTGGCTCTACAGGCATTGCAGGGATTCAAGGTGACACAGCAGAATGCAATGCTAATCACCTATGCCAAAAAGTAGAGAGGAGAGAAATGATAGGTTTTGTTCTGTAATGTGTAACTGGGAGAGTGGGACTGTAGATTATTTGTATTGGCTTCTTTGTTATGAGCTGTAGGCAATTCTTGGATTTGACATTTTTTTTTACATTATGGTTATTGCAGAAAGATGTCTGTTTTTTTCATGGTGATTAATTTAGAACTAATTGCCTTTAAGAGTTTTGTACTTTCATATTGAATGCTTACCGGTTATTTCAAGGAAAATGCTTTCAGCCGAAAAGAGGAAAATATTACAAAATAACATTGAATCCAACTAGTTTTTACTAGAATGGATTTTATCTTAAATTCAAGCTCAACATCATAATATAATGAAAGATTAAGTCTTCTCCATCACTGAAAAAACATTGAAAGACTGAACAAATCTATGATCATCGAGTAATCTGGAACCCCTGAACACAACTCTTGTTAATTGCTATGGCCCATTAGCATTCTATGTTATCTACATAACCACTTGGGAAGTGTTGGTAAGCTGTGAGGTTTAGCTTGTTCCCTTCCCTTTCGGCTTTTTATTATGCTGTTTTCTTAATTATATCTTTGAAGTTATGTTGCATTCTCAAATAGCTCTTATGTCCTTCATAATGGTATGTTCATCTCTTAATTAGCACGTTACTGATGCCTTCTTTATTTCTTTTGCGAAAATTGCTTTTTAATTCCTTTGGTTTTTGCTTTCCCTACTGGCTGCCTCCGGGTCTATTTTTAAAAGCTTTCATACGAATATGCTTCATGCTAATAAGCTGATTAAAGCTGCCAATCAATGCATGAGAGAAGAGGAATTGTCTACAGCAGTTTAAAGTTTAAACCCGTGGCATGGAGAAGCGTAACTAAATTTGGGGTCAGTTTGCTCTGCAGACCCGTCAATAACAGAGGGTGGAAAAGCCTCTTTCTCAATAGACATCCCTTTGTCTGTTAACTGTCCAGAATTAGAAAGAAGGATAGCTTTCGGATTTGATTAGAGAAATACAGCTGAAAAAATCAATTGTCAAGACACTCATTCAGTCATTTGTAAGTGGCAGCTAAAACAAAAACAGGGAAAAGCATATGATAGTTGAACCTAATTCACTAATAAGTAAAATATGATACTAATAGTTGAACCAAAAAATAAAGCTCACACATTAGTACATGTTTTCTGATATGGCACTTAGACACCTATACTAGAAGTAGCTCCCAAACATCACATACCCAATATACCCTTCAAACTCTCTCAAGCTCGGTTAAGTGTCGGTCAAGCTGTTCCTTTACCTCTCCTCTCCATGTTTGTATCAATTGTGAATGCTTTTGAATCAGCACATTTTTTGTTTTAAGTTCTTCTTCCATTATTGCGATCTCCTGAAATGATAAAATCAGAGAGGGAAAATTAGATTACATCCTCAAATTAAAGTTTCACAGTTTGAAGTCACTTGGAGCGGACACTTTGATTTTCCTTTCGATTTTTGTTTGGTCTACTTGGTGATGAATTGCAACATTTGAGTACATTGAGGGCTTCATTTGAAGTTGAGTTGCACAAATGTGAAGGCCTACGAGTTAATAGTTTAAATTGGTCCTTTGTTGCAGAAATTACTTTGAATTATGGATAGCTGAACTTAGCTCTAGCCTAGGTCTTCACAGTTGAGGAACTAAAATAAGGGTCAGTAGATAATTTTCACTTGGTTGAACAATCAAGTGTAATAGATGGTTTAATTTGAGACTGAATAACAAACTTAGGATTAATTGGGTAAAACTGGAGATCAGTCTTACAATTGAAGAACCAACTTCAATTTGTAGAATTCATACTGGTCAAGTCAAGTGTACCTTTAAATCTGAATGAATAGGAGAAAGAAAAAAAAGAATGGTACCTGTTGGAGCAATTGTTCTTTAGTGGGCTCATCTTCCCTTTGAAGTGCAATGAAATACAACTGTAACTTTTTGGCAGCTTCCATAAAATTCCTTGCATGCCTCTCCACATCAACTACATGGTACAATGAAATATATACTATTTATTTGAGGACTTCTCTGTCAATGTTGCACAATTGATGATAAATTGAGGCAGATGTTGAGTTTTAAATATTAATAGAGGTGCAGTAGCAAGTACTTTTAATTTATGTTTGATTTATGATGCTGATTTCTCATTAAGAAGCGTGCAGTCCTGGAATTAGAACTAAACACAATAACAATTTACACAAAGAAAACCTGTATTAATCACTGGTAAAATAATACAACAAAAAGATGATAAATTTAAATTTGCCAGTACTTATTGGTACAGGTCCTGTACCACCGGGTCAGTAAAGGTAATCTATGTCTGATCTGACTGGTAATTTACTGATATCCAGGTAACAATCTATATGCATCTATTTGCAAAGGAAACGTAAGAGGAGGCAATGACGAATAAGCACAAAGACAAACATCTTATCTGCATCAGCATTTGAATGAAGCACAACAAGAAAAAACAGCAGAGAAAAAGAATAGAACGGACTCTGGTGGGAGGAATGGGAGCGATCCACAGCCTGGAGTTCGCGAGCAGGGAGGCAAGGGAGGAGGGCTGCCTCTAGAGCTGCCACGTGTCCAAGGAGCTCCTCCTTTTTCCGCTCTTCCGGGGAAATTTGAGGCAGTGGTGGTGATGTTTGCGACGGCGGTGGCGGAGGCGTCTGAGCTGGCGTGGCCGCCGATTGGTGGTGTTGGTCGTCCATTTGTGTCGAGTAGAGAGCCCGATGCAACTACAAAATTTTGTTTGCCTCTTTCCACAATGCGGAATCGCAGAGCAGCTTTTAATCAGGTCATCGTTTTGATCGGACGGATCAGATCAGATCTCAAAATTTGGGCCCTCTCTGATCAAAATGAACGGACCAGATTAAAAGTTTCACACAGCTCCGCAGATGATACTCTCCCTCCACAGTGCACCCATAAATAAATTACTAATATTATACCCGTGCGTTGCAACGAGAACATATTATAAGAAACAAATATATTAATAAAAATAATAGTTATTTAAAAATTAAAACATATGTTAATAAAAAAATTATATGATTATGTATTTTTAATTAAATTTAATTGTGATATCTGATAACAATTTGATGATGTGATGATTTTTTATTTTTAAGTACCAATGATATCAAATAATAGTTCGATTCGAATCTAATATCAAATATCATACAACAATTCAATATCAACATATAATATGATATAAAAAAACATAAATAAAAAGTGTTATCGTGTGTATGTATAGGATATATATACACACACATATCATAAGAAAAATAAATATTCACACACACATTCCAATTTATATTCTTCTTTGTTTCCAATTTAGAATACACACACACACATTAATATATTCTATATTGGAAATATATTCTAAATTGCCCACACCAATATGTATAGAAACAAAGAAAGAGAAATTAAAAAAAATATTCATTGTGATCCATATAGAAGCGAAGAAGGAAACAATCAATAAGAAAATGGAAGGTAGAGTTTTCTCAATTGAAGAGAAGAAATATGGAAATAAAGGAATAGAAAACAAATAAATATATCGCTAAATTTCAGAATTTATTCAATTTTAATTGTAACATATTGTGTGGTAGCACATGTGGTGGGTATGTTTTTAACTAAATTTAGATTTCTATACATAAAATATATGCATTTAATCAAAATAAGACAAATTATGTAATTGGAGAGCTGAGATCAAATCTGAAGTTTCATCTCTCAATTGTAGCCGTTGGCGGATCGGACACCCAACATGCTTAACAATAAAATTGAGATATTTGGAATTTAGATCCTCCAAATTAGAGCGAGTAGGATTCAAATGCCTCTATTATTTTTTGTGACTTTATCATGTTTTATTTTTAAAAACTTTAATAACTCAAAATTTAAAACTTAAAAGTCAAACTAAAACCATTAAATATAATCTATATAATTTTATCGATGCATGTGTAAAAAATTGTGACATTTCAATTTTATTTTAATTGTCATCAAGAGTTTGTAAAAACGTACTTATGTGAATAAATTTATAGATGTTGATTTTTCACAGGAATTTTAGCCACTTGTTCTCATACAGGTAGATCAAAATCAATAGTTCAAGTTCATCATTTGAACTTAATTTGACGGTTTTTAAGTTAAGCTCACAAGTCAGAGACCTTTTGGTGAGTTTAGCTCAATATGTAAGACTAATAATTGGTGAGTTTGAACGCTTCTTTTCAAGTATACTTGTTACCCTTTTGGTACCATTCTTGACCCTTCTTTTCGAGTATACTTGAATTCAAACTGTGCCAGAAAAATAATGAAACTATTTTATATTTCTAACAAATTGTGTTAGAAATGAATAAGTGATACTGATAGAAGTGCAAAGGGGCTGAATTGCAAATATGCAATCGCCATAAAGAGATATTAGTCAGGCTCTTGAATATGCTTTACGGCTTGAGATTAACTCAAAAACGGTGCCCATTCGTGATGGCGCAGGTGGGCAAGTATTATTTGTGCCTTGAGATTCGTGCAGAGTTAAAAGAACGGTCTGGATCTACTATTAGTAAAAGATTCTCTTTTACAGTATCCGACTATCCGGGAGGATACGGATTCTCGTCAATGAGACGCTTGCATTTGCATTTCTTTTTCTTTTCTTTTCTTTTCTTTTTTTTGAGAGAAACCCGTAGGTATAGGTAGCATTTGCATTTCTTGAACAACTAGAGTAGCATGGGGGCTTCAGATCGTTTGATTTTAATCTGACGCTTCTGATTGGATCTCAATGAAAATTTGTGATGAAATGACCCCTGTAAACCGCACCTTAATATTACTGTCATATCTCCAACTTAAATTGTAAAATGAACAAAGCTCAATGCATTCACACACAATTTTCCTGAAATTATATTAGCGATAAAAGAATACAAAAGGACGTGCCCTCGCGCTGCCAAGTGCCTACCACATTACATAATAAAGATAGCTAGCTAGAGTAACATTTATTAATCCTCTTCCTTTTTCAATCTCTTTTGGCTAAATATTTCATTTTATATTCTCGATCCAGTAAATATTTCCGATCGATCCATTATTAATCCACATATTCGGCATTAATAGTATTCTACACCGACCATTAACGCTTATCACATCCAAACTTGGCTCATAACCGAGCCTTAGCTTCATTTATTGGCGCACTCTGCAAAAGATAGTATCACTAGTTAGATTAAACAGAATAAACAATAATACAAACTGTCTAATATACTACAAGCAAAATACACAAAAGCAAGCTTCAGAGAGAGAGATTTGTACCAGAGAAATGCCTTTGGCAGCTCTTTCGGCAAGATAAGCGCATGGTTTGAAGAAGTTGCCATACTGCTTTGTCCACTGCTCCAACTTTGAGTGTACATATTTCGCACCAAATGAGTCCGCCCATAACATTACTCCACCCCTATATAAATGTTAAGCTTTGCACTATTTATTGTCTGTATAATCAAACAAATAACAATCTCACATTTTCCTGTCCTTGTCATGACCCCAATGTGCTTATTTGGAGCAGTGAAGCATGGATTTCTTTTTCTTTTTCTTTTTTTCCCTTGCATCTTTGTCATACTTTTCAGATGAATAACAGGCAGGCAACAACAATAATGTACAAAAAGAAAGGTAAATTGTAATTAGACCTGTAAGGAGGGAACCCCATGCCAAAGATGGAGGCAATGTCAAGGTCTGATGATTTTACTGAAATGCCCTCGGCGAGAACACGACAAGCCTCATTCACCACTGGGAAGAATACCATTTCTACTATATCCTTATCTCCCAACTTCAGTAGCTGCATTTTTCACACTTCATTAGAATAATATCCTCATATGATATTGTCAATGCAAGGTCAATACCATTTTCAATATTAGCATGTTATTCATATGCCTGTATACCTAATTAACTGACAAATGATCATCAGTTAAGCCTCAACATAACTCATGTAATTGAGCATAATTAAACAGAATTGTCCCAGTCAACGCTTTTCTAATGTGCGCTAATAATTAAAGCATTTTGAGAAGGATTGAGAGTGAATTGTACAATTGAGGTATCTTGAGGCCTAATCCTGTGTACATTAACAATATGACCAAAACTAATCAACCCATTCAAACAAGCCACCAAGGCACCAAAGAACAAAAATGTCTTAAACCAGTATAGATACTGCACCACCATGACATATCAGTGTAAAATGTACCAAAATCATATCAAATTCTACAACTTAAAAAATAATTACCGCAGGATCAGGAGTGACACCAGCAATTTCACGAGACTTTTGAATATACTTTGCAATTTCAGGGTCCGGGCTTGCCTTCCTCCTGTTATCATACTTGTAAAAGCCTATTTTACTTGCCTCACCTGCAACACATTAAAGATGACCATTTTACCCCTTCAACTTTATTGACCATCACAAAGTTTAAAGACTTAAATTAGAAGATTGTTTATGGCTTGAAGCCCCTGATTTATCCTGTAATATATTAAATAAAAGGAGTACATTTCATTTATATATAAACAAAACAATAGAAGTACCAGTACGCTTGTCCTCGAGCATTAGTGGTACCAGCATGGATTTGTAAGTTCTTTCTGGAAAGTGCTCTAGGTATTGCATGCCCGTTGCCACTGCAACACCAAATCCCACTAAATCTGCTAACCTATTTAATAGTTGAATTATAAATCCATAGCTCGTGTTATCATCCTTATCACCATCAAAAAAGTAATAAAACAACTATGGTCAAGTTAAATATACAATCTTTTTACAGTTCCTTCCCTTTACATATCTGTTGGACTGTTGGTCATGTCTATTTGAATGCATACAAGAGCTCATGTAAGAAACAAGCATTCCACCACCACCACACACACACACACACAAACAGTGAAAACAACAATAACAAAAAAACAAATTTACCTGAAGGGGCCCATGGGCATCCCAAATTTGGTACATGCACGGTCAATGCGGTACACATCCATGCCGTAGTCCACAAGGAGAAGGGCACTCTGGCTGTATGGGAAGAACATGCGGTTCACAGCAAACCCAGTGCAGTTTCCAACAACTATTGGGGTCTTTTTGATATTTTTCCCAACTTCCAACAGATCCACGATTGTCTGGGGAGATGTATTGTCCGTACGAACAATCTCCAAAAGCGGCATTATGTGAGCCGGGCTGAAGATAAGCAAACATTAGTAATAGTCACGATGGTTTGCTAATGTTATTGCTTTTTGGAACTATATCAAGCATCATACAAAGAATGTATTGGTGATTTCTCATTTCTTATGTTCTCTATTATTTATTTGTTAACTTTTAAACAAGAAAGCAGGCAGTGAAAGAGAGACCTAAAGAAATGTGCACCAATGATACGATCTTTGGATCTTGTTTTAGCGCCGATTAAATTCAGATCAATCGTTGACGTGTTAGTTGCCAGAATACAATGGGGCCCACAGTATTTCTCTAAGTCAGAAAATATCTGTTGCTTCAGCGACACATTCTCTATGACCGCCTGAATAAAAACAGTAATAGTTAATATAAAAATTGAATAACTCAAGGAAAGGGGCAAAAACAAAATTACCTACTAAGATTGACCTTCGACATTATCGGCAGAGAAAAATTGCATTTCTACCTTGGCAAACTCAATTATCATGACCACAAGATAATAAGTTGTAATAGGCGCAAAATATATGTCATATGTCACTTATAATTAATAGTCATTAAATTGCTTTTTTCCCAGCAACATGGTTGGTCTCAAGCGGGTCTCAAGCAGGTCTCAAGCAGGTCCATTACTTGGACATCGATTGAATAGAGTAAAATTGAAGAACAGGAGGAAAAATCTAGAAAGGTCTCTACAATGATGTACATGACCTGACAGGAACCATTACAGTACTTGCCTCAATAACTAGGTTGACTTCTTTGAACTTTCCATAATCTAATACACCAGTGAGTAATGAAAGAGTTCTCTCAAATTTCTCCTCTGTCATTTTCCCTTTCTTCACACGGCTTCTTAAGTTGCCTGAAAAAAAACAAATTGAAGTCATCATTGCTACCACTGAAGGAAGAAAAATTGATAACGAGAATATCTCATACACCTGTTTGAACATGGGAAGCATCATCCCTCAAACTCCTATATTTAATTCTTACAAAAATAAAAAAGTAAATCTATATGAAAATCACAAGATCCAAATGAATTAAAGGAAGTTCCCATCTGTAGTTCGGATAAACATTCAAAACATGCCCCTTGTATGTGAGAGATGCTCCATGCACCCATGTGAGTTATGACAAATGGGAAAAATATTTCACTACTTCCTAACCAAAATGTACCCTCTTTCTCTCGAATTAATAAAGAGAGTCATGCGAGGGAGGTAGTTTAAGCAATGATTGAAGAAAATATGGAAAGAAGGTGTCAGGGATGTTTTTGTCTTTCATAGGTTATCTATTAATTCAAATGTTTACCTTTGATTCGCTCAATCCCAGCCTGTAGAAACTTCTCATTGACTTCTTTCAGAATAACTGGATAATTGCTGAGAAGAAGTGCAGTTGCTATTCCAGATCCCATAAGCCCACCTCCAATAATAGCAACCTTTTGTACTTTTCTCGGTACCAGTCCCAAATCTGTTACTCCAGGTACCTGTTGCATTTGATAAAAAACATGTTCCAGTTTTACATGAAATATATTTCAAAATTATTGTAGCACTTCCTTCCATCAGGTATACAGCTTCATTAGTACCAACCAACTAATATTTGCAGGTCTTCCATAAATTGACTTGTATAAATTGGGTAGACTGTCAACCATTGTACAAATACAACCAGAATGGGTTCTGGCAACCTTAAATTAGCATGAAGATTGAACTGAGTCCAAGGTTAAAAAACCAAACATATTGTTTTTACTACCTTTGATGTTGCACGCTGTGAAAAGAAAACATGAACTAAGGCTTTGCACGTGTCAGAGAAAAGAAGATCTTGAAAAGCATTTGCTTCCTGGGAAAGTAGTTTAACACAAAATCAAATTTAGAAAATGATTACAAAATTGATGAAAGGTTTTGAATAAAAATAGATACAAATAAGAATATTTGCCCACACCTGCGGCAACAATTGACACCAACCATCTACTGTTATCTTTCCCATTGTTTATATTATTTAAATTAATATACCCTATATCTATCTATCTATCTATCTATCTATGTATTCATTGCTGCCTATTTTACTGTCCCTAAATGTGTTTATGCAAGTCTGTAATCCATCTTGTCTTTATGTATCAATATGTTTTATATGGTTCATGCAAAAAGGAGAAAAGAACCATGCCTTTTGGAGGCCAACTTTGAGGCCTGTTAATTATGACCTCCTTGACATGCATGTCTGTAAATCACATGTTTATATAGGTATGTATGGATAAATAGTGCCAGCAAAACACACACACACCTTCCAAAGGCCAGCGCGGGGCCCGCTAGCTATTCCCTCCTCAATGACATCAATACAAACAAGAGGATGGTTAAGATTTGCTGCTTGTTTTTTTGCTTGCATCCTTGCAAACTTTAAAATCTCCCTAGCCTCCCCCAAGGGCTCGAGCTTGTCAGTCTTGTAGAGACTCCTCACCCATGGCCGCCTACACTCATAAATATCAAGGGCCCACTTTCTGGCAGTACTAATGAGCTCATTTTGTGGTACCAGTGCATCAACTAGTCCTAGTGAATTGGCCTCTTCTGCCTTGATTGGCTTAGATAGCTGTTTATTAATTTACAGATGGATGAAATATATGGACAAAAAGAGAGAGTTGCTAAACTACTGCACAAGATTTTTCTCTTTTGAAGGGTTTACTAACCAGCATCATCTCAAGAGACTTTGTTAAACCAACAAGGCGTGGGAGTCTCTGTGTGCCTAAAACCAAAGACATGCCACATATTAACAATAAGCATTGAACTTAGGAAGGTAACTGTTACTTGCCAGTCTGCCGCGACATTTACCTGGCAATTCCAAATAGAGTACCTAATTCTAGATTTATTGAATGAATGATTATTTTTTAAATTTTAAGGTCTACACTTTTCTTACTATTTATAGGTGTCACAAAATGAGAGCATGTACCGGTGAAACCTAGTTAACTATTACAGGTCGGATATAGAAATTGGTGATATCATCTATTGGGGTTCTTGGCACAAGCATGCAGGTATCACAAGTAATGTCATGCAGGTATTACAAGTAATGTGTGGTAAAAGATAGGAGAGACCCTTGGAGGAAGTGATTTATTTATTTATTCATATTTGTCAATAAAAAGTGAAAATAATTTTCATGAATAAATTTTAAGATGTTACCTCCGAAGCCGGGAATTACTCCAAGCTGGAGCTCTGGAAGCCCTAGCTGAGCACCTTTTGTCGAAATTCTTGCATGGCATGCCTAATTAAAATACTTCAATCAAATTCTATATTTAAAATCTTATTTTGTCTTTTATTAAACAAATGCTCAATTATCCCCCCCCCCCCCCCCCCCCCCCCCTTCTCACTATTCCTCCTCATTCAATTAAAAGAAATGACAGTAGTTTGTTTCTTTAGAAAAAAGTTGATGTCCTGTGCTTGCGCTGACATATCAGTGCTCTTCATTTCTGAATGGTACAGCACTATGGGTGATATATTAAAAAATTTCAAGGGTATTATGACAAACAGTAGCTAAAATACCATTGCAACTTCTAGGCCACCCCCAAGAGCTAAGCCATCAATAGCTGCAACAGATGGCTTCTTAGCACCTGTTAAAAAAAATAAACTTTTCAGTTGAAACCTTACATTTAACCTTGTCACGGCTTGTAACAGATGGTCTTGGAGTGTTTTGCATTCCTTTCAATTTTTGTTAAAGTGAAACTTCTTTTGAGTTAAAAGAGTTATAATACAAGAATCTTTTACACTCCACCTTAAACTTAACAAAATAAAAATAAAATAAAAAATAAACATTATTAGAATTCAGATCATTAACCTCAGGTTAACCAAAAAAAATATACCCATTTGTTGCATGATCCTTTTATGCATGTAAAAAGAATCAAGAATATAATACTTAAAAATAAAACAAAATACCTGTACCACATATATCTTACACCTTTATTTATTTAACCACATATATCACATAATATCATAGTTCCTATTTACAGAGCTTGAATTAAGAAAACATCAATTGTTTTAAACTAATTCTTCAAATGTTGGAAAAGTGCAGTTACTAAAAGAAAGTTCAATCAAAGAAGAAAACTTGATACCTTCTAGAGTATCAGTGATAACTTCAATTGATATGAAACCAACCTTTGGCTGCTCTCCTGTTAAAATTAGAAGACTTTTTCTCAAATAAACCCCAAAAAATATTAGAGAAGACATCCTCTTCTGCCCCTACAAAAGCTCCTCTATAACTTACATTATAGAAAATGATGAACACGTTGTATACCCTAAAACCCCTATAAAACATTGCAAACAGCCCTTATGCTCCTTATTTTCTAAAAGATAACCAAGTTGCCTCCCACCCTGCTCTCTCCTTTTCTCCCTCATTTATCCAGAGACAATCACAAAAGAAGGGTACTCGGGATATGCTATCAAGACTATGAGAAAATCAAAAGTACATCTTTTTAAAGGTGTAGATGACTTTTCCTATGGTTTCCAGGGTTTTGGGTGGTATTTTTATCCTTTATGGGGTACCTATATTTCAGGTTTACTGTAGAAATGTAATTGGCGCTGCCTAAATGTTACCATACTTTTTCCTCCTTGAACATCGCCGAAGGCACTAATATCAAATCCACCAGAAAACTTGCCCTTAGCACCTGATAATATGTTGACATTACATTAGATGAGGAAGTTCAATTGCCAAAAAAGGAAGTTATTAGCACCTATGATACTGCTGACAAACCAGCAACTGGTCAAACTACTGTAATAGATGGAACAACAACTGTAAGGTATGATTTATGTAGCCAATAATTGCAAATTAGTCAAAAAAGAAAAAAAAGTTTCATACAGTATGGACTAGTATACAACATGACCACCGGGTTATAATCCCTAAATTTACAATCAATACCTAATCCCTCTTAAGGTTGCGATTGTGAAGTTTAGCATCAAGCAAACCTCAAGTGCAATTAAGCACCAAAAAGAGAAAATATTATGGAAAAGTTAACAAGTAGCAGATACTCTGATAGTCAAACTAGTCACCCTACCTTAAAAAAGAAAAAAAGGGTACCAGTACCAACCAGACTGATATGTTCATCCTAGGTTTTGACAGAGAATAATACAAGCTACGCAGCATGAGTACTTTTGGACAAATATTAATCAATAGATACTTTCTCAAATTTTTAAGAGTACATATGGTTTTTTCATTGAATAGTAATTTGCTTACCTGTTACAACTATAGCTTTCACATCATTTCTACTAAGTGCTTGTTCATAATTTTCCTTCAAGCTGTATAGCACTGGGACAAAATAAAGAAAACAATAAAGGCAAATTATATAAAAACTTGATTTCAAGTGTTCAGCATTGTTAAGTTCTTCACTAAATCAATGATTTTCTTATTCTTAGAACCAATATTATATACGTAAATCATGGCCTGAGTTATATGACACTTGGTAAATTTACTACAATTCTAGCATCAAGGGGATGAAACTTGAGACAAGGTTCAACTACAAAACAAATAAGTTTGATAAATACATGAAGCAAAAGTGATCAGTAATAATTTTACCCAACATATAAACAGCATGCTTTCAAAAATTAAGATCAGAAACTTTAAATCTCTAGATTATTTGTCTTTTCCATGAAATTTGTTGTCCGAGTTCGAAACTAATTACCTAATTTGTGAAGAGATAAGTATATCTCATTCTACTAGAAGCCATTGGGACCAATTAATCATGAAATTAAACAGAATTTATGCGCAGTAAATTGATTTCACTTCCAATTCGACTAGAGAATTAAAAAGAACAACTATTGAACTTATTATAACAATGGAGACAAGCAAAGGGATTAGAAGAAATGGTGGGAGTACCATCAACTGAGAGCGAATTAACAGGTGGGTTGATGATCGTTATAATTGCGACACCATCAGATCCCACCTCAATTGTTGTTCTTCCTTTCGACATTTTTCTTCCTCTCTATTAATTTCCCTCTTCCTTTTTCTATATTTGATCTTTTAGTTCTCTCTTAGCTCGCTACAAGGCCAGGAGTGCGGAAAGAGACGAAGAAATGTGGGAGCCTTTATTGAAGGAAAATTTACAGATAGCCCCTCATGACTTTAGAAGTTCACACCATATTGTGTTGTTACTTAAATAATGGTTGAGGAGAGAAATACCTAAGGTAAGGCAAATGAAATGAAAAGATCTATGTACGAAAGAGGAAATAATTTTGTTAAAAATGAAAGGGCATAAGTGAAAAAGGAGGAGATGGCGTGAGTAAATGAATTCGTATCCTCTGAGATATCTCAAACTTTGCGTGACTTTATGGACAATTTCAACCATTTAAATCCGTCCTGCACGAATCTCAAAGCACACATAATACCGACCCCTACATCACTCCCGAATAGGCACCGGACACGTGGATCACACAAAAGTTGAGATATCTCAGAGGATCCGCACTCGTGAGTAAATAGGGAGGTTGGCGGTGGATGCTTGGCGGGATGGAGGTGAGCTGACCTTACACATTACTTCTTTTTGTCTCTTTTGCAGGAATAGTTGTAGATAATTATACAATCCACTTCAAAATATATGTATGTTCATTTCTTATATCCATTATACAATAATTACATTTAGACAATTGTACTACCTGCTTCAAAATATATATATCTGCTGTTTTGTGGGGGAAAATGAATTGCAGTGGTGCTTTCAAAAAAAAAAAAAAAAAAGGAAGAATCACCTAGATGCATGTCTGGTACCGTATCAAATGCTTATTTACATCTAATTTCCTATCATTTATTTATTTTTCTCTGAGGCATATTATTTTTTTGCAACTCCTCTGTTTGTACTTTTTTTAAGAGAACTTGACACATGTATAGGATAGGACACAAACAGTGTTATAAATAACAATATGCGGTCGTCGGACGAGTACCGTCAAGTAATTAATCGGAATTATACGAACAATTTAATTTTTTTTATTAAATTTATGTATATATATCATAATTTATTAAAAATAATTTATTTAACTTATTAAATTTATTAAATAAACTTAATTTAACTTAGTCATATTATTATAACATGATACCACGCTTATTTTTTTTTTAACGCATAAACATTTTACATGTGTAAGTAACACTTTTATTTAATAATAAAAATTAAGCCTTTTCAAATACTAATAGCATATTATTTGAAAGAAATGTAACATTCCAACATAAAATCACTAAATTTAATTTACGATAACAACTTAGTTTCATAAGTTTCAAAAAAAAAAAACAACCTAGTTTCATAAATGAACATGTTGTACTAATTGAAAAAATTACATTATTGAGTAAGAAAAATATATGGTATATAAATAACAAAGAATTAATCAATTTTAAAGTAAGTAAAAAGAAAAAAAATATATAAAAAATATTAGATGTATATCCAAACATAATAAAACTACAATACATGATTTATAAAACTTATTATTGGACACTATCACATGAAAAAAAAATAATGTGAAAATAAAATAAATTGAATAAACAGAAATAAACGAACGATTAAACGGTAAAACGACCAATTAATCATTTTTATCAGCAAACAAGCATCCGTTAAGTGTATTCGTAACAGTTTATCTGTCGTTAACAATTAAACAGCTATTTAATTCATCGTGAAAACTGTTTTTTAGAATAAATGACCTAGGTGATGTCATCACATTGTTACCCCCACAGGCCCACACACACCTGCTAGAACAATATTGAGCAATGAATTAAAAATTAAAAATTGAACCGATCTTATCCCTACCTACGAATTACGATCCATGTACCCGCAATTCTATGTTTTCTGTTACGAGTTACGACATGATAGATGAGGGTCTCGGCCTTGTAAAAAACGTCTGCCTGTACCGATAACAGATCCATCGATGGAATATATATATATATATATATATAATCCAATCAATTTATATATTACGGATGATTTATAATTATAATTAATTAGTTGTTTGCCAGTATTACATTACATTACATTTGTCTCACGAACACATACTGATAGGGTGGTTATTTACAATTTTACATGAAACTAGACTAGTAAGGTATTGTGATGCAGGTGCTTCTTCAATATTTAATTTCTTCTGTTTTGAGAAAATCAGATGCTCATGCAAAAACTCTGTATCTTAATTTTGTAATTGCTTCTTATAATAAACACATTTTACATTAGACTCAATTTGTTGACTGGTCGTTGTCCTGTAGTTTCGCTAATTGTTTATTTACATTAAACACATTTATTTAGCTAATTGTTTATTTTTTGTATGCATTTTTGTATTGGATCAACAACTACAGTCAATGGCGAAATAAGAAACTGAAAAAGCAGTAACATCATTTTTAGATGAACAAAACTTTCATTATACATGCATATATATTATAGTAATCAATAAATACATAGCTGTTAAAACAATTCTGACGGATCTTATATACAAAACCCACTATCGGCGTATATAGAACACGACAAAAAAAAGAAGGAAAATAATATTAATCAAATTTTGCTGTAACTAAAATTTATAAAAATAAATAAATTTATATGCATGAAACCCACAATCATTGTATATAGAGTAAGATGTTGTCTCTCTTGAATCTATCTTTCTAACAATCTTTTTTTTTCCCCCACGTGGTCAAAATCTATCCTTTTTAACCTTTCTTTTTTGTCCCCCTAACAACCTTCCTTTTTTTGTTCCAATCTGAGCAGGTGTGAATATTATTAGTGTCAGATGTGAATATTGTTAATGTCATATATAAATACTTCATTAGTTAGATATGAATAGTTATATATATGAATATTTCATTTGTTAGATATTGAGTATTTCATTAGTTAGATATGAATACTTTATTTGTTAGATATGCATATTTCATGTTAGATATGAATATTTCTTGGAAGATGTGGGGGTGAGAGAGATGAATTTGACAATGAATTTTGAATTGTATAAATTATTTCGAACATGTATGAATACTTCTTGAAAGAGGTGGGGTGAGACAGATGAATCTGACTTTGAATTTTGAATTGTACAAGTTATTTCAAACATGTATAAATACTTCGTAATCGTCAGTATGAATACTTCATTTGTTTAGATATGAATACTTCTTTATTTAGATATGAATAATATATAGATTTGCTGTAGTGGTCCCCAATCTTGGCAAATGTCGCTTTCAGACGATTGCGGTCCCCAATTCAGATTGTCACAAGACATCAGCGGTCCCCATGGTCGTTACTAGTCCCCTCCAGCTTGTGTTTACATATGACGAATGGTTCTAATAATAAGTATGAATACTATAAATTTGTAGGTATGAATACTATACATTTTGACTATTAATAAAATAGCATTAATCTTGTTCTTTGGTGGTAGTTAGCACGTTTTAACTAATTTTTTTGTCTTTTAGTACAAGGGACAGATAGGGGACTAAAGTAGGAGGACTGTTAGTCGTTTCCTTGTATATATATACGATGCCAAAAGAAAGATAAATTATCAACTAAATTTAAAAATAAAATTTTTATTTTGTACACACTTTTTCATGATTTTGTTAATAGAACAACTACATATATGAATCACCTATAAATTTACAAAAGTTTTACCAAACTCATTATTTCGGATCATTTCAATTAACGTACGAACGATACAAAAAATTTCCTTATTCAGATTTGCAAAATCTGAGAAACAGGAAAAAAAATTTCATAATTTTTACAGTCCAAAACTAATTAAGGTATACCAAGACCTAAGGAGATAAAAATAAAATATACTGTTCGGTTGTAACTTGTAAGAGATTGGATGGAAATATAATATATATATAGAGAGAGATGGGCTTGGTGCATTGCAATGCATGGAGGGGTTTGTGCATTGGACCATAAATCTAAAATTCAAAATCCAAATGGCCGATCCAAACCGTTTATCTTGTTCTCCATATTAATATGTGCTTGGAGACTAAATTTTACATTTTTCTGAATTTTTTTTACTATTTATTAAGTATTTTACAAAATTGTTGATCCAATGGTGGCTGCTGATTTTACTGTTTTGTTAAGTCACCGCTGAATCAACAATTTTGTAAAATACTTAATAAATAGTAAAAAAAATCAGAAAAATATAAAATTTGGTCTCCAAGAACATATTAATATGGAGAACAAGATGAACGGTTTGGATCGGTCATTTGGATTTTGAATTTTAGATTTATAGTCCAATGCACAAATCCCTCCATACATTGCAATGCACCATAACCCATCTCTCTCTCTCTATATATATGGTCATGTTTGATTGTAAAATAAATGATGGAGTAAATTTTTCAATTTACATTTAAGCATTTAAATGAGAAGTAAATTTGAAGGATTAAGATGTGTAACATTTGAATTAATTCGAAATTTTGAGCTCATAATTCGTGAACAGAATTTTCTATTGCATGCATGTCTAAAAACACATTTTGCTTATGCGGGTTAGGTTCTCTAAACGCATATGTATATGAAGGTACTACTCGTGTATGGCCCACAATAATAATAAGTTGAGAGAAAAAGCCAATTTTTTATAAATATAAATAAATAAAGAAAATTAAAGAAAATAATAACAATGTCAACATTTTTTCTGATTCAGCAGAATTGGATATATAGCCAATTCTGTTGGATTATTCAGCAAATATTATAGGGACCAATTTTGTTGGATAATTCACGGAATTAGTTGTTTCCTCATAACTTTTATATTAAAATATTAGAAACCATTAAGCAATTCAACGATTTCGTTTTAGTTTTTAGTTTTTTTGTTTATATTAAAATATTAGAAAATTTATGGTTTAGACGTTGAATTTATATTTTAATATTAAATTTTCATCGTGAGATTTAGTTTTTTTACCACTAAAATATTAGAAATGTTCATATTTGAAAGGTTGAACCGATTATTTTAATATAAAAGTTATGAAGTCAATTCCGTTGGATAATTTAGCGGAATTGGTTCATGCAATTCCGTTAAATAATTCAGCGGAATTGGCCATGCATTTTGCTGGTTTATTTAGTGGAAATGTTGTTTTTGAAAATTTCCAGAAACTGAGGTCATTTTCTTTAGTTTGATTTATTTTAATGTTATTAATAAAAATTTCCTGAGAAAAAAAACAGAAACCAGGCCGTTTCAATAATAAAAAACATAACTGGGTTGGGAGTGTTAAAAGAAAATTTGAGTAAACACAAAGTTTATCCTTTTTACATGAGAACCATTTTTATAAAATGCTAGAACTGTTTTTTTTTTTCTTTTTTTCTCAGACTTTGTTTCGAAACAATGTAATTGAATTTTGAATGGTAGAATTTTATAGAAGATCTTATAATTAATAAAATTTGAACATAAATATCTTTTTGAAATACAATATTTGTAAAATAGGAAACAAAAAATACTTAGAAGTTTTATAGAGTAATGTAAATAAATATACTGTTTGAGCTCTGAAGTGTTTTATTCCTCTAATCCTCTTCAATGAAAAAGAAGAAGAATAATTTGAATTGTGATTAAATGTCAGCTGTTACCACATGCACAATTAATAAGGAAAAAAAAATGTAATTATAGTAATTGAAATTGAGTGATGCTACGAAACTATGCACAATGCATATTGGTCTGTACTTGGTGATAAAATTTTAATATTTTAGATAGGTAAAAAATAATTTAATTTAAAGATTCTAAACCATTTAAAATTAGTGATTTTCTATTAATGTAGAAAGGTGATTTAGAATATAAAATGTAGTTTGTATGTACATTTTATATAAAGATCATGCTAAACGGTTCATATCAACTATTTTGACTTCGAAAATGATAATATTGATCCATAGTACAAATAATCCATACTATGCATAGTAACCATAGTTTCGCTCATTGAAATTTATTAGTAGTACGGTAAATCTAATCCATTTGATGGATGTAGCTAATGAAAGCTATAAATATATAAACCGGTAATCTCCATTCCTATTAAATGTTACATACACAAAACCTGTTTCATCTAGCCTCTATAATAAAAAGAATGGGGGTCAAGATGGAGAAAGTTATTTACAAAAGAGAAATTATAATTTTCATAAGAAAATACAATCTCTTTCAGAATTGTTCATCAATATAACAGATAGATGTGCATCGACATAATCAACCAGTGTTGGAGCCTCGTACACGATAATACATTGACATTGATGGAAAATGAGTATTGTGCACTGATGGAACTTTGTAGCTGAAGAAATTGGCTACAGGAACTATGTGATAAATTATTTTATTTAAAGTCCTACGTTAAAGTTTAATTTATGTCAAGTAAGTTTAAATCAAACAATTAAGTATAGAAAAGACATGCAAATTGAAAATACAACATCCGTCCTTACCGGATAAACGAGAAGAAACTTAAATAATCTAGAGATGAGAAGCACAGAATTTAATATTAACTTTCTTTTACTTTCTTCTGCTTAATTCGGCCCATTACCGGGAATGTAGAGACAATTTGAGTGAACCAAACACCGAAACACGGGCCCAATTATGGGCCTCGTTTATTAACTAATTACGGGCCCAATTATGTTATATGTTTTATTTCAGCGAACCCAATTAAAGCTCATCAGGGCAAACTTTTAGGCCCATCATTGGTCCAACACCAACTTACGGTTCTTAAAATGATTTCCATGGGGATCCCTGATCTTATCTTCACTTCAACCCTCTCATCTCAACCGTTGAACTAAAACCCTAATCATACACCTGTTCTCTATTTATTCTTTACCGTAGGAGCCGAGCCATCCTCGCCGCCTTCGCTAAACGCGAGCGAGAGAGGAGAGAGGAGAGAGGAGAGAGGAGAGAGGAGAGAGGAGTGGTTCGAACTTCGAAATGGTTAGAAAACCACCTAACTCTGCTCTTCGACTAATTGCACATTTAGTGCTTCTGTAATTTTTATCAATCAATGGATATCTGTGTAGGGGATAGATCTCAAAGCGGGAGGAAGGAGCAAGAAGACGAAGCGCACCGCGCCTAAGTCCGACGATGTCTACCTCAAGCTCCTTGTCAAGGTATGTTGTCATTTCAATCCTGCTAAATCTTCAAATTGCCTCTCTGATTGTGATACATTTAAGGATAATAGCGTGATACTGACAACTGAGATCCCGGTTTTGGTTATATTCACAATTATAGATCCTAAAAGTGACATTTCACTGCACGCAGCTGCATTTGTCCTATAGCGGCATAATATTTACTTAGTTGATGCATTTTTTAGTTGATAAATATTGCTTCCTATGTATTGTTTTTAATGGTGACCAAGTAGCATACTGCAAATTCTCCTCTTTACTTCACACAGGAAACACTATTATAAGATAGTTATTTGGTAGTATTTTATGGTTTTTCATAGACACAGTTGCATTATATTACTCTTTTTTTAATAACATTTGGTAATTACCATCACATTGAATTATAATGAGAAAATTGTATACAGTTGTATAGGTTTCTTGTGAGGAGAACACTGAGCAAGACCAATGCGATGATATTGAAGAGATTGTTTATGAGTAAGACTAACCGGCCTCCTCTTTCTCTTCGACGTCTCATCAAGTTCATGTCTGGAAAGGTTTGATATTTATTATGTACGATATGTTTTTAATCACAACTTGTTCCAGGGTCTTAGTAGTCTTTTACTGTTTAACTACAAAACACTAGGTCCACTGAGTCCACATTGGTTGAAGTGAAGCCTGCATAATTTACAGCTTATCTGCATATTTACTGTTAAAACAAGTAGATCTGGTGTAGGCAGATTTCACGTGAGGATTAACTCTAAACTATATAAAACAATTTATTTTTGTATTAGATTATCGGTTAACACATGCAGCAATGGGTTTAACTTTTCCATATTGAACACTTAGGGTAAATTGAGAATAATTTGGTCTTTGTTTAAGCTCTGTTTCACATTTTGGCGAATCATATATGACTATGAATGTTTAGGAAAAAATATTATTGTAAATGGCAACTGAGTTTAGTAAATCTGTTTGTGTAGGATAAGGAAGGAAAGATTGCAGTGATAGTTGGTACTGTAACAGATGACAAAAGAGTTTATGAAGTACCAGCCATGAAGGTTACTGCTCTGCGTTTCACTGAAACTGCTCGGGCCCGCATTGAAAAGGCTGGTGGTCAGTGCCTCACCTTCGACCAGCTCGCTCTACTCTCCCCTCTTGGCAATGACACGGTATAATGTCTTGTTTATGACATTTAGCTCTATTTCTTAAAAAGGCAATTAACAAGGATCTTTTAATATGTTAGACATTTTACATTATACAAAAAGTTCAGTATTGTTTGATGCTCCTAATGAAGCACATTTGAGTTAGTCTATGAAGTGCTAGTTCCATTTCTTGTGATTAACATATTGTTAATTTTTGTCCAATTTCTTCAGAAGCAATTTTTTGAAATCTTCTAAGAATAGTGTGAATTTTTTAAAGATTTTTATAGGAAATACAAATTTGATCTAGCATCAGTGCATTTGTTCTTTTTCCTTTATAAATTGTTCTTGGCATTAAGTACTAAGGCTGCCAGTGATGCTTTTTACATACCATGCTAATGCTGATTTCTGCTGAGAAAGAAATGTTTTCCTGAGGTAGCCTTGGTCTGCATCTTGCATCTCTTTTCACCTGCTTTTTTATTGCTTATTTACTATGTGTTTGAAAGTTGTCTCGTGACATTTTTTGTGATGATGATATTTGTATATACCCAGCTCATTATGAGACCTTCCCTTTGTGGGATATCATTGATATGTACCATTATTAAATATCTGAACAATATGTTATTTTTTTCTTTAAATTTTTGCTTTTTGGTGACAAGAACTATCTCAAGCATGGAATTTCACATACTATGTTCATAGCTACTCAACTGCTATTTTGCATTTTATTTGTTTGACATTTTTTTTTTTTTGCAATGATGATATTTGTATAATCCCAGCTCGATGAGACCTTCCCTTTGTGGGATATCACTGATATAAAGTAACGTTCAACAAATGTCTGAGCAAACTTTTTCCAATTTATTTGGAGGGGTTATTTGGTTTACATTTTCAAGTTTTCAGAAGAGCACATAATTATTTGAAAGAATGGTGTTGCATGTTTATCATGTGTTACTCTTTAATTATAAATAACTAACATCAACTTTAATCATTTTTTTTGAGTTGATTTTTAGTATTAATCATCTCAAATGTTGAATACAGGTTCTGCTTAGGGGCCCCAAGAATGCACGTGAGGCGGTGAAGCACTTTGGTCCTGCACCAGGTGTGCCTCACAGCCACACCAAACCCTATGTACGTGCGAAGGGACGCAAGTTTGAACGTGCTAGGGGCCGCAGGAATAGCCGTGGTTTCAGGGTTTGATTTGCCATTTCATCCTTTTGTTTTGGGATTTAGGTAATGTTGTTGAATGAAAAGATTTTTTGTTATCTGTTCTGCCTGAATTTTGTGAAAATTTTGTTTGAGAAAAGAATTAGAGTTAGCTCCCCTAGTCATGTATTTTTTATTTTGTCCTCGTTTACCTGGAAAATGAGTATACTTGTATAATCTTAGCGTTCATTACATTAATTAAGGAGTTATTTTCATATTGTTATCCAGTAGTAGTGGTTTGTGGTTAATATAGTTCTCACCTTTTCTGTCTATTATTTTTATTTTTAGTTTATTTAGTCACTGGATGAACTGTGCACAATTTTTAATTACCACTGCACGTTTATTTTATGTTAAGTTAGTGCAGCTGTCTCACTGTGCACAATTTTTAATTACAACTGCACGTTTATTTTATGTCAAGTTAGTGCAACTGTCTCACTCGTGCAAATTATAAGCGTACTAGGATATTAACATTATATAATTGAAAAGGTGGTCTAAAGTACAGGGTTTTACGTGTAGAAAATTTAGAACTCTTTTATAATTGGTAAGCTTGAGGTGTGTTATCATTAAAATGTATCGACTTCGTGAAATTGATGAACATGTTGATGAATTTGCTAGTGCAGATAATTCTGAGATATTTTGAAATGACAATTGATCACAACTACTTAATTTAGGGCCAGATTTGTAATATTGATAACTGGTTTTTCATGTATTTTTCAAATCGTGTTGAATACTACGATCCTTCAACAAAATACAGAGTACATCTAGTCATCTAGAATAGATTTGATAATAATAGAAATATATGTTATCATAGGCAACTTACACACCTTGCAAATAAACTTATAGAGGTATTAGCTGGGTCCTACTCCTGCAGGATGAGGTTGATCTTCTCCCCAGCAGAACTTCAATTCAATTTCTGTTTTGCTTCTTGAGGAGATCTACCAAACTTTATTTTTTTTGCAATCCTAATAAAGCACCTGGTCCAGATGGCCTTTCATTTTTGTTTTATCAAACTTTTTGGGATACGGTCAAGATGGATTTATTCCACTTATTTCAATCTTTTTTTTCCAATAATCTGGAACTGTCTAAACTGAACCTTGCATCTGTTTGTCTTATTCCCAAAAAAGATGACCCAAAATTGGTAACTAATTACAGACCTATCAGCCTCATTAATTGCAGTTTTAAGTTGATTACCAAGGTACTTACTAATAGACTAGGTAGGGTCCTATCTTCTCTTATTGATGATTATCAAACTGCATTTATCAAAGGTAGATTAGTTACTGATCATATAGCTTGTGCACATGAGGTTTTGCATTATATCCATCATAAGAAACTACAGGGCATTCTCTTTAAACTTGATTTTGAAAAGGCTTTTGATCAAGTGAATTGGGATTTCTTACTTAAAGTCCTTCAAGCTCGGGGTTTTGGAAATTTATTCATTTCATGGATAAAATCTATCCTTTACATTGGTCAAACTTGTATTAATTTTAATGGCACACTAGGTCCTTATTTTAAATGCAAATGGGGTTTAAGACAGGGTGATCCTCTGTCTCCCTTGCTTTTTAATTTGGTGGCGGATGTTTTAAATAAATCGTTACAAAAAATCCATTCAGCAGGGTTTATTTCTAGTATTGGTAATTTTGTAAATGTTGGTCCAGTTTTGAATTTACAATTTGCAGATGATACTTTATTATTTCTTCAAGCTGACACTCGAATGGTGGCTGCCCTTAAACTACATTTGATTGCCTTTGAGAATCTTTCTGGTATGAAAATTAATTATGCAAAATCAGAAATGGTACCATTTAATTTATCTGATCATGAGGGGTTACATTTGGCTGATTTATTTGGTTGTAAAATTGCTTCGTTACATATTACTTATCTCGGATTGCCTTTACATTTTAAAAAACCAAGTATGATAGATTGGCAATCTGTAATTGCTAAAATTGAATCTCGTATCCAAGGTTGGAAAGGGAAGCTTCTATCCTATGGGGGGCGAGTTACACTATTAAATTCTATTTTGTCTGCCATACCTATTTATTGGTTGTCCGTCTTTCATATGCCTGAAAAAATTAGATTGAGAATTGATAAATTACGACGACGATTTCTTTGGTTTGGGGGCAATTCCGTCAGAAAAAAATACTATTTAGTTTCTTGGTTAACTGTTTGTAAAAGTAAATCACAGGGAGGATTGGGGTTAATTGATCTTAAAAGACTTAATCAGTCTTTGCTTGCTAAATGGTGGGTTAGATTTCAAGATCCGAATATTAGTTGTAAATGGAAATCATTAATTTTGGCTAAGTATGGTCCCACAGGTTTTTTCTTCCACATGCTCTTTTTTTTGGAGAGGCATCTTAAAGGGTGCCCATGTAGTCAATACTGGGCTAGCTAGATCTTTAGGTAATGGTCTTACCATTTTATTTTGGAAGGATAGATGGTGCTCAGAACATACTCTAGCATCTTTATATCCAACTCTCTTTCTTATAGCTCAAGATCCTGATTTGTTGGTTAGTGAGGCTCTAGCACATGATTTTTTCGATATATCTTTCACACGTCAACTTACCGGTGTCACTTTTCATGAGTGGCATAATCTGCTCTCTCATTTAAATAATTGTAGACTTAATCCCCTTTTAAATGACACTTTATTATGGAGGTGGTCCTCTATAGGTAAGTTCACAGTTCATTCTTATTATATGTGGCTTGAATATGGAGGTATTCCTAATTTTGAATTTACATCTATTTGGTCATCAAAAATTCCTCTAAAAGTCAAAATATTTCTCTATCTTCTCAAACGAAATAAATTGCTGACTAAAGAAAATCTTTCTCATAGAGGTTGGATAGGAAATACTTCATGCCACTTTTGTGGTTCTTTTGAATCCACTGATCATTTATTTGTGCATTGCCCTTTCTCTTTTCAATTATGGACTTGGATTGCTCAACATAATAACTTTATGTTTGAGGGCTCCACTATGGATGATATTTGGTTTATTAATGCTTCTATTTCTCTTAAAGATAAACCTTTAATTGAGCTTGTTCGAGGGGCTGTACTTTGGTGTTTATGGCTTGCAAGAAATAAGTTCTGTTTTCAACAATCTCACATGCCTACTTTAAAGGCCATTGGCTCCAAAATTATTGCTTTAGCTACATTTTGGTGTAAGACTTTAAATAATGGTTCATTGCTTAATTTGTCTTTAATTTTGCCTTTTGATACTAATGACTTGCCTTCTCAGGATTTGACCATATTAGGACCACAGGAAACATTTCCAGAGGGGGATTCAGAGCTAGTGGTAGAGAACCCTCTGCTGGCACAAGAAAATTTAACCCATATGCTTGGGTTAGAGTTTCTAAATGATTAGTCTGTGTTTCTTTTGGTCTGGTGCTATTAGGTGCTTACTTTCGTGTGCTTTTGTTGTTTTGCTGGTTTTATTTCCTATTAGTTTTGGATGTTTGACTGGACATGTTTTACTGCCTTTATGTTTTTTTGGGTACATACTGTTTGCGTTTCTCCAGTTGTTTGGAGTTAGACGCAAAAACAATTTTTTATGATTTCTAATGAAATCGGTGGATCACCACTTTTTGAAAAAAAAATTTCTGTTTTGCTTTCCTCTTTGAAGTAGAGCTGTGAAGTTTGGCTTTGGGTTTGTGGATTATGGGTTGGAATTTTATTTATGTATTGTGGACTTTGTTCTTTATTTGTGGGTTTCGGTAATAATGTTAAAAATGATGACTGTATGGTGCTTTGTGGCTTAGTATCAAACTTTTTTGTTTTTGTATTTCTGCAGTTTATGTCAATACGGAAAGAAAAAAATGGTTATTCGTCTTGCGCACCTTATATATATATATATATACACACTACCAATTTTCTAAGTGAAGAATGCTGTAAATCCCTGGAACTTTGTAATTTCATTCTTCCTCTAGTACTGTAGTACTGTCATCTTCAATTTTTAAATAACCGGTACTGAGAAGTGTACCGCTCTGAATTTTCAGTTTTCCTGTTCTTTTGTTGTGCTATGTACAAGCACTAATTATTTTTGTCATTGCTGATCGAATAGACGAACAATGCCAGTTCTAGACTTCTAGCGATGGAACTGTGAATCTTTTCTCTTTGGCTGAAGGAAACACATTTATATTTTCTATATCGGTGAAAGAAGTATAATCCAAGTAAAGGTGTGCGGTGAACCCATGCATATATTTTTTTTTTTGCTATAAGTTTTTGCAAATAAAATATTTTCCTTGGAAGATACAATTACTCGGACATTAACTTCTGAATGAAAATTGTTTAAAAAAAATTCTTAATGAAAAAGCATATCCTTCAGAAGATAAAATAATTACTTATTGTGGGGTTGAGCTGTATTTTGATATATGTTTAGATAAAAAATTAATATAATATGATCGTCTCAATAGGATCAAATTATACTTCAATATATATTAATTTCTTGTCTAATACGATCAATGTACACTTCAAAATCTAAAAAAAACAAAGCATACTTCCTATGATCCTATCTAATATGATTTTCTTAACAGGAATTTGAACCATGCTCATATTGTAATTATGTTTGTTCTGACAACTATTTCATCTGGTGGTACTGGTTGAATTATGCAGCACATGTAAATGTTGTTGCCATCCAATTACTGTAATTAATGTACATTATTATTATTATTATTATTATTATTATTATTCTGCAGTAGGAATGAAAGTTACATACTCAGAAATTGCAACTGTTTCTGTTTTACCGATCGAACCATAGTTGTAAAATTTTGTTACAGCTAGCGTAATTTGCCTTAACGAACTTCAATGTGTTTCAAACGACATAACGTCCAACCATGCATGTCAACAAATACATTCCTAAAATATACAATTAATGTTCTTTCGGGCAAGAAAACTTCAAAAGAATTCCGGGTAAATAAATAATCAATTACAGAGATACTTTGTAACTGACCTTTCAACACATACCGCTCGTCTCACAAAGAGAGAATACCTTCCTCTCCTACGGTTCACCTGTGCTGACTGCTGTGTGTGTCTCCTCTTACGCCTATTAATAGACTTTCCATGTTGGTACCCCTAATTAACCAACCTCTACCTCCAGTTTCAAAAATTTGCCTCTTAATTGGTTTTGCAGCGCTCTTTCTCTAAATAATTAATGGCTAATCTTGCATTGTCCTTGTTTATGCTCTCAATCTCTGCACTGTTTTTCCAGGGTACGCTTAGTAATTATATACTCCTTGTAGTATGTAGTAGCTAGTACGCACTTTTAACAGATTATTTGTACTGTATGATACTCTGCTTTTTCAGAAGCACAAGTATTCATATTTTAATATTATTATAGGTTTTTCTTTATCCTGTTAATTTTGTTTAGGGGTGGCACTCTGCAATTTCATTATAGCACAGTACATGAAATAATTTTTTTTATTACATTCCACCCAATTACCTAGAGAAAAATATAATTTGAACCTGTTGAGTCAGCAAGTATTGATCGGTGTCAAACCTAGCTACATATTCTAGATATTTATATATGTGATGTTAACAAGTGTAGTGTTTCCTGTCCAGGTGCTTGGTCGGCTACATTCACATTTCTCAACAAATGCCACTACACAGTATGGCCTGGGCTGCTTTCTGGTGCAACCTCTGGGCAATTGCCAACAACTGGATTTAGGCTCAAGCCCGGTACAACTCGGGTAGTTGAGGCCCCAGCCAACTGGTCTGGAAGGATGTGGCCCCGCACGCACTGTGGAGTTGATTCTTCTGGCAAGTTCTCTTGTGCCACCGGTGACTGCGGTGCCCAGGTAAATTTTACAATCAACTCTGCTCTGTCTAACAAATAAATATGAGTGAGGCTATGGTACTATGCATAGCGCATAATGGTGTGTACTATGGATTAATATTTTCATTTTCAAAGTCCATACAATCGATCTGAACAGTTCAACATTTAAATTCTCCATCATGCATGCAGCGTCAGTGCAACAATGCCGGGGGTGCTCCGCCAGTTACTCTTGCAGAATTTACATTGCAAGGGGATGGTGGGAAGGACTTCTATGATGTGAGCAACGTTGATGGATTCAATGTGCCAATATCGATTACACCTCTAGGCAAACCCAGTTGCCCGTCGACCACTTGCAAAACCAACATCAATTCCCTGTGCCCGAGGGCATTGCAGAACAAGTTACCGAACGGTAAAGTGGTCGGGTGCAAGAGCGCATGCCTTGCCTTTGGCACTGACCGGTATTGCTGCACCGGGTCGTATGCCAACCCTAACACTTGCAAATCCACGGTTTACTCGCGTATCTTCAAAAAAGCATGTCCCCAAGCGTACAGCTATGCGTATGATGATGGCACCAGCACTTTTACTTGCATCGGTGCCAATTATCTCATAACATTCTGTCCTTGAGGCAGCTGCATGGGGTGGTCTATGTACGTCGACGCATGGTGCGGCTCAATTAAATATTTGGAGTCGTTTCTGCTCTTTGCGTATGATCGATGCTCTGTGGCATTTATATTATGTTCGCTGTACTAAGCAATGGATTATGGATAACGGTTCAAAAGTTGTATTAAGTCAAAATTGGTACGCTGAGGTGTTTCCGTCAAAGTTGTACTAAGTCTGAATAAATTAGAAGTCGTTACAATTTTCGTTCATATTTTACAGCGCCTATTGCTTCGTACTGCATGTGCCTATAAATATTTTTCTTTTTAACATCTTTTTGGCTGTTTTGGCATATATGTGTATGAATTATGGGGACATCCTCTTATCGGTGTTGTTCTACTTATAATAGAACTAGCTAGCTGCTTGTTAGCAAAATGTCATAGAGACTAATTAATATGCAGATAATTGAATTAAATTATTTTATGTTTTACAAATATTAATACGTTTTAATTTATTATGTTGTTTGAATAAAATATCATTATTATTTTTGAAGAAAAAATATATCATTATCATTATTCACCAATTGCATGACTTGATATATAGTAAAATTTTACAATGAGATACGATGTTATTCTAAATAGTCTTTAATTAGTCTTTTATTATTAGTTGAGATATATACTAATGATCGCTTGATGTACGTACTAGCTTGCAAATTGATTAATAATCATATTTTACGTTTCATATAGATATGAGATATCAAGTAAATTGCATAAGCACATGTTGACGAACTTAATATTAAACAAAGTTGGTATATAAATACTGCAAGAATTATTATATATACAAGCTAGTGTTATTAGTTTGTTTCATTCAATGTTTGATCCTATATATAACCAAAGATTATCATGATTAATTTCTCCATGAGAAACACATGCGCATGCAAATTTGATGCTATCAAACATTAGATCACAATTAATAAACATAACAGTCGAATTCGAATATGCTTTAAATCATGCATAAGAATGCAAGAACGGTCAAGATGAAATTTGTATCGAGAGTGTTATATCTCTGGTCCCCTAGCTAGAGGAAATGTATATATATATGGCCGTGCTGTGAGATAATGATTAATTTTGACTGTTAGTTTAAGATATTGAGCCATGCATGCATATATATATACATGAGTGACACTTCTTCTTTTCAGTTCAAATTAATCGAGATATTAAGTGACAAAGAAATTAACCATAGTTGTTTATGTATTTGTTGGATATCGATATTTTACAAAATTTGGATATATAGTCATAAATCTTCTGCTACAACTCATGAATGATTTTGATCAGCACTGCCAACAATACATGAATTAATTGTTGGGTCGCACAAAAATAATTAATGGGTTGAAATATATTTAAAAAAGTATGCATGCTAATTTTAGCTAGCCATATAAAAATTTGTCGGATTTGGATATGGATCGAACTATTTTAAAAATACGTGCATTTTCTCCACCCCATCGAATCGAATCTATGTTATTAATTTATGAAAATTATGACATTTAACAACCCGCCTTGTTGGATCGATGTACCGACGAACCTAAAAATTAAATATCTTTACAATTGAGGGAACTGTACGTATATTTGATATATATAGCATAGATTGTATTAGAGATACGTAATGCCCATGCATGATGCTAATCAGAGTACGTAGGTGAACTTCTTGTGGATGTGAAAGGATAAGGGAATAAGCTAATCAGCTGATAGCTGTTCGTTCAAAAAGGGTGGCAAAAATATCTTCTCAATCCTGCCAGCAGTAATAAGCATTTTAATATTTCTTTGCTAGTTTTTGGAATGAAGAAAAATATGTAGTGCCCCGTTCTTGTTCGATCTCCTATATATTTCAATCACCATTAGGTATATATATATATATATTTGGATGAGAGCCATTTTTAATTGTATGGAATAATGGAATCCACTGTTAGCAATAATGAATGAATCGAAATGGACAGCAAGTCATGACTAGATGAATGGAATTAGAGTTTCACATTAACTGACAAGTTCGTATATATTGGCGGACGCACCACATGATGCATGACACGTGGAGCCACACATCAACTTGCGCATTGATCGCTAATTGAAACGGTCAAGGCATTAACTGATATATAGTTAATAGTAGGTTTAAAATTCACCATTAATTGATTTTGACTTCCAACCATATCTCGTATTTTTATTTTTGTTTTTTAAATTTAAACAATTGATTCAAACTATTCAATATGATATCTATATTAAAATGTAATTAGAGACCATATTTCATATTGTTTTTTTTTAATTTTTTTTACTATTTATTTAGATATGTACAAATTAAATCACTGTTTTGAATGATCCAAAAGCAGTGATATTATACCTATTTAAACAAATAGTAAAAAAAAAATTCAAAAAAAAAATATGAAATATGGCCTCTAAGTACATTTTAATATGCAGATTATATCGAGCGGTTCAAATCGATTATTTGAACATTGAAAATGAAGATATATAGAGATGTGACACAAAATGAATGGTGCACTTTAACGAAAGTCCAAATTTATGCATCATGCATCATGCATGTCTATGAATTAATATATATTTATCAAGACATCACTCTCACTCTTAGTCGTTTATTTTAAATTAAATAATACATATAGACATTCGGTTTTGTATGCGCGCATGCAGGATTTATTACAGCCTTAGCATATATATATATATATTTATGATCATGAAGAGAAAGTGTTGATAAAATGATAGATATGATCTGTGATCTCACGTGGCTTCTCCTCCTGTATGAAGTGGCCGACACCGGACATGATGACGACATCACGTAGAAACGGTACATCTCTCTTGAACCCTCCTTTGTGGATGTATTCCTTCACACCGGGGAAATGGTACGTCAGATCTTCATCTCCTACGATGAATTTTGTTGGCACTTTCACTTGTGCACCTGTCCATGGAGCTATTAACTCCCATGTCCTGTAACAAAGTTTCACAATAATTAATTCATATATATATATACATACACCTTGCATTAAAATGGAGAACTTACAGATCAAAGCATCTGTAGTAGTTGATCGGTCCGGTAAAACCCGACTTGTCGAACTTGGAAGCGCAGTATTCTAAATCCTGTTCAGATAGCCAAGGTGGCAGCTCAACACGATCCGACGGTGATACCCATCCACTTTTTGGTATGTAAAGTGGGTCCGGGCTATGTCTCGAGTAGAACTTCCTCAGCACCAGCCTGGTACCGAGTCGTGCAAACTCCTCCTCTATTGCCCCTGGTTCCTGTCAAACGAAATATAATGTACGTACTTCATAACTCCACTCTGATACAGTAATTAATATTTTGCTACCTTTGTGTTTTTATTTATTGTATAAATAATTAAGTTGCCATATTAATGCAATGCCATTTTTAGTTTCTTATTGTACAAGTACAACTCTTGCTAGCTGCTTCTGAAGATTAAATTAAATTGAGAAATTATAGCAAAGTAAAACCTGGAAGCGATCAATATAAAACTCATCACCATATGCGACTCTAAAGTACTTGACAGGCGGTACAACCGGATTGCGTGGCATAAATGCAACACTCAAATTTACCAAGGCTCGAACCCTGTCTGGCCTGAACAAGCATAGGTACCATGAAATAATGGCACCCCAGTCATGCCCAACCACAAACACCTAAAGGAAAAATGATTGGAAATTAATATATAATTAAGCAGGGAACATATAAAAAAATTAGAGCCAAACTCTTAGAAACACTACCTGAGGAAGCTTCAGTGCATCTAGCAGGGCAATCAAGTCACCAGCAAGATGTAGAGCAGTATACGAGGCCACCGGTTGTGGTGCTTCAGTGTCGCCATATCCTCTAAGATCGGGTGCAATGGCACGGTAACCACGTGCGGCCAGGCCAGCCATCTGGTGTCGCCACGAGTACCAGATCTGAGGGAAACCATGTATCAACAGCACAGCCGGCCCCTCGCCTTGCTCTGCCACATGCATCTTTATCCCGTTCGCCTCGACCATACCATGTTTCACACATTCAATTCCTTGCATGTTTCTTTCCCCAATTAATAATAATACCTTTTTCCAAGTTAATTTGCCCCCAGTTTAATTTACCAAATATATAGAGTTGGTATATATATAATACAGCCGTGCAAGAAAGCTTTAATTAATGATTGAACTGTATTCTTAGTTTTTGGTTTGTTTGAAGTTATAGGCAAATTAAGCCCTCTCGGCTCGACGTAGATGTTAGAGCATCTACATTTCTGAAACTTTTGGAATTTCTAATCTGATGTGGCAGTTTCTAAACTAGTTTCAGAGATGCAGATGAGTTTCTTATTTAGCAATTTTGCTCAAAAGTTTTTTAATAAGAAACCGTTTATAAACTCTAACGTAGCCAAATAATTGGCTGAAATTCTTTTATCTTGTAATTTATTTGCTGATATGGCAATTAAGAAATTCTAATTTTAGATTTAGGGATGTGGAGATTTGGAAACTTTCAAAGACAAAATTTCTAAAAATTAGTTAACAATTATTTAGAAACTCTAAGAGTTTCACGAATGTAGATGCTCTTAGATTAATTCCAATTAAGTGGCCTAGATAATAATGAATGTAAATATTTTAAGGGTTTTAGTCTCTTAAAGTTACCAAATAAATTTTGTAGTTCTTAGTGTCATGAATATTGAGAGTTTCAATTCTTTTGATTTTCCACTATTAATAGCACACTAAATCTAATCCATCAATAATTTGATATTTGATGGACATACCGGATTAAAGTTAAACAAATATAAATAGATCCTATCCCTACCCATTAGAGGTTACACAAATATTTCCATTTCAAAGATTTGTAACATTAAGAGAAAGAGGGTTAAGGGAGAGAAACCGTTTATATACTAAATTGAAGTAGCACGGCTGCATCTTTCGTATCAGATAATTTTATATTTGTGATAATTATATTGTTCAAGATCTAGATATTATATTCGATCTGTGTTAATGCATAGAAACTCACATGTGGTATCATAGCCCTTAAGTTTTGAACATATTAATTTGTCCAATTTATGAATCATGCACCATAGCAAAGTGAGAAATTTTTGTATCCATAATTTGTCATTGAGAACATATATATTTAATGGTGTAGAACATATTTTATGTTTAAATTAATATCGTCCGGTTCTCTCTGTGAAGGAATACTAGTAGTATTGAATGCCCAGCTGGATTAAATGTTTGACTTGATTCTCGAAATAGTATAAATTCCAGTGATTCATACTTTTAGTATCTTCTTTTATGGCATCAGTAAATTGAAAGCTAATCTCAAAAATATTTTTTGACAAGTGATTTGTTTGATTAACAGTAAATTAAGTATAGTTAAATGATTGTAATGCTAGTACTTAATGGTAATACGAAATGACTATCAACTATATAACTATGGTAGTACTTATTTGACAATTAGTACTGACAGCTAACCCGATTCCATGGTGGTTTAATTTGCTATCATGGAAAATGCTTGAAACATGTTCATAATGTCACATCTCACAAATAGTATTGCTATCCGTGGTGGTTTTTGCTATCCATGGTGGTTTTTGCTATCATGGAAAATGCTTGAAACATGTTTATAATGTCACATCTCATGGAAAATGCTTGAAACATCTTCATAATATCACATCTCACAAAATCACTTTTAAATAAATTCAAGTCCGTTACTTATAACATAAGTAATAGATATTTATGTTTCGAGTCCGAATTTGCTATAATTTTGGAAGGAATTACAGAGTTCTAAAATTCCAATATCAACTGTTCAAATTTTTTCTGCAAAGATCTAAAAAAAAAATTTTCATGCACAAATTTCGAGAAAGACCAACGATTTGGATTGGGATTACAGGTCCTGTAAGAATTACAGCAGATTTATTTTCTTATGCACAAATCAACGCTTCGGATTGGGATAAAATAACCATTCTTTTTATTTATTAATTATTTAATTATCATTTCATATTCTATTTTAAACATCAGATATGTATTTATTTAAACATAACCATCTGGATAATTTGAAAAATTTATAACATAAACATCTGGATAAGTTTTATTGCTAATAACCGATCCAGATAGTATCTGGATTGGTTCTAAGCAATAAAACCGATCCAGATAATTTATTAAATACAAAAAATAAAATTTTAATTTATTAATTAAACCTTTTAATAATTTATTAAATAAACCTTTCAAAAATCTGATAAATTATCTTACAAATTAATAAAAATAATAAATATATTAAATAAACCTTGTAAATAAACATTTCAAGATATTTATTTAATTTTTATATTTTCAAACCAATAAAATTATATACAAGAATTTTTTTTTAACATCGGTTATTCAGTCAAGAACCGACACAAATTGTTTTAAATTATTTTTTTATCTTTAATTCTTTTTTTGAACTATCTGGATCGGTTTAACAGTAATTAACCGATCAAGATAGATTAAAAATATATTTGGATCGGTTGTTAGCAATAAAACCAATCTTGATACTATCAGGATCGGTTTGGAGCAATAACCGATTCTAATAAAATTTTTGCAATTGTACTTTTTGGAAAATAATAGATATTTTTTTTAAGAAACTAGAAAGATATAAATTTTTTTGATTTCATAGAATAAACATATGAACCAAGGTTGATATCACATACTTCACTTGCTCTCTCTCTCCACACTCTCAATGGTTGCAATGGCGAACTTATCCTTGGATGACATAGAAGGCGAAGGCGAAATGACCAAGTGGAGAAAGACTAATGAAGGAGGAAAGACTTTGAATATTCCGTCTTCTCAAAGTAAAATCAAAGAAGTAAGGATTTTGAATCCTCCATCTTAGAGAAAAACCAAGAGACGAAGGACTTTGAATCCTACATCTCCTCAAAACGAGACTGGAGAAGAAAATGAGATAGCCATAATCCATATTGACTTCTTGGAGTGCTCAATTTGCTTCAATCTCATGTACTCTCCAGTTAATCAAGTAATTTCTTTTTCAATGTTATTATTATCTGGAAATGTATCTCTTTCTTCTTCCATTTTGCCAAATGTTACATCGAAATAATTTATAAGATAATTTATTAAAATAGTTTATAAAGCAATTTATAAAATAACTGGCATTAGGATCGGCTATATTAAAATAATTTATAAAGTAATTTACTATTCTCTCTATGGGACCCTATCCACTACAGTGATCCCTTCTTAACTTCTTCAATTGCAGCAGTACCAGCACCCACATCTTTTCATCATTGCAACCATTTAGAGTGTGGAGAGAGAGAGAGCAAGTGAAGTATGTGATATCGGCTAATTTTGCATTCCATTTGTATAACTCATATGTTTATTCTAGGAATAAAAAAAATTAGTTTTCTAGTTTCTTAAAAAATATGTATTACTTTCCAAAAGTAAATTATGTATTAGGATCAGTTGTTTATAAAAACTGATTCTGATAGTATCAGGATCAGTTATAATAAACAACTGATCCTGATATAAGGATCGGTTCTAATAAACATCTGATCTTAATAGTTCAACTATTAGGATTGATTTTTGGTTAGAATCGATCCTGATATTATTAGGATTAGTTTTTAGTAATAACCGATCCAAATGACTGAACTATTAGGATTGGTTTTCTATAAAACCCGATTATGATAGTATCAGGATCAGTTTTCACAAAAAAATAATCCTAATAGTTCATAAATTAGGATCGATTATTACTAAAAACTGATCTGAATAGTTTTTAGGATCAGTTTTTTTAAGAAAACTGATCTAGATACTTATTAGGATCGGTTGTCTCATATAATCGATCCAGATAGGCTGATCCTGATTCCCGTTTTTCCACTAGTGTATTATTGGTCTCCATCTTCACTTCTATTCTTTCTTTATTTTTTATAATTTTTTTTTCCAAGTTTTGTGAAAGAATTAAAAATGTCGTCATATGTGAATTGAACTAACAGGGGATCAGGCAGACCCGCTAGAGGACATAAATCCTGGAGAGCTCAATCAATGATTTTTAATTCTATAACCTAGCCATCACTTATTCACTTATATATTCATTATTGACTACACCTTTTTCCATGTAATGGCGATTAATCGGTGATTTGGCTTTTGTCCAAAAAAAAAAAAAAAAAAAACAATTGAGCATGCTTCTGAGGAATTCGTTATTATACCCTTTTTTGTATTGGTCAATTTACTTTTGCAATGTATTATAAATAGTTTCAATACAAAAAATACATATTCAAATATTGAAGGATGTGTCTATTAATTAGCATAATTGATTTTTTGGAAAGGCAATTAGTAATTTACTATACGATTGTATACCATAATTAATTAAAACTTATTTTTATTTTAGATTTCATAGGTAAAAGAGGAGTATTGAATTCTCAATTCTGTCCCTGTGTATTGTATGGGCAAAACATGGAAACCCTAGAGGGAATTCCTTGGCAAGAAAGCTAGCTGCAAGTGTCATGCAACCTTTCTATGCACTGGAGCTGCATTAGTGCATTAGCAATTTCCTTGGCAATTAATTTGTCATGGCACTATATATATATGAGCCAGAGCCCCGACGCTTTCGAGTTGATGGCAGAAGGATTCATATATATGTGGATGGAATTAATTAATGTATTTTCTATATGTGTACACATCAACCGGGCGAGATAATTTACAGAAGAAATTTCACCGCCTCAAGGTACGTACTGCAGCATGTATATATATATTATTTTGCAGAGATTATTGGACGGACGGGTACTGATCGATTTAGTAATTTAGCGCATGTCTCCTCGTTCAGTTATTGTAGGTCAGTGTTATTTTGCAGAGATATATGGATCGAACTATTTTTTAGAACACATTTTTTCCACTCCATCTATATATATTACTTGTGAGAATACGGCTTTTAACAACTCGCCTTTTATTGGATGTGCTAATGAACCCAAAATAGTATCTTTACAATTGATGAGGGAATTAATTTTATCTTTCCCAACACTGGTAGGTAGCCAGGTAGGTAGTGACCTTAAAATGTACCATTGAACCTAGCTAAAACATATCTTTCACATTGCATTCATTGTATTAGAGATATCTAATGCCCATGCATGCATGCTAATCAGAGTAGGTGAACTTCTTGTGGATGTGAAATTATGCTCGTGCTATTTGTAATCACAGTAGGTGAACTTCTTGTGGATGTGAAATTGGGCTCGTGTATTTGTACAAGGTCAAGGGAAGCTAATCAACTGATAGTTCTTCATTCGAAAAAGGGAGAAATTCGTTGGGCAAAAATATCTTCTCAACCCTTTTGTTTTTTTTTTTATTATTATAGCTCGGCTCCATACATACACATCTTATCTTATCGAACTATGTAACTTTTAACACAAAAAATACTATCTTATCGAACTGACTATTATCTTGGATTTTGAACATATAACTTTTAACACAAAAAATATTATCTTATCGAACTATGCTAGACGTGATTTCAGAAAAAAAAAAAAAAATTACTACAGTTTAATTGAACTGACTATCCTATATCTTAATGAGGTTCTAGATCTATTAACTATGTCATCAGATAAATTTTGTGTACTGATTTTTAGTACGACACCCAAACGACCATAAACTATGTAACTTCTTTGCTAAATCGATCTTAAGAAAAAGTCTAGGTAAAATATATTATTTGAACCCCAGACTTAATTTCTATTTTCAAAGTTTAGACAAAAATTTTAGGGAGAATTTTACGCGGTTTGGATCTTCATTTATTAATTGTTTTCTTTGTTAACTTTGTATTAATTGAAATAAATAATAAAGAGAGAGAATATAATGATAAATTAGATATTTGATGACAAATATTTTTATCACTGCTCAATATTGTACCCTAGCTCAAAATCAGTGTTATTAAAACCCGATCGGACCGATGGTTTAACTGAAAAAAAAAACAGACTTGAACTATAATTCGGTTTGGTTCAATAAAAAGACCATTCCTGCAATTAGACCGGTCAAAACCTTTTAAATTGACTGTTTTTTTGTAAACACCGTTGCTAGTGACCCGGTTTTTAATAAGTTACTACCTTTTTTTTTGTTTCTCTTAGTCTGCATCAATTTTTTGACCTTCAGCTTTTTGTACTTGGGTGTAGGGTATTAATAGTGGGGCGGGTACGGGTACCCCGGGTATAGCTGAGACGGGTACGAGTATAACTCGGGTACGGGTATGTCGGGTACAAGGGTATACAGGTATGGGTATGGCGGATATATTTTTCAAAAACCATACCCTACCCGTCCTATACCCATACCCGTGTACCCTTGGCGGGTAAGGCGGGTACGGGTATTTTTTTTCTGGTTTTTTTGTTGGTTTTTTTTTCTGTTTTTCTTTTCTGGTTTTTTTGTTTTTGTTTTTTTGTTGGTATTTTTTGCTGTTTTTTTAACAGTGTCATATAAATATTATTACGTGTTTATAATTCGACTTTTAAAATATGAATAATTCAATATCAAATAGTGTATATATATATATACATAAAATTATCAAGTCACATCTTTATAATTCCTAAATAATTAAAATTTGTAATTTATATATATAAATTATTCTTGCCAAAATTTGTTTGTTTAGTCACCTAAGTATAAATGTATTTATTTATTTCTTTACACAGGTCATTTTATTTTATTTTTAAATTCTCGTTCTAATTATATAGTTTCATAATTTATTTATATCTCGAAATTTTTAAAACAATAGAAGTTACCCTCCTCCTTTGTTCTGGGCTTGGGACCAGCTATGTAAAATAATATAGGCAGAGTTCTAACTTTTTTTCTGTTAGTAATTCTTCTTTAAAATGAATAATTTAAAAACTAATTGAAATATTTAGAAATTTATAATTTAAAAAATAACGATAAAGACTAAAAGAGGTTAGAAATTTATACCAACACTATCTATCTAGAAGTTCTCATTCCTATACCATTCTTCGCTCTCTTCTGCACCGTCTGAATCCGAATTAGCTTGGTGTCGCGCCTCGGTACCGCTTTCTTCAGTGTCGACTTCGGATGATGATGCTTCAGGCACATGTTGCCTGCGCACTTTAGCTTGAATCCAATCTTTCAAGCACACAAGTCTTTCAAAGACATGTGGACCCAATTTACTGCGTTTATCGGAGAGGATCATGTTCGCCGAATTGAAACAATTTTCGGAAGGGACAGTTGACACGGGCACAAAAAATACATCGCGGGCCATCATCGCCAGTGTTGGAAAGGCCCTTTGATGCCTCCTCCACCATGCCATGACGTCAAGTCCATGTTCATTTTCGTTCATCATCAATACATAGGTCACTAGCTTGCTTGTTGTTTGTGGTTCGATCTCTAACTGAAAATCTGCTAACAAACCACCGCTGCTAGTGCTCCTGGAAGTGAAACTATTAAATTTTTTTAAAAAGTTAGTGGACAAATAATGTATATATTATAAATAATAAATATTAAAAAATACATGTATATTTATATTCATACCTAGGGGTGGCACGGGACGAAGACGAGTTTTGGTTGGCACTCGTTCTTGAGTTGGATATATTAAACATCTCTTCGAATTTCGAATCCACGTATGCCTCCACCCTGGTACTATCTAAACGTAGATTATCTTTGTACCTTTGAACTACTTTGATCGTGTAAAACTTCTTGCATGCCGGGTTGAGGCAGTTCACAATAATCACGACGAGCAGTACATCTTCCCAATATTTGAGAAACTTTTGTTTCATGGCATCTACTATTGGTGTGAGAGATTTATCGTGGATTTCAGCTTGTTCCAATTGACAATACAACTTGGAGATGTCATAGAGATGTCTGAGCAACTGAAATAACGTCGGTGAGTATGAACATGAACATGATAGTTGTACTGTTGCTGTAAAAAAGGTTTGAAGGAAATTGCATAGCCTTTGTAGTTGCTCCCATTTTCCATCAGTGAGTTCCAATTGTAGTGCCTCGGGGGTAGAGCTTCTCAAAAACTCCCCTATGACAGCTTTGTAAGAAATGCATTGGTTCAACAACCTACAGGTAGAGTTCCAACGGGTATCTATATCCCAAGGTACTTTCAACTTGTCCAATCTATATTTGACACACAGACCCCCAAACTTTTGTTTTCTTTCTTGGTTTGAAACAACGTGGTTGAGAGCATTTTTAAATTAATTATCAATAGTTTTACTGCTTCCGTTTTAAGACCCGCCTTCACGACGAGATTAAGTATGTGGCACGCACACTTTTGATGAAACATTTCACCATTTATGATGGGGTTTAGTGACCGTTTAAAAATCTCAATAGAAGCTATGTTGTTGCTCGTATTATCTAATGAGATAGAAAAAACCTTGTTAATCATATCCCTTTTAAGGTTATATTATTCTAAAACAGAAATAATGTACTTGAAAATTACGTTTGTAGTGTGAGGAGAATCTAGCACTCCAAAACTTAATATCTTTTTTTGTAATAACCAATAATCATCGATCCAATGCCCGGTAACACAAGAGTACCCAAGTCTATGTTTACCGGCAGTCAATATATCGGATGTAATCGAGACCTTATTATTTTGGTATGCAAATATAGCTTTAAGATCATTTGTTTTAGAGATAAACTGTTTTTTTTTATTTCACCAACCATCTTTTTATGATGCATCATCTTGTACATTGGTTGGTCTAACCCCCGAATGCATAACTGGGAAAAACTCATGCAACTACTCATACTTATTGGTTGTTCTTTATGAATAATGTACCGAGCCAATTCACTAAGCATTTTTGATTCATCGAATTTTGGGTTGGTTCTGGTACCATCCGTGTTAATATGGGTTTGGATTATTTTCAGTTCAGCATCTTCACTTGGTTCCTCATGCTTTTTTTCATGTATTTTTGTTGTACCCTAAAAAATTGCCAATTAAATGAACGGAAGATTGTTGAGTGCACAAACTTGGGGATCTCTAGCATTAGAGTTTAGTTGAATATAAAAAGGGCAGAAATGGAGAACTCCAATCATCTTTGAAATGGAGAAGGCCCAAATGAGAAAATGAATGAAATGTCGTATGCTCTCTGATTGCTTCAACCAATTAGCAAAGAGAATAAAAAGGAAATGGGCTTTATGGGCCGAGTTTGAAGAGATTAATATTCAAAGTTGCGGCAGCTCTATCTCAATTACATGAGGGTCCCATTTCCTATCAGCCAACCACGGCTCAACACATTGCTCGTGGGAATAAAATTGAATCCTGCGAAGTCTCGTCCGAGAGATTGGTGCGTGAAACACCATATCGAAACTCTCCTCACGGCTCATGATGCCGAGCCTATACAAATTAAAGGCATCTTCACCTTTCTCTTCAAACGGCTCAAATGGAAATAAACGACAAGAGAAGCAACGGACAGCTGGTCCTGACCTCTGCTCCTGCTGCCTCCTCTGCGCTTCAAGCCACAACCGTCGGATTAAATTCTAATGAGTGCTCCAGATGATGCCAACCCACGGATCCACACCTCTTGGTGCCCTAATCGGTGGCTATATAAACCCCACAACCGAATTGAGCACAGAAGAGAGATATAGCCCCCATAGCCGACAGACCCCTTATACTCATAATCATATAGCTCAAAAGCTCTCTTCTTCCTTCCTTGATAGCAAGCTTTGTGCTTTTCTCTTATTCCTGCAAATTAATAGGTCATGACTCAAGGAGTATTTTCATATAAATAACATGAAATTTGGTGTAGCCAATTGATGGGAATTGATCCTCAAAATTCAGCTGTTCAGGAAATACTGCTGCCAGAACATGGATATTTGACCCCTGACAGTTGTACTACCAGTTTGAGACCCTAAAAGGGATGAAATGTCAAATAAATCACATATTCGAAAACTAGACTTCAAATCAATCATGATGGACACCAAATTTGTGCCATTTGGACTCATATTTATCTCTGAATTGAAATTCAAAGTTAAATCAAAATTAAATACAAAAAATACTGCTGCACCAATCTTAAAGCAAATCTAGAGATCCTGCACATACTCATAGGCCCAAAAAACCCAATTCTTGATGCTCAGCACAAATTTAAAGTCCACATGTGACCAGAAGACGTCTTTTTGTATATAAACCCCTCTGTTTATTAAAATTAACAGAGAAATATAAATATTTTACAAACAAGTCCCTGGAAATATAAAATATTTACAAATAAGTCCTTTCAAGTCCTTTTTGACCATAACTTTCTCATACTAAGTCCAAATCAACTCAAATCAGTTCCAAATAAACCCAAATTCAATCCTCTATAATTCTAGAGAACATTTGAATATATCCATATTCCAGCTATAATCTGAAATGACCAAAATGCCCCTCTCTTGACATATTTTTAAATAAAAATATAAAAATGATATTTAAATGCTCTTTTCAAATTGAAAACACATAAATAATATTTTCTCATGTACATTCTCATGTTTAAATATGAAATCTATATTTTCATGCACATATCATGGAAACTGACCAAAAAAGAAATCCAAAGTCAAATGAGAACCAACTACATGACCAAAATAAACAATACATGAGCCCCTTTTTAGCCCCATTATTCGGTTCAACCCATAGGCACAAATCCTGGAATGCATGAGGTGTTCAGTCTGACTCGAAAGGTCTTTCTGATGTAATTAACGGCGGGGGCTTGCGCCCGTCGGGAGTTTAAACGTCCCCACAATCAAAAATAATAAAACCTCCGACAACTGATCATGAACGTAGGTCGTCACAAGGGGTGAACCAGAAGGAATGCAGAAAGAAATCCCAAAGTGAATGCCCTCCCCTGATTTCGGTGACCTGCTCACATTCAAAGAAATAGAGCACTGAACTCAGCCGGGAGCATTCATTCACACATTATAAAAAACCCGCACCATTAGCTAGCCTGACGCCGTGCAACTTTCTGCGCCCTACAATTTTAGAATGTCTTTTAAAGCTGCTCATACCACTACCTGATTTATACTCAAAATGTCTTTTGTAATTTTTTACCTTACAATCTAGTAGTTACATAATACCTCTCTCATCTTTAGTAATCTCATAAAATCTCGCCCGCGGTTGATTGTAATCGGGAGGAGCTCTTTCTCTTTTAGTCTTCTTTTCTGTTGGTGCTTCTGGGGGTCTACTTGTCGAAGGAGCAACAACTTCTTCTTGAATTTCAAGTTCAGCTGTCGAAGGGGCACTGTCAGTGAATTGACTTGATGCTAGAGAAGAGCCTATGCCTCCATATGTATACGATGGTGTTGGTTGAAGTGATTCTTGTGGAATGAATACGTTTGGATTGTTTGAAGTATAATACGATGGCGGTGCACTCATTTGTGGGGGTTGTTGATAATTTAAATCTAGCATTTGGTCCCTTCTTTGATAATTTTGTGGATAATTTAGTGGATAATTAGGTGGTGGCATTTGGGAGGAAGAACTATCAAGATAATTAGGCGGATAATTTTGTGGATAATGAGATCGTGGCATATCGGGGCCAAAAAATGAGGCCAACAATCTCGAGGCAAAATCTTCATCCCCGTCGCGAGGAAGAGTTGTCATATTTTAAACCTATTCAAAAAACAAAAACAAAAAAACATAAATAAAAAAAACATAAATAAAAAAACAGAAACAAAAAAAAGAAATTAAAAAACAGAAATTAAAAAACAGAAATAAAAAACAGAAATTAAATCTAACCTATTCAAAATAAATATAAAAAACAGAAATTAAATCTAACCTATTCAAAATAAATCTAACATTCTCAAAAATAAATCTAACATATTCAAAGTAATTCTAACATTTTTAAAAATAAATCTAACCTATTCAAAATAATTCTAACATTTTTAAAAATAAATCTAACATATTCAAAATAAATCTAATATTTACAAAAATAAATCTAAAAAACAGAAATTAAATCTAACTTATTCAAAATAAATCTAACATTTTCAAAAATAAATCTAACATTTACAAAAATAAATCTAAAAAACAGAAATTAAAAAACAGAAATAAAAAACAGAAACAAAAAAACAGAAATTAAAAAACAGAAATAAAAAAACAGAAACAAAAAAAAACAGAAATTAAAAAACAGAAATAAGAAAACAGAAATAAAAAAACAGAAACAAAAAACAGAAATTAAAAAACAGAAATTAAATCTAACCTATTCAAAATAAATCTAACATTTTCAAAAATAAAGCTAACCTATTCAAAATAATTCTAACATTTTTAAAAATAAATCTAACCTATTTAAAATAAATCTAACATTTACAAAAATAAATCTAAAAAACAGAAATAAAAAAATAGAAATAAAAAAACAGAAATAAAACAACAGAAACATAAGAACAGAAATTAAAAAACAGAAATTAAATCTAACCTATTCAAAATAAATCTAACATTTTCAAAAATAAATCTAACCTATTCAAAATAATTCTAACATTTTTAAAAATAAATCTAACCTATTCAAAATGATTCTAACATTTTTAAAAATAAATCTAACCTATTCAAAATTAATCTAACATTTACAAAAATAAATCTAAAAAGCAGAAATTAAATTTAACCTATTCAAAATAAATCTAACATTTGCAAAAATAAATCTAAAAAACAGAAATTAAAAAACAGAAACAACAAAAAACAGAAATTAAATCTAATCTATTCAAAATAAATTTAACATTTAAAAAAAATCTAACCTATTCAAAATAAATCTAATTACTTCACATATTTTCAAAAATAAATATAACCTATTTTTTAAAGCTATGAAAAATAAATCTGAATTTCAAAAATAAAATCTAGCATCAAAACAAATTTAATTACTTTACATCTAACAAATCTAATATAAACTAAATAAATCTAACATATTCAATAAATCTAATAAATCTAATTACTTAACAAATCTAACATAAAATAAATCTAACAAATCTAAATATCTAATTACTTAACATCCAATAAATTTACATAAACTAAATTTACTCTACAAAAATAAATTAATCTAAATAAAATAAATATAACCTTTAAATCTTGCGGAAAAATCTTGCGGAAGGTCCCGAACTTCATAATTTCGATATCTTCGTAATTCCATTTGTGTATTTGTAGACGGAATTAAATATACAACTATATATTTTTAACAATAAATTTAAAATTTGAGAATAATAGAAATTTAGATTAAGAGAATGAGAGGCCATTTTTATTAATATCCCTAAAAAAAATCAAAATTTTACAAATGCCTCTGCCCCCAATTTTTTATCAAATCTGCCCTTACCACCTGGGCCTGGAGCTGCCCAAATGACCAGTGAGGCACCTGGGCCCAGGGCGGCCCATGCCTTAAGTGAGGCGCCCCAGGCTGGGGCGGTCCATGCCTCAAGTGAGGCGTCCCAACCCAGGGCGGGTCATACCCCAATATTCCCCCCCTGCGCCCCTCTCCCCTTCTCTGTCTTGCATTCGAACAAAAAAAAACCGAAGAAAAAAAAAACCCGGAGCTACTGCTCCACCTCGCTGGCCGGCGCCCCACCACCCCATCGCAACGTTGTCATTTCTCTCGATCTCTCTCTCCCTCACTCGTTGCACCACCACCAATCGTTGAGCCATTGCACCACCAAGCCTTGAGTCGCGACACCACCGAGACTTGAGCCGCCGCACCACCGAGCCGCTGCCTCCTTTGTTAAATGTTTGTTTTTTTGCTATTCTATTAATTTAATTTATGATTAGGGTTAGGGTTTAATTGTGAATATGATTCGATTCAATTAGTTTAATTGTGAATGTATTTTGATTCGATTAGTTTAAATTGATTGTTGATTATGATTTGATTTGATTCGATTCGATTAGAGTTTAGGATTGAATTGCTTGAATTGTTAAATGTGATTCGATTCAATTTGATACATTTATAGTTCAATTGCTCGAATTGGAAACTTGAATTGGTTGAATGCTTTAATTGGTTAAATGCTCAAATAGCTCGTATTGGTTCAATTGCTCGAAGTTAGGATTATGATTTATGGTAAAATTGGTTGAATGTCATATGGTTGTGAATTGTGATTTTTTTTTAATTTAGGGTTTATATTTGTGAATTGTAAATAACTTAAAAATTTAGGATTTATGGTTCAATTTAGTGTTAGAATTTATGGTTCAAATGGTTGAACTGTTTAAGAATTTAAGGTTTGGATTTATGATTTACAAATAAGCATATTTATTTTTTGTAAATTATTTTTGTGATAGTTGTGGAAAAACACGTATATATCCCTACAAATAATTTGGAGTAAAACTAATTATTTTGAAATATATCAATATTTGTTTAAAAATGACACATAGTTTTAAAAAATAAACCCAAAATAATTGCATGTATATGATTTTCAATAAATCTAAAAAAATAAAACCAAAATAATTGCATGTATATGATTTTCAATAAAAATAAAAAAAGTAAACCCAAAATAATTGCATGTGATTAAATTGCATGTATATGATTTTCAATAAATCTAAAAAAAGTAAACCCAAAATAATTGCATGTATATGATTTTCAATAAATCTAAAAAAATAAACCCAAAATAATTGCATGTAATTAAATTGCATGTATATGATTTTCAATAAATCTAAAAAAAGTAAACACAAAATAATTGCATGTAATTAAATTGCATGTATATGATTTTCAATAAAAATAAAAATAAAAAGTAAACCCAAAATAATTGCATGTAATTAAATTGCATGTATATGATTTTCAATAAATCTAAAAAAATAAACCCAAAATAATTGCATGTAATGATTTTCAATAAATCTAAAAAAAGTAAACCCAAAATAATTGCATGTATATGATTTTCAATAAAAATAAAAAAAAGTAAACCCAAAATAATTGCATGTAATTAAATTCCATGTATATGATTTTCAATAAAAATAAATCATATACATGCAATTATTTTGGGATTATATGCATGCAATCCTTATTAAAAAAAATATATAAATTGTATGTTTTGTTTAATATTTTTTGGTCAATGTAGTATGCCTAGAGTTAGACGGTGGGGAGTACGAGCTGAACCTGCAGCGGGTGCAGATGCTGTGGATCCGAGTGGAGCGGGCATGTCCTCGGTGGATCCGATTGGAGAGAGCTCGTCGTCGCATGATGATACGACTGGAGCGGATCCGTCGTCTCAGGTTGATTTTCCAGATGGTGTGCACGATCTTGACACATTTAGTCCTCTCCTATAGAATCATCATGTTAAGCACCGCGTCTCATTGGCATCTCTTGAGGTACATGATTTTTATACTTTAAAAAATGACATTCTGTTGAGTTACTAAAAAAATGGCATGATTTTAAGTCTGACAAGTTGATAATAATTACATGATGATGTCATACTTACGGTTAGGCACCGTAGGTCTGAGATTCCATTCGTTTCACATAAAGAAATGTAGCGATACATCTTGAACCTCGGGTTGTATCAGCTTGCCACCATGCCTCAGAGTAAGATCGATGTGTTTCTTATGCATGGTCTAGCGGAGAGATGGCGACCTGAGACTCATACATTTCATCTCCCGGTCGGGGAGATGACAGTCACCCTTGGTGATGTGAGCACCTTATGGGGTTTACGTATCGATGGCGACCCCATAGGTGGCATCTCAGACCATCTAGAGCTGCAGAGGATGATACCGGAGTTGTTAGGGTGTGATCCGAAGACTTTGTAGAAGAAATATAAGAAGAAGAAGGGGGAGGAGGAGGAGTTCCGCTATTCCGGGTACTGTATTTCTCTAAAGGCACTCCGGTCTCACTTCTCGAGAATCAGATATTTCCTGAGACTGCTGACATTGAGGCGGTCAAGAGGTACTATTATACTCTTTAAATTAACTTAGTGGTACTATTACAATCTCAATTATTTATATTGATTATTTTATATTGCAGGTATACTAGGGTGTATGTGCTGGATTTGTGCGGTGCTGTCATGTTTGAGGATTTCAGCGGTGATGCGGTCCCGATTATGTATCTCTCCCTGCTAAGGGACCTAGAGAAAGAATCGAGATGGAACTGGGGTGGAGCTGTCCTCGCCCACTTATACAGAGGCATCTGTCATGCTTGTCTGGTAAGTCCGTATCAATATATGTTGTTATTGAATGTTGGATAAGAAGCACCCAGTTTTTATTTTAAGTTAAATTTTCAGGTCAAGAATAAACAGCTTTTTGGACCACTTCTTCTGCTCCAGCACTGGTCGTGGTCACATCTTCCCATAAATCGGCCAGTTATACCATTGCCACATCCCCGATGGGGAGGTCCCGAGCCAGATAGATGCCCCGTGTACGCTGCTATATGGGGCAGTCATCACGAATATGAAGAGAAGGGCAGAGAGATTTCTTATGTCCGGGGTCAGCTCCAGATGCTCCGAGATGTGAATATCGATTGGTTTCTGTATCGTCCATGGTATCAGCGTGGATGGCTGAGCCCACTGACATTAGAGCAGACACAGCTATGGTATTATTGGGGACCGGTCGTCTGTTTCTAGATAGTTGAGTATCACTATCTCGATCGGGTATCTCGACAGTTTAGCTTGGATGCTTTCATCCCGAAGCACCCGTTGATGGGCAAGAATGATATCGACAAGTTCCACAAGTAAGTACCGCCTACTTAATTTCATTATCACTTTAATATATCCACTATTTCACTTATTTCTAATTAATTGCACTTACGGCGCACAATAAGTCGAAAGTCGACTGGAGCCAGCATTTCGTCCTGCAGTACAACTGGGCTCGATATCCGGAGCAGCACTTATGGAGCTCGCCATCTATTGATTCGTTGGATGCTGGTCCCGGGGATCTGAGATATGCCGTATGGTACCAGAGATGGGGCATGCCGTCAGTCTACCTAACGGGCCATTATGGCAACACCCTTCGACGTAGACTGATGGATTCATCCAGCAATTTTATGCCTTGGGGTCCGATCAATGCTCGCGCGATAAGTACAACTGAAACATAATTTAATTTAAAATTACAAATTTTAATTACTTACTATTGGCATAATCATGTTGTGTGCAGCTGTTGGCCGCTACGAGAGGAGTTGGACATAGCTTGATATGCACGGCGAGGGATACTTGGCGATACATAGGATGCCAGATGCTCCAGCACACTGCACCAATCATGGAGACAAGCGGTTTTGAAGGTTGCCTCGTTGGCATGCTGCACGATGCTGGGGAGAACATCAATTGGCGGGAGATAAAATCCGCACCGCGAAATCCGAACTACCAGCCAGAGGCCATCTACAATCACGATATGCCGCCAGCTCCTGCAGGTAATTACAAGTTAATATTAAAAGTACGACACACAATATTCTTATTTTTTGTTGAATTGTTCATTCTAACTTAGTTAACTTCCAATTATGCAGCTGATGACTCAGGTTGGGCGTTCCACGATTGGATATTGAATACCCAAGGATGGGATGCTTATAAAAATAAATACGGAGTTCCAGTAGAGCTTGACACGGTCAGTCGCCAATTATACCATTATTTGTTGCAGAGTTCTTTGTATATAGCAAAACTAACATTATTTTTAATCTAGGATGGAGCACCTCGTTGGAATGCTGATCCCAGTTTTAGCATAGATGAGCTGACCTCGGCAGATACAGATGCAAGCTCCCACAGACCGCGATATGGAGTGGAGATGGAGCACGACTTTGAGGCTGGTGGGAGTTCATCTCAGACTGCAGATGGCTTTGTCTCTGCATTATTTGGCACACTGGCTCCTTCCACATATGCTCCGACATGGGAGCAAGATCCATGGGAGCTGCGTACACAGCCCACTAATGCAACAGCTACTGGATTTGATCCATGGGTAGCTAGGTCGGGGGATGAGGATGAGGATATGGGACCCGACGAGGATGATTTTGGAGAGGAGTCTTTGCAAGATGTGAGTCCGCAGAGGCACGTGCAGCCGCATAGGCATGGCAAGGGCATAGCGGCTCCTAGGTTGTCTTTATCTGGAAGGAGACAAAGACGAGGATGATTGTGACATACTTTTGACTGTAGTATTTTCACTATGGGATTGCTGTATTATACGTTTCTGATTATGTTGTCACGCCTTATGTTCACATTATGTTTTTCTTATTTTATATTCTTGTTGGTATTATGTTTGTTTGCACTTTACATTTCTTTATTACAACGCAGTTTAATAATACACATTCCGACTTCAACAATAAAATTAAAGTTCAACAATACAATCAAAAACGTAACAGTACACTTCAAGTAATTATATTGAAACTAAGAAATTATATTGAAACCGTAATTTTTCCTTGCGACACACACTCCCAGCAGACCGCCTGTGATAGGAGCAGTTTGCTTGGGTCCTGACCGCCTCGGCCACGAGAGGTCCATTAGAGATGCCTATTTATTCATTTTTTTCTCTCTCTTCTCACTCCAACATCAGTCTACCTCTCACTTCAAAGGCAGAGAGAAGGGAGAGAGAACTGAAGGCGATTTCGGGCGATTTTCTGGGTGACTACAGCTACAGGTATTTGAAATATTTTTTTAAATTATTTTTTCTAAAAATTAAATATTTTGTAATTATTTTCTTATTAATCGATGATTACTGTACAGTTAGTCTTTAATTACGCACATAATTAGCTTTCTTAATCAATTATTGTCATTTGAAACCCTAGTTATGATGGCACCCAAAGTTGAAAAAAATAGAGAAAGAACTGAAACCGAACGCGAAGCAAAAAAGAGTACTTATTAATAATTTTTGGACGGCTGAAGCATACGCAGTGAGGAATGTGGAAAGAATGTTTTCACCCAAAAATAATGAAGAATTTCTTAGCACTCTTGATCCATCAATTAGAAAAATGCTGATGGAGGGCTGGGTGGACAGGGTCCCTCCACCTGGATGGGGACAGTGCTGCTTATGTGAGCTGAAGGGAGATATGGTGGATATGTTCTTCTGTTATAAATGTGGCAAAGTTGTTCATCCCAATTGCATGGACCCGCATGCAGATCTGCTGAATGACGCTCGTCTCACTACGTGGGAGTGTCCTGCGTGCGTTCATCGGGCTGAGGAAAAGAATGGAGCAAGCTCCTCAGCTCGTAAGGCTTAGCCCCCAATTGTATGCTGTTGTAGTATTTTGCTTATGCGAATTGATTTATTTGGTTTGAACTATGTTATGAACTTTCATTGTGCTTTTGATTGTACTGTTGAATTTTTTATTATTGAACTATGTTAAACTATTTTTAGAACTATATATGTATATGTGTATATGTGTATGTGTATGTGTATGTGTATATGTGTATATTATACATATGGTTCACCAAAAAAATAAAAATAAAAAAATCAAAGTTATAAAAATTTATGACATCACTCCGTAAATATATCAATTATTTTATTTTTTAGCATACACATATACATAAACTTTAAACCCTAAATCAAAAATACTAAGATTTATCTCTTAAATAAAAAAAAATAAAAAAAAAAACAAATGAGGCGCCCCAGGGGGATTTGAGCCGCCCCAGCCTGGGGCGCCTCATTGGTTATTTGGGCCGCTCCAGGCCCAGGCGGTAAGGGCAGATTTGATAAAAAATTGGGGGCAGGGGTATTTGTAAAATTTTGATTTTTTTAGGGATATTAATAAAAATGGCCGGAGAATGAGAGAATGAGAATTGAGATGGAGATGTGAAAATAAAGGAAAGAAGAGGGGTATTTAAAGAAATTTTGGTTGGAGGGATAAAATTTTAATTTTTAATTTTAAAATTTTTAAAGAATAACAGAAAAAAAAACCGTCCCATCTGGTCGGTCCGGTCCGGTCCGGGTGGGTCCGGTCCGGATGGGATGGATCATGATGGCACCGAGTGGGGGGGGGGGGAAACTGAATTTTAAATTTTGAATTCGGATGAACAGTACTTTGGTATTGGGTACGGGTACTCGGGTACTAGGGTACTAGGGTACGGATATAGTCGGGTACAGGTAAACTCGGGTAGGGTATGGTTGGGTATTGGTCCAAAAAAATAAGTCTGGTCTGATTTTTGCCCGTACCCACATACCCGAGTACCCGACTCATACCGGGCTCGGACACGGATACCTCGGACAGCGGGTACGAGCGGGTATACCCGTTAAGGATATTGTTAATCCTCTACTTAGGTGTAGCTTTTCTGATAACATTTCTTAAAATAGCACTCCCCTTTCCAAATAGACATGTCGGTCACACAAAAGTTGAGATATCTTAGAGGATACGCACTTGTGTTTGACGAGGTGTATCGTGTATGCTTACCATGCACACGGCTCCATGTTCTTGGGAAGATGGCATATATTGCATTATAATCTTATATGCGTTTGGATCATCAAAAATAGTATGAGATTAACATTATTTTTTAATTAGTGATTATTGTTCTCTACTTTTCTACATTTGAATCATCTTAAGAATAGAATGATTTCTAGAGTTAGCGATATTCTTGCTAATCTATTCAAACGATAGAATAGCGCTAACTCTAGGATAGTGCTATTCTTGTTATCTTGGGAGTTATATTCAAACACACCCTTAATTTATTAGTACAACATTTTACTATATATATATATATAAAATTTAAAATATTTTATTACATTATTAAGATTTTTTAAGACATTACATTTGATTATATTATTGAAAATCTATCAATTTTGTATATTGATTTATTTTACCCAAATCCACAAGTTTTATTGACAATCTGCTTTTTAAATTTGTTTGACAATTAACATTTTATCTTTATTTCACAAGAATCAAATTAACATGCATGGTTACATATTTAACGTAAAAATAAAATAAAAGATAAAAATCATCTAGTAATTATGGAAATAAATAATTAATACATGATCACAAGCTAGAGAGACTTATATATATGAAGGAATAATTTTTTTTAATTAAATCAAGCACTTCATGCCTTTGTCAAGTATAAGCTACACGTTTCCTTTTCAAGTCGATAATTTTTTAAGGTAAATAAGTTTTTTTTTTTTTTTTTTGAGAAAAAAAAAGTTGCTTGGGCGTCAGGGAGATGTTACCATAAGAAATTGTTTAGTTTTGACTGGCCTCTATTTCCAAGTTTTTTTTTTTTAGTCATATTACCTTGTTGCCGCCTATAAATACAAATCAACAAGCACTAAACATTTCTGAATTCCTCAAATTCACACTCATCTTCATATCTATTTTATATATTTCTAACAATCCAGCCATCACCTTCATGGTTCATAACCTTGCTCACTCATCTTGGCCAATTGGGATCTTACTCGAACCTTAAAATTTTCAACCAGACATTATTGATGAAATAGCTTTGGCTATGGCTCAAGAGACCGAATTCTCTGCCTCTAGAGTCACTGTCGGTAGACTCCCAGTTCAAAAATTAATAGTATTAATGGCGCCCCCACCAAGGCGAACTATTCTCTAATGCCCTCAAACAGGTTTTCCAATTCTTTGACGTTTCAATTAAATTGAAACCTGGTAATGGAGCCAACATCTCAGTTTGGAAGTTGGAACAACAATTGGGACATGGACTGTTGAGATTGGAGCTACCAAATGTGCACACATACACAATAGATGACTCCATATCACTCGAGACGTACATGCTGACAAGCCATATTTCAGCGGCCTTTAGACAGAATATGTAACCTATTATGGAACAAATTAAGAACTCCACCAGCTACAACGCTTCCTGGAACACAGTCAGAGATGATTGATATAACTTAGAGATGGAGTGCTTCACGTAATTTTATAGTTACAAGTGCTTGTCTGGCAATTACATATCAGAGGGTGGCATTGCGGACTCAGAACAGAGTACCCACATCTTGGGTAATACAAACACCAACACTGGCACACTTATTACAGAAGAACAGAAATCTGCTTTGTTAATTAAGCAATTTGTATTATGGAGGAAATGATACTCAAGAAGTTTCAGAGATCAAATTAAGGGTGCTGGGATCTGGCCTATCAACTCCTGGAATTCATATCCTCTGCATTAACTCAAAACGGAATCTTTTGAGTTAATAAATTCCGACCATCATATGTTTTAAGATTCATGCGTACTAGATCTGCACTAATAATAAAGGATCCATATGTTATAGGCAGAAGCTGGATTGGCTCCGTTTAATCAGACGGTTGATATTTATTAACTCAAAAGATTTCATTTTGACTTAATGCAGAGGAGGAGATTCTTGTCAATACGAGGGACGGTGAGAATGAAACATGAGATGACAAACCTATTTAAAGCTCTTCACCATTTATCCTTCAACCTTTTATTTCCATCCCCCTTTTCTACATTTGGTCTCCATCTTCACTTCTATTCTTTCTTTCTTTCTTTTTTTACAAAAAAAAAAAAAAAAAAAAAAAAAATTCCAAGTTTTGTGAAAGAATTAAAAATGTCGTCGTATGTGAAACTAACAAAGGATCAGGCAGCGCCGCTAGAGGACATAATGACTGGAGAGCTCAATCAACCCATCCGTGTACCACAGGTTAATTATCTCTCATCATTAATTTTAGTACTGATGGAAATCACAACCAATAATTTTTAATTATGTAATCTATCCATCACTCATTACCTTGTTTGTTATTGAATACACCTTTTTCCATGTAATGGCGATTAATTGGTGATGATTGGCTTTAATTTGTCCAAGGCAAAAAAAAAAAAAACCAATTGGTCATGATTCTGAGGAATTCGTGATTATACCTTATTTTTTTTATTGGTCTACTTTTGCAATGTATTATAAATTGATTCAACACAAAAATATTGAAGGATGTGTCTACTAATTAGCGTAATTTATTTTTTGGAAATGCAATTAGAAATTTAGTATTAAATTGTCCATTCTTTCTATATTGTTATATAGTTAAGGAGAAAAATATGCTTAGAATGCGGGCAACAGCTGCCTGAGGCACATGTTCCACCAAGCGATGAGCCGTGGATGACCGGCATTTGCAGCTGTGCCGAAGATCCTGAGAGTTGTGAGTCTCAAATTTCATCAATTACTAGTCCTTTTTCATTTTCCAAGATATTTGCTTCTTTAATTAAATGGTCAATTCTCCCCATGCATGTATACCATAATTAATTAAAGACTTCTTTTTGTTTTAAATTTCATAGGTAAAACAGGACTATTCTGTCCCTGTGTACTGTATGGCCAAAACATGGAAACCATACATGGAATTCCTTGGCAAGAAAGCTGCCTGTGTCATGCAACCTTTCTCTGTGTTGGAGCTGGCTTAGCAATTTTCTTGGCAATTTGTAATGGCACTGTGAGCCCCGACACTTTCGAGTTGATGACAGAAGGATTAATATGTGGATGGAATGTATTTTCCATGTACACATCTACTGGGCGAGATAATTTACAGAAGAAATTTCACCTCAAGGTACTGTATTCTTTTGCAAAGATTATTGGACGAGTACTAATTTAGCATTTCTTATTCAGTTATTGTAGCTCACTGTTTTTTTAGGGTTAGTGGCAGAGCCGCAAATGATTGTATTGATAACGAAAAAAGTATTTACAACCCAGGAGTACCTGGTTTAACCTCTCAAATCCTAACTAACTAAACTAAATACAAAAAAAGAACATATTGTAGCTCAGTGTTATGGTGAAAAAGTTCAAAATGAGAATTATGATGTTATAATGCCAATTAAAATCATATGGAAATTTCATGTATTGCCCGAGTTACTTGTTAGGTACCAGTAGTTCAAACAGATTGCACTTCATCAAACACTTTTTTGAGTGCATAGAGCAGGATATACTAATGTTTATAACGAAAGTACACAACACATTGTCGGAAATTGTCATCACCCCCTGCGTTTGTACTGGTACCAAATCATATCCAAATTTGTATATTTGGCAGTTAATATGCCAACTCCATAACTCAAACTTCACCGAAATGTTAGTCAATCGAGGAGTAGGAATGGATTCTTGGTACTAATTAATTCGTAGCAACAAAGTGTTCAACTTATGGGTTCATTCGATAATTTTTGGAAAGGCAATTATGGGACTGGAACATTGAAGTTTTTTGGTTTATTCAACCTAGGTACAGTGATTTTAATCATTTATCATAACCCTTCTGTTGAAATTGTTATTTCTTTCTTCATCAGAATTCTCCATGTGACAGCTGTCTCGTGCATGCGTTCATGCACCCTTGCGCAATATGCCAAGAGCACAGGGAAATGAAAAGGCTTATTATAGATGATACAGTGAATGAAGATACTGTTATAGACCCACCTTCTGTTCAAGAGATGAGTATCAGCATTGTCGCCATAGAACCTGGCAATTCTAGTACATGAGCAATCCATCAAGAAATAGGCATGAATGATGCGCAATTTGCGGAAAACCGAGGCTGAGTACTGTATATTGTTTTTCAAAAGACTGGGCAAATAACTTGAGAAATAAGCTATTGGATTTTAGATAGCAGTTCATGTGATATTTAGCAGTTCACTTCCTAATTGGTTCAATTTTTCCTCAAAACAACTGGAGAATGTTTCAGAGTTCTGAGATTTTTTTCTCATTTCATCTGTAATAGAGTAATTTTAAATTTATTAACAACAATTTTATAACAGAACAATTTTCGACCGACCAGTTCTGGCTTGGCAATTCAAGCTCAAACACACAAAAAATATATTTCAGTCTTATTGAAAGAGGGAGGGTTCTTTGCATATTATTATATGGTCGTTTATCTGCCTGTTATCTATGATATTGTAATATCTGGCCCGTTCTTATCATAGAATTAATGTTGCACTCTTCACATTTCACTTGTGTAGAGATGGTTGTTGATTGTCTTGTTAAACACAAATTAAACAATATATGTCAATATTAAACAGCTTTGGCAGTTTGGTTATTCAAAATGTCAATAGCGAAGTGAAATTATGTTTCTCTTTTTCTCTTTCGTTTTGCTTTCCTTTTCCAGTACAGCAACAGAGTTTATGCTTCATTTTTAGTACTTGTTCGACAACTAATTAATTTGCACACAGGAGTTTTAAAAGTTTGCATGTACATGTACTGATCCAACGGGATAAGAATCTCACTAATTCAAAATGCTTATTTTCTATTTTAATATAATATGTTGATAAAGAATTTAATTGAATTTTACATTTAAAGTAGATAATCATCAAGTTGATAATGACAAATCTAAAAGACCCCATAATTGCCTTTATTTATAATTTCATCTTTTAAATTTGATTATTTAACATGGGTAGATCTAAGGCTTAGTCAA